>CM043705.1:41509143-42109143 GCA_023935145.1 Bretschneidera sinensis
CCACAATTATAGAAACTAACAACCCTTAATTTAAAGAATAAATCACAGAATTAAAACTAAAGAGATAATAGAAAACAATCTTCCTTAACCTAATAGGAAACAAATCCCTAGAAAACAATAAACGGGAAATTTGACAACAAATTCAAAAGAGAGAGAATTTCAAAAGAAGCTTACTTGAATGTGGGAATTGAGAAGAGTTGCATTGGGATTCTTCCAGTTAAATCATTAGATGAAAGATCCCTGTTAAATAAGTGATTGATAAGCACTAATTACAGAGTCAACTAGCATAGATTCTATGATTTAATATTTCCAAGTGCTGCAAGTGATTAAATTTAAGAAATACTCCATAGAATTTGATAGAAGCCTTAGATTCAGGTTCCTTAACTTCTGTCAACCGTCTAACATTTGCAACTGATTCAGGAATGGATCCAGATAAGTGGTTTCTACCTAACACCCTGAACCACAGATAAGCAATTTTCTATATTTTATTTTACTGGTTATAGGAAAGAAAAAAGTTAATACGCACACCAGACTACTGGCTATGCTTCCAAACAGTTGTAATGTTACACGCGGGAGGGAAGTAATAACAAAAATTACCAAGATAGCCATGATATATGAGATGTTTCAAGCGAGTTCTGGTAAGGTTCTTCAAGCATATGAAAAGAACAAGAAAGTTTGAGTCTGGGGAAAAAAATCTTCCTTACAAGTGCTTTAAATTGGATAGCTGACCCCAAGTCGCAGGTATAGAGCTGCTGAATTTATTAGTTGATAGATTCAGAATTTGCAGGTGAACCATGTTGCCAAGGGAATCTGGTAATACACCAGATAGATCATTGTCCTGTAATTCTCTGCATGGAGGAGTAATATTTTGAAGCATGCCCATAAGTTACACATAAATATGACACACCCTTCATGAAAAAAGGAAAAGCAAAAGAGAGAGAGAAAAAAAGAAAGAAAGGTACATAATAGAATAAAAAAGATATCATGACAGAACTCATTAAGGAAAAATAACGAAAGATATCATTACTGAACTCTGTGCCCTAAAAAATGTTGTCAAGCACAAAGGAAACCCCAAATTCCTCCAACTAAAGCACTCTGTGTTTGTGTTCTGTTTTCAACTATCTGATTACTCTGTTTTCGTCATTTTTTTCCTTCTGCCAAACTATTTGTAGTATTCCAATTCCCTTTTCCTTAATGCATTTTTCCCGAATTGACTATTAATCTCTTTGTTTAAAATGAGAATTATATGGTCCAAAATTTTGTCTTTAAAAAGGGAAGATGATAAGAAGAATCGGCCATTCATGCGCAAAGGAGTAAATAGCTGCTCTCCAATTTAGCCAAGTAATACTGGCAACTGTTGAAACCCATTACGCTCAAAATAGATCCCATGCCACCAGAAAAAGAGCTCAAAAGGAGATGAACAAAATCTCTATCTTGTTTACACAGACAGCAATAATAGAAAAGATACATCTCATCTCCTCTTCATAGGGTTATCAGCACTCCAAATCTTCAGGGAGTGGCTATCAAGGAAAAAGATAAACCTCCAGGAACTTTGGAGTACCAAATGTTCTTCTGGGAAAGAGATACTGAAAGTAATGTTAATTTTTTATTTTAAAACAAATCCTGACTTAATGTTCGATGCTCTCAAGCTCAACTTATTCCTCCTGCTTCTTAGCCTAAACCTACACAATAGTGCACACTGCTCACTTCCAGGTTTCCATCATATAATGCCTTGATTAATCTAGGACTCCAAAGAAGGTTATTCCATTTCAGACAAGGTAACTCATCACCATTGTGTGCCTGTTCTCTAAAATTTTGAGCTAAGTAGGAATAGCACGCTTTAGGGGAAAGTTACCACACGGGTAACCATGCCTTTTAAAGATAAGAAATAAATATTAGTCTAATCCGTCCTAAACCATTTTTAGAGAGCTACACCACGAGATGACCAAACCTGCCTCACACAAATCCCTTTTTCCTTAATTACCAATCCTCTCCCATAAACACCTCCAGATACTATTTCTCTCCATGATGTTCCTCATAGCATTTCTTCCTAGAGGAGCATAATTAAACACACTTCAATAAGGCACTTGGAATCTCCAGAACCATTCAGCCACTGAACGTAAAATGCTCAACAACAAAATAAAAGTAACATTATTTCTAAGTTGCTCTGTTCAATAATTATTGTTTCTTCCATTATACCACCATGCACTCGACCCTCTTAGTAATGAAGCCCACCCACAAAATGCTTTGAAAGAAGAATACAAGGAAAAGAAAGATTAAGTCATCTGAAGGTCCAATCCTTAGAACCCATATTAGCAAAACCTCCAAATTCACAACCTATTATCATGACATATTTGCTCCTCTTACTAAACGTAATCTTGGGACATCCACAAAACAAAATAGTATGCACCTCAAATACCTCAGCTACTCCAGATCTACCCCCCAGAAAATGCTATTATCAGCAGCAAAGAAAAGGTTGACATCACAATCTTGCGTGCAAATAGAAAATTTTCAAACTATGAGCACAATAAGTCCTTCCCTTAATTGACTAAAAAGCATAAATCTCAGTTCTTTGCACCAAGAATTTTGGTTGTGAAATTTTCTACTGAGAAATAGGTTCTAGATAGCAAGGTTTGCGTCAACATCTAGAAGTTCTAACCCTTGGTATTTATGTTTTACTTTTACCCTCTTTTCAAAGCTTTTCCTTTCCATTCTGATGGTATCAAATAGTGTTAATTATAAAAGCAGGGTAAATTTACATCATGCCTCAACATCGACTGACTCATATCAATTCAAAGATCTTTCCTTCTTTTGAGAATATTTCAAATTGTACGCTAGAAGCAGAAAGTTACAGGAGTTTCAGTATCATGATAACAATACTTTTTTATTATTTTCTTGCCATCATGATCCAGTTATTGTTTAACTACAATTTTAATAATACTCAAAATTAATAGAATTGTTCTTGTATAAAATTTGGAGTAGCAGAGAAAGGAGAACTTCTTACAAGTACCGACTGATGAGATATAGATGCTTAATAATGCCTTAATAAGAAGAAAAAAAACAGATTGATTCAAATGCAGTAAGACAATTATCATGACGATAGTCCAAGTCAGACAGATTTTACTCATGCTAAAAGAAGTGTGTTCCTGATTTGTGATTAATTGTAAATATTGCCACAATCTGCCCCACCATACAAAAGAAAGTGACCTTATCCATCACATTGGCAACTTACAAGCTAACCAAGAACTTTAGTTTGGCAATCGAAGGTGGAAGTGTTCCTGAAAATCCATTTGAAGCCAGGCTCCTGCATATCAATACACCCACAAACTAAATGTACTGCGAAAGATAACCAAATTCACCAATGAAAGCAAAGTGAATCAAATATGACTTTAGTACAACATGCTTATCAATTTATCAGGAGAAAGAATCATTATAACACAACAAGTATCGTCAAATTGGATGGACTTACAGGGTTACGACATTTCCATTTCTACAAGCAACATGTGACCAACTAAAGCACGGGCTCACAAAATGATTATTCCAATCTGTTATTTGACCATTTGAATCATTAAGCGCGCCTAAAAGGTCCAGCAAAGCTTCACCTGAGCAGTAGCATGTGTAAAATCAATCATTAGATGTATAATGTAACGTTTCAGAATCTCTATGACATTGTCAAAATATGAAAATATAAAGAAACCAAAGGGAATGCTGTATCATTCTAGTAGTTCATGCACATATAGCAGGCATGCTGGGACTGGTACACATGCACACACAAATATACACATGCAAACATGTATACACACATACAGGCACAGTCATATGAACATTTGTGAGTACTAATGAAGAATGAGGCTGCTGGACATCTACAAATGATCGGGAAAGATTTTTTCCGGATAAGTAAGGAAGCACTATAAAAAGCACAAATATAGAAAACTAACTACAAGAAAGAAGCTCCACAAAATCTGAGGTCTTCTTCATTTACAAAAAAAATCACCATTGAACCAAAAACTAAAGGTGTTAAACCAACGATCCCTAATGGTCTCTATTAATCTCTCAACAGTATCAAAAGCCCTTTTATTTCTTTCCTGCCATAACCCAAAAAATAGAAAGTGGAATCAAGGAGTACGCTTTCTTTAAACTTATGAGCACGAACACCACTCCAAGCCCAAACTTCATCACAAACGGAACCAGACACCGGCCAAAAATCCCCAAAATATGATAGGTCATCTACCAAAAGTTCCTAGCCAAAGAAGGCCACAACAAAAGATGATTGACAGATATGGCCATTCCTTTCCCAATGTAGCACCGGTTAACAATCATCTTCCCTCTCTTTTGTAGATTGTCCAACATTAAGATTCTCCTCCAAGAAGCCCAAGCAAAGAGGCTCACTTTCTTTGGCGAATAGGATTCCATATGACTTTTCAATGGAAGTTAGGAAGCCTTCCATTCAGGTATCATCCAAAAGAAGTTTATATAACGAGCTAGTTTTAAAACTCTTTTTCCGAGTTTAACTTCCAAGAGACCCTTTCATCTCTATCCAAAGCACACCTTGATCTATACAAAGCATCAAAAAAGTTTTCCACACCCTAAGTTTCTAATCATGGATATTGCGACAAAACGGCACATCCATGGAGGAGTTGGACCAGGAAAGGCAAGAACTAATAAGCGCATCCTTGTCTCTCACAATAGCATAGACATCCGAGAATTGTTCTTGCAAGGGAGACTTCCCACACCAAACATCGTGCCAAAGCCGGACAACAGTGCAATTAACCACCAAAAATGACACATGAAGCAAAAGAGTATCTCATCCTTTCCGAATCCATTTCCGAACCCCACACCATCCTTTCCCCTCCTTTGACATCCACCCATTATGCTCAACTCCATATTTAGCACAAATCACCTTTTGCCAAAGGTAGTCTTTATCCCTCACAAATCTCCAAAGCCACTTTCCTAGCAAAGCATGGTTGAACAAATCAAGTGATTTGAGGCCTAAACCCCCTTTGTCTAGAGGTTGTTTGAAAACACCCCAATTGATGAAGTAATACTTGAAATCCTCCCTTGTTCTAACTCAAAGAAACCTTCTTTGAATACCTTCCAAGTGATTAGCCACCGAGCTAAGAATTGAAAAAAGAGACATAAAGTATATAAAGAGGCTAGAGAGTGTGCTTTTAATGAGAGTTAATCTCCTCTCCTTAGAAAGATAATGCTTGTTCCACCCGGCTAACCTTTTCTCAAACCTCTCACATAATTGGATACTAAATGCTTGTCTTTAAATCTTAAACTTCAACGCATACACACATATGAATTTCACACAGCAGTGTACTGATAGTAACAGCAACTATCCTTCCTTGGTTTTTTTTTTTTTTTTTTTTTCTTTTGACTTTCAATGACTGATATGTAGTGTTTAAAAGCAAATATAATAGAAATATGATGAAGAGAATAGAAGAGGCGACAGGGAGAAACAGAGAGAGATGAGATTAACGGTGAAAGGCTCATGCGGAAATTTAAAGCAGTTAAATTTGGTTACATGTTGACATTCTAAGGAGTTCATAGGAAACAGGTAATTGTCATCCTGAACAAATTAACATCAAATTCATAACATCTATAAGAACAAAGTGTTGGCTGATTGCGCAAAAATTTCATTTCCCCATACCTTCAACATCAGGCTCCTTGGTTGCATAACTTACTCTTAAGAGGAAGAAGAGTATGAACCATTTTGTGGTTTGATGTTGAGGATGCAATTTGGAAAAACCTCCAAACATGTACTTGCCTTTACCTTCCAAGCCACCTTCCTCTGGAAACCTCTTGTGACCTCCTGGAATTCCAAAGCAATAGAAAATATTATTTATATCAAGTTACAGAAAATATCAAAATTTGATAAGACTTTTAGCAAGAGATATGCGACAGATAACTGTTGAAAAATTAATGACATAGAATCTAGCATTTCTATTATAAAAGGGAGGCCATATTGACATTGTTGAAGATCGTAGGATGATGCATTTCCACATCAAGAATAATCGCTTCTTACATTGTATAGAATGTCATATGTCTACAGAAAATAAATTATGCATTTATTAGTCTACAAGAATAATGTATGCTATCAATTATGATGCTCTCCAATATTCCAAGCTCTTGGAGTTTCATTAGTCTGAAAACATAATTTTCTTTTCCACAACTGAGTTTTACCAAATTTTTTGTAGCATAAAAAAGCGTTCATCTTGACATAGCTTTTATCCCAAGTACTTGGCATCATTTGTAGCATGGAATAAGATGTAGATAAAATTTAACATAGGAGATCTAATATACTGTACCATGGATTATAAGATGACTAATTACTTGAATAGTCTTTTTAACTGTCTACATATCTGTTGACCCATATTTGATTTTAATAATGACAAAACACTACTTAATTTGCACTAACAGTTTTATCTAAGTATTTAAGAGGTAAAAGCATTCAGTTCAAAAACAAGATGCAAGAACTCAACATGTTCAGCCACCAAAAGAAGACAGAAGATCTAGAATAGGAATCAAGGTAATTGAATCAGTCTGTAAATCTCTAAATTCAATTACTTAGTTTGATCTATGGCTCAATTTACAAAAGACTTTGACAAAACTATAATACAAAAAATTTCTAAATCAAAAACTGCTTTGAAACATGAAAACTAGGTTGAAGGACAACCCAGTCGACTGGGTCTACATACCAGTCGATTGGGATATGGGACAATAAGTTCCCAGTCGACTGGTACTAAAAACCCAGTCGACTGGCCCTATGACCCAGTCGACTGGTATTCTTCCTAAGCTTAAAAGTGAAAATTTTTCACTTGACCCAGTCAACTGATACAAGGACCCAGTCGACTGGTAATTCGAAAATATGACCGTTTGAGACGCGGGACTTGAGTATTTAATGCTCCAAACTTACCAAGTCAGTGTCAAACAACAATATTGATTCAATGCTATAAAAACCCAGTTCAATGAGCATTTAAACAAGGAAGATAACACATTCAATTCATCATATAGCTCATTAATTCTCAAAAGCTTTCAAAATTTTATTGTGAACCATTCTTCAAGCTTGTTCTTGAAAAAAAGATATTATTCAGTTGTAAAAAGCATTTATTTCTATCTCTCTACCATTTACTTTACACTCAATACAATTTATTGTAAAGGGAAAGAGTTGGTGTAACTCTTAGAGTGTTTGGGATTAAGCACTTCGGTTGTAACTTCCGTGAGGAAGAGATTATTGTAAGGTTTGTGCAATACCCGTGAGGTTGCTTGACTAACAATTAGCGGATTACTTTAATGAGGTTCCTTGAAGAGAGTGGACGTATGGTCGGAGAGATTCTGATATTGTCGAACCACTATAAACGGAGTTGCATTTTCTCTTCCTTAACTCCTTTATTTTTAAGCATATTATTTGATTGTATGCTTTGTGTATTAAATTGTTTTAAAACCTGTAAGTTAATTAGCAAAAGTTTTTAAAACCCAATTCATCTCTCTCTTGGGTTTGAACCTCGGTTTACACTATCTAGTACTCATAAGTTAAGACCTAGTTGAGCCTAAATATGAAGGTGATTCCTAGTGTTTGATATTTAGATTCGCACCTACATGTTGAACTTTTCATACCAGGTGTCCATATCAATAATGCTGTTGACCCTTATTTAATTTTAATAATGACAAAACACTACTCTAATCGTACTAACAGTTTTATCTAAGTGTTTAAACGGTAAAAGTTTTCAGCAAAGAAAAAAAATGCAAGAACTCAACCAGTTTCAGACGCCAAGACAAGACCGAAGATATAGAATAGACATTAAGGTATTGAAACCAACTGTAAATCTCTCATGTTCAAGTATTTAGCTTGTCCTATGGCTCTCTTTACAAAAATATTTTGACAAAACTATTAATTCAAACACTTCTAAGTCAAAAACAGTTTTGAAGGATGAAAAACTGGATTGAAGGGCAACCCAATCGACTAGCTCAATATACCAGTCGACTGGTGTAGAGCACCCAATCGACTGGCAACTGGGACAGTGAATTCCCAGTCGACTGGTGCTTAGGACCCAGTCGACTGGTGCTTAGGACCCAGTCGACTGGTACTCTCCCACAGCCTAAAAGTGAGATTTCTCACTTGACCCAGTAGACTGGTACAAAGATCCAATCAACTCGTAATTAGAAAATATGACTGTTTGAGACGCGGGACTTGAACATTTAATGCACCAAACCTACCAAGTCAGTGTCTACCAGCCATATTGATTCAAGGCTATATAAACCAACTTCAATGAGCATTTAAAAGAAGAAGATTACATATTCAATTCATAAGTTTGCTCATTAATTCTCAAAAGTTTTGAAAAATTTATTGTTAAGCCATTCTTCAAGCTTATTCTTGAAAGAGAAATATTGTTCATTTGTAAAAGCATTCATTGTTATCTCTCTACCATTTACTTTACAACAAATCACTTTTATTGTAAAGAGGAAAAAGTTGTAATAATTCTTAGAGTGTTTAAAATTAAATACTTCTTTGTAAGCTTCCGTGATGAAGAGATTAGCTTCCGTGATGAAGAGATTAGCTTCTGCAAGGAAGGGAATAGCTTCCAAGAGGAAAGGATTGGTTGTAAGGTTTGTACAACACCCGTGAAGTTGTACGACTAAAAGTTTTAGTGGATTACTTCAAGGAGGTTCCTTGAAGAGAGTGGACGTAGGGTCGAAAAGAATCCGATATTGCCAAACCACTATAAACTGAGCTTACACTTTCTCTTCCTTAAACTCTTTTACTTAAAGCACATTACTTGTTTGCATGCTTGTACATTTAACTGTTTTTGTAAACTTGCAAGTAATTAGCAAAAGTTTTTAAAAATCCAATTTACCCCCCTCTTGGGTTAGAACCCCAATCTACAAGTGTAATGGGTCTAGAGCATATAGGTTGGTCCAAGGATCTCAAAGGACAATTCCCGTTAACATGTACAGAGAAAGACCAGTAGTGTTACAAACGATAGAAGAAATTAAGACAAGGCCTAGGAACCCATTGATGTGTGGTTATATTGAGGCTGAACATGAGCCAATCATGTTATGAAACGGACAAAAAGCCAAAATCATTGGTCTCTGACCCTCCCATGGCGAGGATGCCAATGATTCTTTTTATAAAAAGGATGCTAGGGGATTAAATGGGGGGATTTTATGTGCTAACCCACATCTCACATCGGTAGTACAATGGGAAAAATCTTGGTATATATGTGAGGCCCTATGATCCCAAAAGTAATTTGAGCTAGCACTTTTGGGAGATGAGCCCATAGTGTTACAAATGGTATCAAAGCTGACCGAGGCCCATTACCATATGGAGGTGTAGTATTTGGACTAGCCATGAGCTCATCGTGATATCTAAGCTTCCAACGGATTGAAATTGTTGGTATGATTTGTGATTTATGATTGTGTGATTTGGGCTCCCTCTCTCAAGGATGCAAGAGTCTAAACGGGGAGTTTGTGAACCACATCCCACATCGATAGTATAATGGGGAAGATCCTACTATATATGTAAGGACTTATGATCTCAAAAGCAACTTAAGCTAGCATTTTGGGGTGATGGGCTAGTGGTGTTTCATTTTATCATAACCCCCAACTCATATGGATAGTGTAATAAAGATATTTGGGTATATAAATTGGTCAAGTAATTCAAAAGGCCACTCTAAGAAGTACTTTTTAAGAAGGAACCATGGGGTTAAAGAGATTTCTCCATATATAAGTATGTGCAGGAGTGTGTATCATCAAATAATTAAACATAAAAAGTTATGAACTCAATATCTAGTCATTAAATGGGCTTGATGCATGTGAAATACCTTTAGCTTATAAGCTATGTAGCATAATACTTAAAATAAGTGGTTGTGGAGCCAAGTATTGGGAATTGTTGCATTTGGGTTATTTATATAGCCTTAAAGAAGGTGCTAGAAGTAGAATCAACTCTGAAAGATGTCGTCTATGTTGTGTAAAAGGCCAGTAAGCAACGATACATTCAACCACGAGATAAGAAATCACACGCGCAACCCAATCCAAATAAGGAATCAAGCACAAAAGAGAACACGAGATTTATGTGGTTCAGAGTTAATACTCCTACATCCACAAGAATGCACACACATAGAGAAAATTCATCATTAGATTAAGAAGATTACAAGTTGTGCTAAGATCTCAATTACTAGCACTCAACTCAAGACCCCAGCCAATTCTCGCACCCTTTGTGTTTACATACAACTAGGAATACTATGATTCTATTAAACTCCAAAAAGAACCCCTATTTATACCCTAAGGCTAATATTGGCTTATAAATAGCTATGGGTTGAAAAAATTAGATGTATAGGCCCAAAATAGCTAATCAGGACTCCAGGGTCGATTATGTTAGTGTGAGTCAACTCATCCATCACAAGATCGCAAACTTCAACATTCTGTCGGACTAAGTTGACCCACGTTTGTCTATGAGTCGACTCACATATCTGTTTCATAGAAAACTAAGTCTCCAAGAAGATATTTAAGCCACAACTCAATAATGTATGCACATTCAGAAAAACATATCTAAATCTAACATTGTTTGTTAGCTATCAAAATTACAAATCAGCACAAGTGACCGACTCAAGTAACTATTTCCCTTTTGATCTTTCAACAATATTATAGAAACATTCAAACTATAGTTGCTTTTGAGATCATAAAGCCTTGCATATATAGTAGGATCTTAAAAAAAAAAACAAAGGTTTAGTAATAGGATGAATGGGAAGAAAAATCAATGGGTATCTTATTTTCCTTTTTTCTTTCTAATATATGTCAACAATGAATATTTCTTTAAGAACCACATTTCAACCTAATAAAACTTGAGAGGGGCAACAATCAATATCTCTATTAATTGTATGGTCTACTGCCATTTTTGTAAAACTCAAGAATTAGAGCAAGCTACCTCCATTTCAGCCGAAATCCTCAAGAAGGAGGATAGACAACATAGCTTGTTAATTCATGACAACCATTTCACATTGACATCACCAAGAAATTAAGAATAAATAACAATTTTCAATTTGCCATGCTTTCTAATTTTTGGAACAATTAAATATTTTTTATGGAATGCTAAAAAGAATCAATACTTATTGATCTATGAATTTTATTTTAATTCATTGTTAAAAAGAATCAATATTTATGGAACCTATATTTATGGAATTTTGTGTTTTTTCTCAATTTAAAAAAAAAAAAAACTAAATATTATTAATGGAATGTGTAAAAAATAATTGTTGTTTGTGGAATGTGTTAAAATGTACCTTTATTTATATATATATCTAATGTCTAATCAATATAATTATTTGAATTTATATGGATTGTCCATGTTTGTATTTATATGGAATGTCAATGTTTTTATTATTTTTACAACATATTAAATAAAGAGGGAGGTTGGAAAGAGGAGAAAAGAAAGAGATGGGCAGAGGGAATCCTGCACTTAGTGCGGGGCCCAAATCTAGTGCTTAAGGAAAAGAAATTTGTAATATCTTTCCAAGTTACTTTTCTAATATAAATTTTCTTTTCTCTCCTATTAAAATAAAGGGATAAGGATGGGAAAGTAGAGCAAATAATGCTTTAATTAGTTGAAAATGGACACTAAATATATGACATCTAAAACTGAAAAAGAGGGCACTCATTATGGTACAGACAGACTATAGAGGGAGTACAATATTGTTCAAACTTTAAATGGTTTCCCAAGAATCATTGATGCATAACACTATGGCACCGTTTAGGAACCCTTTTAAAGAGGTATTAAAACAATTTTTTTAAAAGAGTTCTCAAACGGCACCTATAGATATTCAATTAGAGAAACTATAGTAGAAGTCCAAACTACTATGTCAATTAGAATCATGATACTAGCCTTGTGATATTCTACATGGCCCAGCAGCTGCATGAACTTGATTTAAAATTTAAAAGCATGATGAGGAAACCTATTGGTTGTATTAGTTTCATCTCTCTATATGATGAAGATATCATTTTGGTTTCAATACCACTGTAATGCAAATTAATCCGTACAATGAAAACAACAAAAACTCTTTCATCGAGCCTAAGAGTTATATTATAGGCTCAATTGGACAATGATTATTGCTCCAGAGTGATGAAAATTTTGAGATTCAATTTCGTGGTTCGATTTGTTTCCCTTTCTCTTTTTCTACATATATTGTCAATAACCAAATGGAGCATAATTTGATAAAAACAAATTCAAACTGTAGCAAATTAAATGAAACTTCCATACTAGTTGAACTAAATATACTCTCAGTATTCCATAACATTAGTGATTAACAACAACAGAGACCAATTCACGATTCATAATTACCAAGAAAACATCTCTTTGATACTGCTTAAATGCTACAGTGAAAGAAGCCAATAACGTCCCAAGAACTACACACATCTCAGTTCATAGGAAACATCGAAACTACAAAATCAATTGAAAAAACTGCACAATAACGTCATACATATTCAAACAATGAGCCTTTAAGAAACAAATGGATGAAATATGAGTTTCCATTATTATATTAACACAAGCAGAAATATACAAAAGATATAAGAAACAAACATAATAAGTTAAAACATTTTTCTCAAGAAAAAAAAAACAAAGGGAGAAAGCTTACCTGATTTAGCCATGAATGCTGCAACCCACCATGAATCAAGTTAAGGAAGCAAAGCAAGTATAAGGAGGAGTTGAATAATGTAATCATTTTAATAATCACGATCATGTGAAATGAGTGATTGGATAGTGCAAGGGACCCACAAAGCAATTTGTGCAATTTGTTTGAGAAAAGAAAAGTAGAGGGAATGAAAAGAAATTCTGAGAAGGCCAATGGCACGGAATATGAGAGGCTACTTGGGCTTTTGGTGGTGGGATGAGAATGAGAATCCCACTAATAAATGGGTCTCTTCGCTTTTTAATGTTGATGAATTAAAGAAATAATTATCACTTTATGTTGCTTTTGGATGTAACAGGCGCTGCGAGTGAGAACCATATTTCAGTTTATACAAGTCACACTAAGGCACCGCAATGATTAGAGTTGATTGTACTTGTTCAACTTAAATCATTAAAATTTAAAATTTTAAAAACTTTTTGTTAGGAAATATGAGTGGGATGAACTGGTTCTACAAGAGAGTTAAACGATTAAAATAATAACCAATAATGATAATTAAAACTATAATTGATGAATAATTAAAGATCTAAAGAGAGATAATATGGGACATTGATTTATAATTGTTTGGTAATAATCGTGTTTATGTCCATTTCTTCAATAGGTCTCTCGGAGATAATAAGAAATATTGATTTATAATTGTTCAGCAATAACCGTGTTTATGTCCACTTCTTCAATAGGTCTCTCCGGTCTACTGAGTTTCACTAATCAACAATTGTTACACTTATTTGGATTTTTGGATACCAAGCAAACATTTACACAGAGTTGCTTTCAACTCAATCTTAATCTCACTACACAATGATCAAACTCTCTGATCTCATCCCTGTATGTCACAAAGATATTGGACTAAACAAAACTGATTATAGATAAACTCTTTAGCTTGTAGTTGTGTAAAACTCAAAACTAATTCTCCTTTATTGTTGAACTATCTTCAGCAACCTTTTATTTATAATCTTCAGCTTAGCCTTCACACAAGGCAACTCCAAAACATTTCCTTTTTTGGCTGAGATTCTCCTTAAATACAGATCTTATGATCTTTAACAGACACCTTCAGTCGACTGGTCTACTCTTCAGTAGACCGCGTCTTCAAACTGGTCCAAACTTATCTTCATTGTGTCAGTCGACTAGCTCCTCATCAATCGACTGGTTCCTCATTTGCAGCTCCTCTGGACTTTAACTTCAACCAAATAAGTCTTTAAAAGCGAAATTTCTCTTACTGATCGACTGGGCTGCTGACTACTTCCCTAGGCAGCTAACTGGTTAGCTGACTGCTTCACTAGGCAACTGACTGCCTCACTAGGTCGTCGGCTGGTTGATCGGCTGGTTCTTCAGCTGGTCGGTCTGCTGACTCCATCTGCCTTTTATCTACAATCTTTGCAAACTGATCTTGGATTCTGAATCTTTCTTTGATAATGTGTCAATGTAACACTAAACGCTCTGCACACTCAATGAACTCAATCAGTAATCAATGCAAGGTTTGTCTACATCAAAACATTTAAGGATTAAACTAAATATGCTAACACTTTTAATTTTAAAAATTTAATAATTTAAATAGCTTTTAAGTAACTCCCAAACAAGATCATATATTCTCTAATTTTGGATGACAATACTCTAAAATTGTTCTCATCTCATGTGTAGGAGAATAGAGTAACAATACTTAGCCATAGTAATTGTTCATTTTTGGCTAAAAAAAATAAGAGTACCACACCGTGCAGATAATTTGAATTTTTTGTTTTTACCTCTATCCCAAACCTACCTGTTACCACTCAAAATTTTCAAAGTTACAACTCAAACATCATAACTGCAAAGGTAAGGGACGAATTGGATGGCTCCTTATCACCACTCGTTAGGATAAGCATAATGTTTCTTTATTGGGGATTTATTTGCATAAACTACCCAAGAGCGCACACAAGTTTTATAGACTACATAATGGACCGTAATTTTTTATCTTTATTTGATCCTCAATCTTTGATGTGAGCTAAATTTAGTGTCAAATCTGCTTTTAGTTTTTCATTACTATTATTTCAAGTTTCACCAATGCCCAAAAATTTATGTCTAGACATTATTGAATATAATAAAATAAATAACATAGATGTCATCCATACATTCGATCTATTAAAATAAAAGATATAACATAATGTCAATTTTATTTTATTTTAACCAGCAGTCTAATATCAGAGCTATTGATCTTATTTTGAGAGTCGTCTTTTAAATTTTCGTAATTTCGACCGACAGTCTAATGTCGCTCGTTCGCACATAGCCCTTTTCCTTCTTGTTTTAGACTATTATAATTTTTTTAGATTTTTTTTACCATTGATAATCAATTTACACTGTAAAACGTTGATCAGATCAAGCCCGATAACCTACTCATGATTACAATCCTAGTTTTGCTAAGCTCCGCAATCTATGATTTCGCTCTAAGTCATGCCAAGCTACCACCTGTGATTCCACTCCGGGTCCTTGTCAGTCACATGTTCGATCATGTCAACCGACAAATTAATTGTCATGTGTTTCGTTACGTCATGATTCAAGTTCCATCTTGAATCAAAGTAATCCCCTTATTTTTATATCCCTCGATAACCTTCACCAAATCTTGTGAAGAGGTGTTAGATCAAGGCTCACACCCTTCACCTTGTTTCGACCTATGTTTGAGTTCTTTTCTTATTTTCAACGAGATCACATGCAAGGAGGTGAGCTTGCATATAAGGGGGAGTTACTTCTGCAGAGTTCTTCATCGAAGCTTGGTATCAATCTGCAAAATTTTTCATCGAAGTTTGTTCTTCTTGGTGCTTCTTTGATTCGATTTACAAACTTAAGTTGACATGTACTTTATCGCCTTGAGTTTGAAGGGAGGGGTTGTTAACGTATATGATATTTCCTATTCCTATGTCAATATTACTTTTCTAGTTTCATATGTATTAGTTTCCTAATTTATTATAACCCTACGTTCACTATTTCTATTAGGTTTTATATTCTTAGCCTCTATATATAGGCTTGTATTCATTTTTTCACAATACATCAATAATATAAAGAATTTTTCTTTTATTTTAACAGGATTGATAGTGAAAACTCCCCATTTTTGTATGAGAGTTCTTGGACTCGAGTTGAGTATAAAGGTTCTCCAACTCTCCATCGTTTAACAAATAATAATAAAAAAAATAGTATTGAGCACTTAGGATATTAAGGAAACATCAAGTAAGTACACAACATGTTATTTTAAGGTAGATCCATGACCTGAAAGCAAGTGTAGAATGCTTTATATATGAAGAAAAGTAAGTAAAGATATGATTAAAAAACTCAAACTTTATGACACAAATTTGAGTAAACTTAATGCATGTCTTATCTCCTCATTTTATTAACTAAACACATCTTAAATTTATAAATGGATTAAAAGTTTGATTTATCATTTATAATTTGAAGTATATAAAGCAATGTTGTATAACTTCAGCTACATATATCCAAAGAGTTAAGAAATAATGAGATCATTTGTCTTAAATCTCACTTCTCTTTTGTTTTTCTTTTACCGCTACTAATTATGAATATTATTGCATGCAAATCAAAATATTGTGAATTTTTTTATACTCAACCTTAATTAACATAATAATTGTCCAATATCCATAACATAACAAAGACTTGTAGCGAGCACCTGGGTGACATATACAGGTGATTGCTTAGTGACAAAGAAAACTAAAGGTAGTGCATAGGCTTGTGTTTGGTTGTTTGCTACCTCAGTGCCACTTGAGCTGATTTCTGTTGGCATATTACCGACAAGTGGGTGACATGTCATTGTAACTTTAGACCTTTTAACTCAAATAATTAAGGGGATGGATATAGGCGGATTAAAGTTATCATATCCAATTACAAAGATTAAGAAAGAACATAGACAGATGGATGGTGATGTTGGCAAAAATTTGTTGTCAAATAAGAGAACGATACGTGGTCTGATCAAGGGCAAAGTTATTATTTTATCATTAGAGGTAAAATGTTAATTACTCACCTCATGGTGAAGCTGTAATGATTGTACTAAGATCTCTGTTTCAATCTCAACCATCCAAATCAACAATTCAGATCGTACAACATTAATAGTTTCCAAATCATGATCAACCTCTTCTCATTATAAAAAGGGATCTCACAAACCATTTCTCGTATGAAAAATTCTCCCCTCTAAACTCTTTACAATTTAAGTCTTTCTAGTTTCTTCTTTATAGTAACTAACTTAGACATCAGAAAGTTATCTTGGAGAACTCAACTCTAGGTCATCTAGTATCTTTCAATGGTCTTGTTTCAAGATAATCAATTAATCTACCCTTCAAGCAACTCGCCCCAGTGGGATCCGGTTCCGAGTTTCATGTTTTATCCTATCAGATTTTTGGCATCAATAGATTGGTGTCATCTATAGGAAACTAGTAACCTGTACCAAAAAAAAAATCTATCTAGAAGATGACTCCTAGAAAAATTACAACCAGATAGGACCTTAGAGCAGTCGCCCAATAAGACAACTCGGCTCCACCGTGGCCCCTGAAGTTGTTGTTACCTTTAGTAAGCTGACCCCCAATGAAACAGTGGACTAAGTGAACACACACTATGCACTGGTGGATTTCCTACACCCAAGTTGATCAGAAGACAGCCGTAGTCCGACTCTCAAAATCGTGACAAGGACGGAGAAACAGTCAGAGTTGAATGCCACTTAGCATTAAGAGGTAAGATGGATGCCCTAACAACCCTAGTCCAAAACTTCCTCTCAGTAGATCCTTTTGTGGAACGTAGCTATAGACACCAAAATTGGTTTTGATTATTAGAACAAACCATGTGTGGATCCAAGTGATAAAATTTTAGTCCCCAAAAATTAAAAGTGGATGAATGTATGTTGAAAAATTAATTTTGGACAAAAATTGGTCAAAGAAACTCAAACGGAATCAATCCGGATTAAAATGAAGCAAAATGAGCCAAAATAGGAGGAAAAAATAGACATGAAAGCCTAACCCAACTGACCGGTCAGGTCCGAGACCCGATCCACAGTGTCGTCTCAGTTTTCCTTCTATATGTGCGTCAGAACCTTCTGGAATCTGATTGTTTGGATCTAGAAACCCTAAAAATGATGTAAAACCTTAACTTTTACACCTCCACAAGAAATCTTGACCACTGCTAGGTTTTATCTAACACATGTTGGCCATCTACCTTAACCGTTAGTTTTCCTATATAAACCCTTCAACCTACAAGCAAAAGCGCATCGAAAATCACTAAAGAAAAGCCAATCTCTACGGATTTTCTCTAAATTTCCTAAGCACTGTTTCCTTAAACCCTAAACCACAAATCTTTCCATAACCCTAAATCTCTACCAAAATCCCAACTTTTCAATAAATCGTAGCCACCATAAAAATTTCATAAATAGAAAACCTAATTTTTTTCACATAGATTCTTAATCAAAATCGAAAATTAATTCTTGTGCATCATGTAGATTAAGGTATTTGCATCTAGAAAATTAATTAAATCTCATATCATCTAGAATTAATTAATTAGGATGTGTGCATATTAATACACCATTTAGATTAAGGTTTGCATGAATTTGCGTGATTAAAATCGCATTCAAAATTGACTGAAAATGAGTTTTTTCTCCAAAAACTTGAATCTACCTGAAACTATTTGACCAACATCAAGGGAGTCGGATAGCTCCTTACTAGCGCTGACTAGCCCTGTCCTATGACCATTTGGGCCTTTTTTGGATCCAATCAGCTGACCTGAACTTGTTTTTCTTTGTTTTGTGTTTTTCTTTCTATTTCAAATTTTAATGTTTATTTCCCTACTGCACTAATGTGTTTTCTTTGTTTTTTTTTTTAACTAAATCTACTTCTTTAATTATTTTCTTTCGATTATTTGCATTTTTAATTTAATTTTCATGCATGATTACTTATTGTTTGATATAAATTGATGTTTTGCCAATTTGTGTGATTAAACTGTTATTGCATGTGATCAAATGTTAGTGTGTAGCAAATAATAGTATATATTAATTATTAAATGTTTTTCCAAGAACATGAGGGCTACGTTTCAACCTAGGCAAGAGAGGAAGCTTGATTCATTCTTCTCTTGTACCCCAATCTCTTGCCCTAAATCTCACGCAAACCAATGATAAGGGATTTTGCCCTCTTTAAGGTCAAAGAATGACTCCAAATTTACCTATTGTCGTTGCTTTGTACTTGGATGATATATGTCCCTTGGAAAATTTCCATCAGTAAGGCTCAATGCCATATAACAGTGAAGCAGTTACTACTCTAACACTTAAAAGAGCATCTATCACAGGGCCACCTTACTACTCAAAATGGGTTGTGTTAGACCTAGTAGGTGTTAATCTATCTATATACTAAACCATTTCAATCCACAACCTCGCTTATTCATCCTTCCTTGAAGGGAATGGCCTTAGGTATTAAGCATGGAGTTGCAGAGTACGATAGAAAGGAGCGGTACCTATAATTGGCGACTCCATTGGGGAGATTGTACCTCAATGTGTTATTGCAAAAATATTTAAAACTTAACTTAGACTTATTTTTGCTACACATCACTAGCACACTTGCACTTAATTATGTTTTGCTAAGATGGAGTGGGTTGGGGTATTGATGTGCAAATTTTAAATGCTCACAAATGCACGAATCATAAATAGTATTGCGATGAGTTTACTCTCGAGGTCGATCTCTTGAGGAATTGTAGTGGTTTAAATCCTAAATTACTTTCTTAAAATTACTAAAACAAACTCTGAAATAAAATCCTAAACACTCTAATTAAAAGATTGGTGAAGAGAAAATTGAAATAAAAACAATTAAGTAAATTAAACAAAACGAATTATGAAGAGATGAGTATATTCAATGAGAATAATTGGGAATTTAGCTTGCTATCCAATCATGAATTGGAACATTTGGTGAATATAAAGAACTAATCAACTTCCAAGATTATTGGTATTTCCGTTAAGACTAGAGAATGCTATTAATCGTGTTTATTCTCAATTTTTAACTAATTAATTAAATCCCATGGATTGTGTTCATCAATTAATTAGTTAAATTAAGTATAAGGAAAATGCAACCACCTAAATCACAATTTGATTTGAATCATGATTTAAATTCCTATTCAAGAAAGCTTAATTAGGTCTAGATGATTTATCCTCAACCTAATCTCAAATATTAACCTTGACTATCAATAATAGATGGTCATTCCACAAGCAATAATCAAAGATATGAAGGATATTGAATAAGAAATAATATGGAAAATTTCATAAAACTAAATCCACCAAAATATCCAAAACAATCAAGGTAGCTAAGCCAAATGCCCAACAATGCGTTCAGCCACTCATGTTTAAATCCCTATCACAGAATTCAAATACTAGGGTTACAAGCATATTGAAGGACAAAAGGAGCAAAGATTGAATTTCTTCCCGAATTACAAGATGAATCCTCAAAGTCTTGAAGCGACTGATCATCATCTTCAATCTCTTGATAAGCCGTCTTGATGAAAGAAACTATCTCCTCATTCAATCTCCCAAAACTCCTTCTGATAATATCTCTCCAGGAATTGCCGTCGTCTTCCCTCTTCTTTGAGTCTAAAAATTCCTATATATAGCTGTATGGAGATAGCTTTGTAGACAGAAAAGTTGCCCTAGGGTTTCTATTCAGGCCGTGTGCGTTGCTATCCAAGCCTGGTTCTACTGTTGTCCAGGCCCGTGCAAATCCAAAAAAAATATCATAATTTAATAGCTCATTCACTTCTGCCACACTGAAATCACGAACAGCTTGACTTTTATCTACTAAAAATGTCATAACTTTCTCTAGAAAAATCATGTTTACAAGCCGTAAAATTCTCTAGAAAATAAACATCCAGATCTTTCAAGCATATATGGTAATCTCCTGGTTCTTCCTAAATCAATACAGTTTAATCCACAAAAATCACTTCTGCCACACTGAAATCACGTACAGCCTGACATTTGTCTATTAAAACTGCCATAACTTTCCTCAGAAAAATCATATTTACGAGTCGTAAAATTCTCCAGAAAATAGATATCCGAGTATTTCCAAGCATATATGGCTCATCTCTTGGTTCTTCCTGAATCACTACAGTTTAATCCGTAAAAATGACTGATCTGTACGGAAAATTCTGGCAATTTAGTGAAACTCCTTTCCAAGTGCTTGTGAACCTGTAAAACAACGAAAAACAACTCAAAGAAACAAATTCCTAAGCTAAACATATAGATAAATACTTGAAAAACATACAAAATACTAGGACAAATATTCGTTCATCAAATACCCCCAAACCTAGATTTTGCTAGTCCTCAAGCAAAACTAAAAGAAAACATAAACAAAACAAACCTAAAAACTTAAATCGATAAAACCCTCATGCCTTAATTCTTATTATAACTCATATCTAGATATCTTATGCACAATTATGTTCACAGTCTCAACAATTCACAATTCGTTGCTCAAATCAAGTATACATCGCACATCCATATTCCAATGCTCAAAATATCTCACGTCAATCACCCCCAAACCTAACATCAAGAATCTGAATGCACTTCGACTCTAGGCCTCACAGGATTCACTCATTAAACACACTGAACTTAGGTTTCAAACACTTATCAAGCATATGCGAATAGAAGTTATGTAAACAAGAAATTTCAAATATAAATTCACATATGAATATGGATATCATCAAAGAACGCTCATATGTTCGCAAAATAGATCTCATGAAAGGAATCAAATGTTAGGATTGCAAAGCTATCACATCGCCTATATCATATCCTAGTCAAACACCTCAAGCAAAACATATTGAGTATGAACCTATGCACAGATGGGCGTGGTTGGCTGACCACCAATGCTCTTTCTTTTTAACTCTTTATAAGAGCGACTTCAATACCCTTGAAGTATCTCTGGTCCTCTTTCTTATCTAATCAAATCCCTTTTTGACATGTTTCTCATATATATATATATTCTTTTATTTTATTTTATTTTCTTTCTTCTTTCTTTTTAACTTTTTTATTTTTTTTAATAGGAATTTGGATCTTTCTCCAGAGACAGTGGCAATTAGGGCGTATAACGATAGGCACATACTCAAACTTCTTACTCAAGTCATTCAACTAAAATAATGAGAATACATAACATGATACTTCAAGTGAGTTATATAATCCTAGCATTCAATGCAAAACCTATAGAGATCATCTAACAATTAAGGTCATAACGAAGAGTGTTTAAGATTACCAAGAAACTAACTTTCATAATAAAACGCTTATGGCTCAAATAACACCAGTAGGTAGTCTCCACTATTTGATTCTCAATCATTAGATCTAGGTTCATCTCAGTATCAATATCAAGAACACGGCCTATAGAATATGAATATGCATCAATCCTCACAACAACTTGTCAGTGTTAAAGAAATTAAACTCAACGTGCATAAAAGACTTTATTACTAACCATAAAACAAATTGTAGCATGAAAATTTTGTCTCAACAAGTAACAAGTTCTAATTGCACCCCTAAACCTAAACTAAACATTGTCCTTAATGTATGAAATCAAACAAGCATTTAGAAAAACATTTAGAAGGGAACAATGAAAATGAAAGAACAGAAAACATACTCTATCAAATGGGTGGGTTGCCTCCCACCAAGCGCTTTCTTTAACGTCTTAAAAAGACGTTGGTTGAACTTATTCAGGATCATGCACCTCAATGCACTCAACAACCCCCTTCTCATGGACTCCCTCCAAGTAAGGCTTCACACGATGCCCGTTGACCTTGAATGTCACTTGAGTCTTCGGGTTCAACAACTCCACTGCTCAATGAGAAAAAAATGTTGACTACTGAAAACAGTCCACACCATCTTGACTTCAATTTTCTTGGAAATAATTTAAAACAAGTGTTAAACAAAAGGACTTTCATTCCAGGATAAAGAGACTTACGGATAAGGCCTTGGTCATGGTAACGCTTAGTGCGTTCTTTGTAGATCTTTGCATTCTCATAAGCTTCATCACGAATCTCTTCTAACTCATTGAGTTGTAGTAACCACTTCTCTCCTGCCATTACCATGTCCATGTTCAACTCCTTGATTGCCCAATACGCCCGATGCTCAAGCTCAACCGGTAAGTGGTATGCCTTTCCAAAAACCAACCAATAGGGGCTCATCCCAATGGGTGTCTTGTACACCATGTGGTATGCCCACAATGCATCATTAAACTTAGTTTCCCAGTCCTTCCATGATAGTCACACTATCTTTTTCAGAATGCCCTTGATTTGTCGATTGCTTACCTCAACTTGACCCAAAGTTTGTGGGTGATATGAAGTCCCCACCTTGTGTGTGATGCTATACTTCTTCAACAACCAGTCACAGAGTTTATTACAAAAATAGGTTCCTCCATCACTGATTATGGCCCTTGGTGTAACAAACCTGCTAAATATCACATCCTTCAAAAATTTCACAACACAGTTAGCATCATTGGTTCAGGTTGGTATAGCCTCAACCCATTTGGACACATAATCAACCATAACTAATATATATTCATATCCAAGTGAAGGCAGAAAAGAACTCATGAAATCAATGCCCTAGACATCAAATAATTCAATGACAAGATTGTTAGTCTAAGGTATCTCATATCTCTTTCCAATACTACCAGTCCTCTGACATTTATCACAACGCATGCAAAACTTATGTGCATCTTTAAAGAGAGTTGGCCAATAAAATCCAGATTGCAATAACTTGAGGGTCATTTTCTTACCTCCAAAGTGACCCCCGTAATGAAGTTCGTGGTAAAAAGAAAGAATACTCTCATGCTCAGCCTCAGGTACACATCTCCGAATGATTTGATCTTGATCAAATTTGAACAAATAAGGCACATCCCAAAAGTAACTCCTGCAAGAAGATAAGAATATCTTTTTTTCTTGAAAAGAAAGGTTAGGTTGCAAGACACCACAAGCAAGATAATTTACAATATCAGCATACATTGGCTTTTAACTTATAGTAAATAATTGTTCATCGGGAAAAGTGTCAACAATTTTCTTATCTTCTTTTTGCTTATGTGAATCAAAGTCCGAAATTAACCTAGAAAGGTGATTTGCAACAACGTTCTCACTACCCTTCTTATCCCTTATTTCTAGGTCAAATTCTTTCAAAAGTAAGATCCACCGAATTAGTCTTGGCTTAGCATTCAGCTTAGTTAATAAGTGTCTCGATGTTGCATGATCTGAATGTACAATGACCTTAGACCCTACCAAGTAAGGCCTGAACTTGTCTAATACAAACACGACAGCCAAAAACTCTTTTTTCCGTGGTGGAATAGTTAAGTTAGGCATCATTAAGTGTTCTACTAGCATAGTAGATCACATGTGAACGCTTATCCACTCGTTGCCCCAAAACAGCCCCTATAGTATAATCAGATGCATCACACATAATCTCAAAAGGACCTAACCAGTTAGGTGCCATGATAATAGGTGCTGATGTCAACTTTTCTTTCAAAGCGTTAAAGGTGATAAGACAATCATCATCAAAAGTAAAAAGAACATCTTTAGACAACAAATTACATAATGGATGACTTATCTTAGAAAAATATTTGATAAATCCTCTATAGAAGCCTCTGTGTCCTAAGAAACTCCTAATCCCTTTAACTGAAGTCGGGGGTGGCAATTTAGCAATCAAGTCAATTTTAACCTTATCTACTTTAACACCTTTACTAGAAATCACATGCCTTAATACAATGCCCTATTATACCATAAAATGACTCTTCTCCCAACTGAGTGTTAAATTACACTTAATGCATCTTTCAAGTACCAAAGTCAAATTATGCAAACAGTTATCAAATGAGGTTCCAAAAACTGAAAAATCATCTATAAATACCTCAATGAATTTCTCCACCATATCCAAGAAGATTGACATCATGCATCATTAGAATGTGGCTGGAGCATTGCATAGGCTAAACAGCATCCTCCAAAAGGCAAATGTCCCAAATAGACATGTGAATGTTGTCTTCTTTTGATCCTCCGGTGCAATCGACACTTGATAATAACTTGAAAAACCATTAAGAAAACAATAAAAATCATGCCTTGCTAGTCTTTTCAACATCTGATCAATAAAAGGAAGTGGAAAATGATCATTTCTAGTAGCTAAGTTCAGTTTCCTATAATCAATGCACATTCTCCATCCTATAATCATCCTAGTGGGCATTAACTCATTCTTCTTGTTTCGCACCACTGTAATCCCAGACTTCTTAGGCACGACATGAACTAGACTAACCCATATACTATCTGAAATAGGGTAGATAACTCCTGCATCTAGGAGTTTTAAAATTTTTTTCTTCACTACCTCTTGTAGGTTAGGGTTTAATCTCCTTTGAACTTCTCTCATAGGTTTGGCACCGTCCTCTAAAATGATCTTATGCATACATGTAGTAGGACTAATACTCTGATGTCACTTATACTCTATCCTATGGCTCTCCTAAGTTTGCTAAGCTCCTTCATAACTCTCTCCTCTTGGGTTTGGGTCAAAGTAGATGAAATAATCATAGGATATTTGTCTCCCTCTCCCAAAAATATGTACTTAAAGTGCTTAGGTAACTTTTTAAGTTCAAGCTTAGGTGGAGTAGTATCTTCCCTAGGTAGAAGACTTGGCAATTGTAAAGGTTTGCTAGACTCTTCTTGGGGTGACATTGGTATTGCACTATCTAACATCTCATGATACCCTTTAGTCTCATCTTCTAGTGTTTTCTCTACTCTTTCAATTGTAAGAGCAACTTCAAGCTTGTCCTCTATTTCTGTCTGTAAATAAGTGTCATAAACAAGTGAGTCCATACAATCAATAAAAGAACACTCATTGTTAGTAGAAATAGAAGAAGGAGTGGTTAGAGAATCAAACACTTTAAATTGTACAGTCTCTCCCAAGACTGTCATCGTTAACCTCCCATTATGGACATCAATAATAGTCTTGGTTGTGGCCATAAATGGCCTACCAAGAAGAACTGTGTGCTCCTTGTCCTTAGATGGAGTTCCTTCCATCTCCAGTACCATGAAATCCACAGGCATAATCACTTTGTTTACCTGCACCAATATATCCTCAACTATTCCCTTAGGATATTTAACTGACCTGTCAGCGAGTTGAAGGGACATAGTTGTTGACTTAAGCTCCCCCAAACCTAGTTGCAAGAATATCGAATATGGCATGAGATTTATACTTGCTTCTAAGTCTAGTATTGTTTTGGCGACCTTCTTGTTTCCCATTGTGATGAAAATTTCGGGATCTTTCAGCTTAGGTGGCAAGCTTTGTTGGAGCATTGCACTAGCAACTTCTGACACCATCACTTTCTCGTTCTTCTCATATTTCCTCTTTTTGGTGTTAAGTTCCTTAAAGAATTTCGCATATGATGACACATTCCTAATAACATCCAAAAGAGGCAAATTAATATTCACTTTAGAAAGCATGTCAAAAATATCAAAAAATTGCTTATCTTGTTTAACATCCTTTAAACGGCTTGGATAAGGAATAGGAGGCCTGTAAGGCTCAATCGCCTTGTGCAGTGTCATGAAGGAAGATGGCTCTTTCTCATTGCTCTCCTCAGATGTTTGAGAAGATTGTGGATCTTCAGCTGGATTTCCTTTAGGAGTGTTATGATTTTTTTGCTTCTCAATTGATTTTCCTGCATCACGTGGCAAGTCATAAGAAATTTTATCATCAGAATTGTTGTTAAGAATTTTACCACTTCTCAACACTATGATAGCCTTTGCTTGCTCAGGTTAGCTAGGCAACTTCCTTTTTTGATGTACTTGTAATTGTTCCACAACTTGCCCAACTTGTACTTCCACCTTATTCATTGATGCCTTTAAGGAATCCAACCTTTGGCTATGTTTCTCATGGTTCTCTTTGCTAATTTGAATAAAAGCACTCAAGTTCTCCTCCAAAGTTGGATTTCTAGGCTGATTAGGTGGTGCAACTTGGTTTTGATATTGAACCGCTCTTGAACTTTGAGCATATGCTGGAGCGTTGTTAGTCTTCCAGGAAAAATTAGGATGATTTCTCCACTTAGGGTTGTAGGTGTTAGAATTGGATCATTCATCATCCTAGGTTGGTAATACTCCATTGTATTTACTTTTTCTTATTCATTTCCTGCATAAGATTCATAAGATAAAGAATAAGTGTTAGCACCTTGACCAAAAACCCCACAAACTCCACATACCTCATTGTTGGGCGTGTTTGTGGTAGTGAGAAGTTTGACTTGTTTGGTCAACTTTGCAAGTTGCATTTCCATATTGTTGTTAGAGCTCAATTCATTAACCCCAACTCTCCTTCCTCTTACACTCTTTTGTTGGGAATTAGCACCCAACATCTTATATAGCTCTCATGTCTCCTCAGTAGTCTTTCTCCCATGGCTCCATCGGCAGCGTTTTCAACCGTATATTGACACTGTTGTGTCAATCCATCATAGAAGAATTGATTTTGTAGCTACAATGGGTAATGATGGTGGGGACACTGGATTAAAATCATCTTGAACCTGTCGTATGCTTCATGGAAGGGTTCTGCCTCCATTTGTGAGAAGTGACAATCTTAATTCTCAACTCAGTGGTCTTCTGATAGGAGTAGAATTTGGTCATGAACCGATTGTAGACCGCTTCCCATGTAGTTAAAGAACCAGGTGGAAGAGTCATCAACCACGTTTTTGCTCTATCTTTTAATGTGTAGGGGAAGCATCTCATCATGAGTTAATCCTCATTCAGCCCTGTAAAGGAAAATTTTGCACTGTTCCATAGAAATCCTTAATGAAGGTTAATGGATCTTCATTTGGAAGTTCGTAGAATGAAGGGAGCATGCTAAAGTGAATATTTTTTATCTCATAATTCCGTGCAGATTTCTCCAATTGGATGCAAGATGTGGAAGTGCCGATGATTGGCCTTGCATGCTTCTTCATCATAATTTGTCTTTCAGCTCATTCCATTCTTTTAGGCTCCTCTTTTTCTATTCCCTCAACCGTTTCTTCTTCTTCCATAGGCTATAACGTCTCTCTTAGCCTATAGATATTTTCTATTGCTTGCACTAGATTTCTCCCTTGGGATCTTCTACCATGCATGTACCTGAAGAAAACAAAAGAAAAATTAAGCTACCAAGAATAGCGAACATCAAGAAACAAATTAATGCCAAATTAAATCAAGAAAATCAAGAAGCAAATAAAGAAAATTTGACAAAATAAAAGAAATAAAAATTACACCTAAAAGAAAGATAAGAAATAAAATAAAAATAAAAATAAAAACAATGAAAATAACTAAAGAATTAAATGCCAATTCCCCGGCAGCAATGCCAAAAACTTGATGTGCAAATTTTAAATGCTCGCAAGTGCACGAATCACAAATAGTATTGCAATGAGTTTACTCTCGAGGTCGATCTCTCGAGAAATTGCAGTAGTTTAAAGCCTAAATTACTTTCTTAAAATTACTAAAACAAACTCTGAAATTAAATCCTAAAAACTCTATTTAAAAGATTGGTGTAATACCCATAATTGTAAGGTAAGGGTAAATAAGTAGTTTAATAAATATGACAGAAAATTAAAATAATATATTTACGCAAAAGATTTAGTATTGAATAAAATAATTCTTTTGAAAAAAAACTGGACGCATGGAACGTAATTACAAAGAAAAATAAAAAAATAAAGGAAAAAAATAATGAAAAAAAGGAAAAAACGTGGCAGTAAGTGTTGCCACCTGTTGCCGAGAGAATTAATGAGTGCTGCATGTGAGACATATAGCAAAAAAAAATGGTGGCAACCAATTTTTGTTGCTGAGACAGTGTGTGTGTATATATATTACTTTAATGTTTTCTTAAGCAAATCCTTAGTTTTCTCTTTTCCTCAATTCAAATTACTCGTTTTCTTTAAACACTTTGGGACTCAAATAAAGGTTAAAAGAGCAAAATTTTGAAGGGATTTGCTGTGGAATTTCATAGAGAATCACAGGAAGCTGTCAGAAAAATAGAAGGTAATAACAAAATGTTTATTTTTGAATTTTTAGCGTTCATGAAATTTCCTGAAATTCAAAGTGGGAATTTTCAAAGAATGTGGTTTATAAAGAATCAGAGAAATAATTAAAAATTTAATACAAATATTATGTCAGATGTTGCCGATTAGAAACTAAGGGAAATTTCTGAGAGGAACGGGAAAGGCAAGGAGGTGATCACGGGTAGCTTTAAGTGCTACGTGGTGAGTTGGATTTACTTTAAGTAATCTAAATAAAAATAAAAATAAAAATCTAGTGATAATATTAAAATAAATTATTAGCTTATGTTTTGGTGATAGATAAAGATTTGGTTGATAGATATGATATGAATATTGGACACGTAGAAAAATTATTATGTGAGAAGAAATATTATTAGAATAATGAGTTGATTTAATAATGATGGTGATAAATAAATTCTTGATGAGCTATGGTTGATGTTTTGATACGAATTATGAGGAGATGAAATTTAGTAGATCTTGACAAGCTTTGATGGATGATTTGATGTGATTTGGGATGAAATTTAGTGAATCTTGAAAAGCTTTAATGGATGATTTGATGTGATTTGTGATGGGAGGAATTTAGTGGATTTTTTTATATAATTTGAGGAAAAATCAGGATAGCCAAAATTAAATATTTCGATTCATGTTGTTTTTTTTTTTATGTTATTGTTCAAATGCATATTTCATATCATTGTTCATATGCATATGCATTAAATGAAAAAGAAAAGAACCGGGAAGGTAGCCAGTCTAATTGAAAAACCGTGACAGCCAATATGTGCTGGAAATAAAAAGGACACCGTGACAGCCGGTATACGTTGGAAATGAATTTCGTGGCAGCCAGGACAAGTTGTAAAGAAAAGAATAGGGAATGTAGCTGGTCTAAATAAGAAAGAAAAGAACTGGGAGGGGGCCGGTCTAAGATAATAAAAACATGTCGACATGTGGGAAGACGTTCCCATAATAATAATTCATGCATTGCATCTGTTTTAATTATTGCTTGCATTATTGAAATGCTGATGCGTAGTGTGTTATTGTGAATTTATTTATAGATAGATGAGTCTCACAGAGAGACAGTTATGGTGATAAGAACCATCTAAATGGTTGACTTTATGATGTGAACCTCATTGCGAGGTAATTATAAGATAATTGATGGTCTTAAGGTGAACCAATAAATAAGAAGAAGAGATTGATAGAGAATAAGACTTATAATATGTGTAGTGATAGTAGAATGCTATCATCAAGTTATGTAAAATATAATTGATTAAATATTGGAAGACTATTTATATAGTTTGAGTACTTCTAGTAAATTTAATTCATTGAGCTTGTAAAGCTCACCCCTCATTGTACAATGATTTCAGGTAGCAGACAGGACAAATAGTTTGGTGAGTTGAGGTTCAGACGAAATCATTTTCTGTAAGCCACGTATGTGTCAACATCCTCAAACTAATGAGAAAATAAAATAAAAATTTATTTGTAAATATTCATGCATTTTACGTTGTATATTATGTTTAAGTCAATATCAGATTTATGTATCTCCCTTGTTAAGGGTTGATGATTGATGTAAAAGAATTTCTGTTAGTATTATTTTTATTGTTGCATATATGTGTTGTGCTGAGATTTTCAAAATGTGATGATACCGTCTCGGGGGTGGCCAACCTGGGATGGGTCGTTACAATTGGTGAAAAGAAAATTGAAATAAAAACAATTAAGTAAATTAAACAAAACGAATTATAAATAGATGAGTATAATCAATGAGAACAATTGAGAGTTTAGCTTGCTATCCAATCATGAATTGGAGCATTTAGTGAATATAAAGAATTAATCAACATCCAAGATTATTAGTATTTCCGTTAAGACTAGAGAATGTCATTGATCGTGTTTATTCTCAATTTATAACTAATTAATTAAATCTCATCGATCATGTTCATCAATTAATTAGTTAAATTAAGTATAAGGAAAACACAACCACCTAAATCACAATTTGATTTGAATCCTGATTTAAATTCCTATTCAAGAAAACTTAATTAGGTCTAGATAATTAGTCCTCAACCTCAAATATTAACCTTGACTATCAATAATAGATAGCCAATCCACAAGTAATAATCAAATATCTGAAAGATATTGAATAAGAAATAATTTGGAAAATTTCATAAGACTAAATCCACCAAAATATCCAAAACAATCAAGACAGCTAAGCCAAACGCCCAACAATGCGTTCAGCCGCTCATGTATAAATCCCAATCATAGAATTCAAATACTAGGGTTACAAGCATATTGAAGAACAAAAGGAGCAAAGATAGAATTTCTTCCCAAAGTACAAGATGAATCCTCAAAGTCTTGAAGTGATTGATCATCGTCTTCAATCTCTTGATAAGCCGTCTTGATGAAAGAAGCCGTCTCCTCCTTCAATCTCCCAAAACTCCTCTTGATAATATCTCTCCAAGAACTGCCATCGTCTCTCATCTTCTCTGAGTCTAAAAATTTCTATATATAGCTGTATGGAGATGGATTTGTAGAAAGAAAAGTCACCCTAGGGTTTCTATTCAGGCCATGTACTTCTACTGCTGTCCAAGCTCGTGCAAATCCCAAAAAAATCAGAATTTAATAGCTCATTTACTTCTGCCACGCTGAAATCACGCACAACCTGACATTTGTCTGCTAAAACTACCATAACTTTCTCTAAAAAAATCATATTTATGAGCCATAAAATTCTCCAAAAAATAGACATCCAGATCTTTCCAAGCATATATGGCTCATATTATGGTTCTTTCTGAATCAATACAGTTTAATCCAAAAAATTCAGCCACGCTGAAATCACACACAGCCTGACATTTGTCTACTAAAACTGCCATAATTTTCTCTAGAAAAATCATATTTATGAGTCGTAAAATTCTATAGAAAATAAACATATGGATCTTTCAAGAATATATGGCTCATCTCTTAGTTCTTCCTGAAAATAGGCACCTTCGTCTACAGTTTAATCCACAAAAATAATTGATATATACCGGCAATTCTTGCAATTTAGTGAAACTCCTTTCCAAGTGCTTGTGAACTTGTAAAACAACTAAAAGTAACAAATTCCTAAGCTAAACATATAAATAAATACTTGAAAAACATACAAAATACTAGGACAAATATTTGTTTATTATGTACCTGAGATGATTTGAAGTTATAAGGTGGAGCCAACTAATTAGATAAACCCTAGATCTATCCTTCTAGGACAAGCCCTTTTCTATCCTGTTGTGTGCTTGATGAATGTGTTTGATCTCACCTCACATGCTAAAAAGATAAATTTGGTCGTTTGATAACATTTTGTGTGTTAATTCTTGTTTCAAAATTTTGTTTGATTAAACCTAAAGTAAATTTTAAAAAATCCAAAATAAAATTTAGCCCTTAGTTCAAAATTTTGTTATAGATAAATAATATTTAATTGGTATCAATAGATGATGGACACTAGAATTTGAGCCCAAATTTAGTGGACTTAAATCTAGAAAACCCCTTCATAAGTAGATTTGATTGGACACGGTTAAAATCCATAGGGATAAAGTGGAATGGATCCAATGCAAAGGGAATTAAATTGTTCGTGTTCAAACATATTCACTTGGTCTTTTGAATTTAACCTAATTCATTTTGGGCCTATTTCTCATGGAATGGATATTCATTTCAATCCAACACCATTTATCTTTAAAAAAATGAAAATCAACAATGGGTCAAAATAAAAAAGTTTGGACTTGGAAAGATTTAATTGGGCTTAATCAAGCGAAATCTTCTTGCATTGCATAGTTTTGTTTCTAACATTTGGGCTAAGATATACTTACCTCAAGTGGACTTTGACCATTTGATAGGCCTTTAAAACAAAATTATTTTAAAAAATCAAGGCCTAACAATATGGTCAAAGTAATACTAAGGATATCAAAGCATAGGAAGAAAAAAAGATGTTGAACTTCAATTTTAAAACAGACTTTCTCTCTTGTTTCCGTACTCAGAGTCCAATAGGTTCAAAGTCCTATAGTATCTCTCTTACTTGGCATCGAGATTCCAATAGAAGATTGAGTAAGAATGAGGTTACCAATTCAGAATCAAGCTTAGAAGATGAGATCATTTCAGTCAGTGCATCAGAGACAATGATAGAGGGTAACAACATGGAAAACAAAAATTTGGCTAAGTTAGAGAACCTCATAACCACCTTGGCAGCTAACATGGCTAATCGCATGACTAGTATAGAAGAAAGCATAGCTAAGAAAGAAGCTGTTGAATCTGCTGGAGATAATCGAGACCTTTATGATGAAGAAGATTATTCCAAAGAGAATGAGAATAAAACTATGAACCAAGAGATGAAGACAATCAATGACAAGTTAGATCAAATAAAAAAGGATTTGAGAAAAATCTAGGGTTTTGATGGCTATTTGTTCGACATTTAGGGTCTTTCCCCTCACTCCAAGGTGAGCTTGCTATCGAAATTCAAAATACCAGACATAGACCAATTTGATGGAACTGTGGATCCTAAGACCCATTTGAAGTAGTATGTTGGGCTACTAAGGCTCTCTGGTCTAAGAAATGATTAGTTAATTGCTTACTTCCCTCACTCTCTCATTGGTGCCGCTTTAAAGTGGTACTATACTCAAGAACCTATCAATGAGTGGGATGGCATGACCCAAGCCTTTGTGGCCCGATATGGCTATAATACCTAGTTGGATATCAGCATTCAAGATCTAGATACCATGAAGTAAAAGCCCAATGAGACCTTCTTCGAGTTCATCTCTTGTTGGAAATCCAAGACAGCAAAGATGGCTACTAAGCCTAGTGAGAAGGATCAAATCCATATTATTATAAAAAGCTTATTGCCTCTTTATCATGAGAAAATGTTTGGATTTTCTATTACCAACTTTGAAAAATTGATATATCTGGTACTTAAATTGAGGATTCCATTTTTGACAAAAGACTTAAGAAAGGCACTGATAAGTTTACAAGGAAGAACCAAGGTGCAAGCGGTAGTCGCACCAAGAGTAATGAGACCAACTTCATTAGGATCAACAATGTACAGGCCCTTGGGCCCTAGTTAATCAAAGCAACAACAATAGGGTGGAAAAGAAACGGTGAGGCCCAAATGATTTTATCCCTATGGGGATGTCACTATCCAAATCCATGGACAAGTTGATCAAGAAAGGAAAAGTATGCTCTATACCTAACCCATTTCCTCCCCACCATGACCTCACCAAATATTGTGCCTTCCACTAATAACTAGGCCATGACACTGAGGTATGTTAGTCTCTCAAGAATAAAATCCAAGACATCATAAAAACCAATGATGAAGTTTCTATTCCAAATGTGGCAAAAGTCTATGCCTAACTATCATGCCACGGCACCACAAAAGTTCATCAACATGATAGAGACCTCACAATCAACCTTTGATCATTATACTCTCATTACACCAAACACTAGCCCAAACAATATCTTAAACACTAAGCCTACATACACATATGTAATCACACATAATTACTTGAGAAACTTAAAACCATAAGAATCAACCCATAAAGACCAAGAACCTAACCTTTTCTTCAGCCTCACTAAGTTATGTGTCTATTATAAGTCCTACAGCCATAACACCTAAGATTGTATCAAATTTTGAAAATAACAAAGGAAACATCTCCAAAACCATGTTATCTCCACTTTTACCTTGGATACTTTCCCCACAAACACTTACACACTAGACATTTTCCTCACCACAAACACGTTACCTACCCATTCCTTTAGAGATATGGATCCACAAAATTTTTGGAGCCTCATGTCTCAAGTCAAAGACCATCTAGGTCCTTGGCAAGATCTTACCATCTGTAAAGTATGGAGTGATAGCGAAACCCCTAAGAGCTTCAAGATAGTAAAGGCTACCCCGTAGGACTTTAATTAAAAAATAAGATCTTGAAACTGAAGAAAAAATAAAGAAGATAGGAAAAAACAAGTGTCCACAGTATTAGAAAAGAAAGCAAAAGGTTTATGGGATAGTAGTAGTGATGAGAAAGAGTAAGAGAACCACTTAACTCGAGGTGGTCGTCACTTTAAACCACCCTACCTTATGGTGGACCACCTAAGAAGAGATCTTGAAACTGAAGAAAGAGTAGAGAAGATTAGTAAGAAGAAATGAAAGAAGGAAGAAGATCTAGTGCTGCGATAATTAAAGAAGACTCAAGTAAACATCTTAATATGGGGGTTATTGATGTCATCCCTTAAGCACCACCAAGTTGTCTTAGATCTTTGGGAGAGATAAAGGTTCCCATCAATAACACACCCAAAGACCTCTTGGTATCAATCTCAGTATATAAAAAGGAGGATCTATACATCCAGTTTGTTGATAAAAACCTTTCACATTAAGGAGGCCTTCATACCAAATCTATATACTTAACTACTGAAAGACAAGGAAATATGATTCCATTAGTGTTGGTGGAGAATGTATCCGCGCTGAATGCCTGTCCTATGAGAACTAGGAAAGCTTTAGGAATGAAGATATGTGATTTTGAGCCTTGTATCCAAACAATGAGAGCCTACGAAAAAACGAAGAGAGCAGTGGTAAGAGTAATAATGATGCAATGTATCATCGGTCCAGAAGAACAACAATTCATTGAGTTCCACATGATAGATGTTCTTGTCACTTTCAATCTTTGTTTGAAAGATCATGGATTCATAGCCTATGTGCAGTTTCATCTATATTGTACCAAAAGTTCAAGTATAGAAGAGGTGACAAAATAGTAACTCTTTACGAAGATGAGATAGGCATCTTACCCATCTTTGGTATTCAAGTTGAGAACGAAGAGTTTTATGGGTTTTCTTTTGAACAAGTGGCCATGGTTGAGAAGATACTTTTGGAATTTGATCCTTACCTTGATCTAATTGATGCTCACATCATGAAGAATATACACTACTTCCCTAGGGCAAGACAGGGGTAAGAAGACGCAAGGTGTTGCAAGTTTTCTAGATTTCGAGCAACAAATGACCAAGTATGACTAATGATATGAGCCTAGTAAGCAAGAGGAAAAACCAAAGGTAAATTTTCGTGGGACCTTGAATTGTTGTTTTATTCTAGAAGGAGAAGACTTTCCTTACTATAGATTCCTAAAGCCATGGATTCATAGGAAGACGCAGAATAGGTACCCTGGTTTCAAGATCTTCTTTGACATTGAATTCTCAAAAAAAAAAAAAAAAAAAAGAGCCATGCACTGAGAGTGAGCCTAATCTGAGATTGGATTGAATATTTGGATGAAGAAGCCATGGGAATTCTTATGACTGAGAAAAATGAAGTCACTATGCCAAGGTGGGATCCAAGTCTTCTTATTGTGCCTTTCGACGATAATGTTGGTCATTCAAAGGTTAAGAAGAAGACTATGATGTGCTTTAGGAGGAGTTTGTTCTCTTTCTTATTCTTCTCTCTTTTATTCTACTTCGCATTCTTCTCATTGTTCTCCCTCCTCTCCTAGATCACTTTATTTGATCGTAATTTAATCAAAGTAAATTCCCTCAGATTAAATTCCAATCAAACTCTGTTGGTTTGGGCGCTTTCAATCTTTTATAGCCTTTCTCATAGTTAAGTGTTGTGGATTTGTCATCACCAAGTCTCCCAAGGGGTTTGGAACCTAGTGGTGATTAGGGCTAAATCCAAAAATCCTAAATGAATGATGAAGAATGCCCTTGGCATGGATTTTTTCACTTAATCCTTGGGCATTCAGTCACATTCGTTTTAGATTTCTTAAGTTAAGGTCTAATCGCCATTAGTTTCTTTCGTGGGTCCCTTAATGAGGCCAAACTAACAAGACTTAACTAAGAGAAAATCCACTAGGCCCAACATTAAGCTTAATTTATTTGATTGTGATTTACTCAAAGGAAACATTAAATTACCAAACATGTTATTAAACAAGTTGATTTTATCTTTCTTTAATATATGAGGTGAAGGCAAGTAAGTCACCCATTTGTAGTCTACTGTCCTCTTACCCTTTTGTAAGGAAAGTAAGTCCCATGTTTTATTTTTCTGAAGAGCTTTCATTTTCTCATGAATGGCCTCCTTCCACTTGGAATCCCTTAATGCATCCTGTAAGGTTTTTGTAATAGAAACAGAAGACAACTAGGATACAAAGGCACGATAGGATGGTGAAAGATGAGAAAATGACACAAAATTAGTGATAGGATGTTGAGTACATGTTCTAACACCTTCACGAAGAGCAATAGGAAGTGAAGAGACGGTCTTATCTTTCTGTCTCCTAGAGTAGACCTTACAGTAGGTAAATCTTCCTTGGCACAAGCTGGATCACTACTATAAGTTGGATTACTACTAGTGTCTCACTTGTAGAGTTCAAATGGGGACACCTGAATTTCAAAAGGGAAGACGAATGGAGATTGTTCTTCCTTAATATGCTCCCTTTGAAGAAAAGTCTCAGAAGGGGCATAATAGGGGTGTGACTAAAAAAAGAACACATCTAAAGAAACAAAATGTTTACCAGAGGGGGGATAAATGCACTTGTGCCCATTTTGTGATGGAGCATAACCCAAAAATATACACTTGAGAGCATGTGGATCCAACTTACCACGAGTGTGATCATGAACATGCACAGAGCAGGTGCACCCAAAAACCCTAGGTGGAATGCGAAATAAAATAGTATGGGAAAGAAGGGATAACACGTTGATGGGGTTTTGAAATTAAGAAATCTAGATGGAACATGATTTATAAAGTAGGCTGTTTTTAACATAGCCTCGCCCAATAACACTTGGGAACATTCATTTAGAGCATATTGGAACATGCTACCTCAAGTAAATGACAATTTTTCCTCTCAGTGACCCCATTTTGCGAGGTATCAACATAAGTGGTTTGATGAAGGATGCCATTTTCATTCAAATATAAAGATAGACCACTAGTGATATATTCACGACCATTATTGGATCGAAGAACTTGAAGAGTTACAATAGAGTGGGTTTGAATCATGCGAAGAAATTTTTTAAAACAAGTAAAAACGTTACTTTTATTTTTTAAAACAAGTAAAAACGTTACTTTTTTTTTTTTGTTTTCAATAAGTACACCGAGGTGATATAGGAAAAATCATCAATGAATGCAACAAACCATCTGAAACCAAAAATAGTAATAATCAGAGAATGACCCCAAACATCGGAATGTATAATAGAAAATTGAATAAAAATTCTATTATTACTTAAAGGAAAGGGAACACGATGATGTTTAACAAGTTCAAAACCATCACAAATAAACTAAGAAACATCTAGATTACCAAATATGGAAGGGAAAAAACGATTCAAAAAAAAAAAAAAAAAGATAGATGTCCTAAGCATATATGCTAAAGCCAGGTTTGATCGATGGAACTTGCACTACTGGTGGATTGATGTGCTTGTTTAGTCTTGAACATTTATGAAACTTTGGAGTCCAGATAATAAAGACCATCTCTCATGTTACCATTGCCAATCATCTTCCTTGTCACCAAGTCTTGGAAGATACAATAAATGAGAAGAAAAGTTATGCTAGAGACTTGGTAAGACTACTAACTGATAAGAGATTGGTAGTAAAATCAAAGACATGAAACACAGAAGACAGTGATAATTTAGGGTCACAGATATAGAACCATTTTCAAAGATGGAAGAAAAAGAAACATCAGCGACTCTTACTTTATCTTGACCAGAACAAGTGCGATATGAAGAAAATAAAGTGGATATATAGTCATATGATTTGTTGCCCCGAATCAATGATCCAAGGAATAGAAGTGGGATTAGAGGAAGTATTGAGGGCCATAGTATGGTTACCTGAATGAGCAAAAGAAGAAGAGGTTGTTATAGGTGTCTCCAATTTAGATATAAGGCGCCAGAGAGTGTTAAGTTCATCCTGACTCAGATTCCCAACAGGAAGCTCATTACAAGGAGAAGCTAGTGTTGAAAATAATAACTGAAGAAACTTTCTCTCTCTCTCTCTCTCTCTCTCTCTCTCTCTTATTGATTGATTAAATCGAATATAACTGACCCAATATATAGACTTATGAATACTAAGCCTAATAGGACTAGGATATAACAATTTAGATAAGATACATGTGATCCAAATCTACTAGGAAACTTGTTAAGAATCCTAATAGGATTCTCAACAGTCCCCCTCAAGTTGGAGCACAGATATCATATGCACCTAACTTGTTACAAATAAATTGAAATTGAGAACTATCCAATGGTTTACTAAATAAAATCCACTAACTGATCGGCGACTTCGCATGTCTGGTACTAATTTCATTTTGTAAAAGCTTTTCTCAAACAACATAAAAATCAACTTCAATATGTTTAGTTCTCTCATGAAACACTAGATTATTTGCAACATGAATAGTTGCTTGATTGTCACACACTAAGCTTGACTGGTTAATCCCAAGTTCTATTAACAATTACTTTAGCCAAACCATCTCACAGGTAGTATTCGCCATTGCTCTATATTCAAACTCAACACTTGACTTAGAAACCACAATTTGCTTTTTAATTTTCCACGATACTAAATTACCTACAAACACAGAATATCCAGTAGTGGACCTTCTATTAGATGGAGAGCCGACCGAATCTACATCAATATAACCTTCAATTTGAGCATAACCATGATTTTGATAAAGTAAATCACAGCTAGGAGCACACTTAAGATATCTCAAAATTCGAATAACAGCATCCTACTGACTAGTTCATGGAGCATCAAAAAATTGACTAACCATACTGGCTGCAAATAAAATATCAGGTCTAGTAATAGTCAAATAATTCAATTTTTCAACCAAATGCCTATATCGCCCTGGATCAAATAATAAGTCACTTTGATCATCTATAAGTTTTTAGTTGGGATCCATAAGACTATTTGTAGGCTTATACTCTAACATTCCAGTATCAATCAAAAAATGAAGAATATATTTACGCTGAGATAAAGAAACACCATGACGAGATCTAGCAACCTTAATACCTAAGAAGTATCTCAATTCCCCTAAATCTTTTGTTTGAAATTTAGTACTCAAGAAATGTTTCAGTGCTAGAATACCTTCTTTGTTATTTCCTATGATCATAATATCATCAACATATACAATCAACAATATACTGTCCAGAAAAGTTAAGGAAGATGTCTGGCTGACTGCCTTATGATGTAAGAATTCATCATACTCATCTTTCGAAATCACTATAGAAGCTAAGGGCACGGAATTTGAGGAGGTAGATCCATACTCAACAGGACCAGAAGTCATAACATTATCAACCATGGGACGACCAACTAACTTCCAACATGTCTCTCGGGTATGCCGGGAACGATGGCAATAGGTACATTGACGAAGCGAACCTCTACCACTACCATTACTACCACAACCAAATAAAGTGTTATTACGATCACTGCAACGACCTCCTCTACCACCATGACTACTTATATTATTACAATCTACTCAGTCACCTTGCTAAGCTTAAGTAACCAAGGCAGATTTGTCAACCAAAGATTCGTTGTCACTAGTTTGGGAAACGGCTCATAGCACACGATCATAAGTCTCAGACCATGTAGGAAGTTTTGCTTCTCCTAGTATTTGGGACTGAACTGGTTCATACTTAGGTTTTAAGCCAGCCAGGAATGTGAGTACCTCGACTTGTTCTTGGAATTTTTGCATGGCCTTTACATCGGCTGAAATAGGCATTAAAGTACACAATTCTAAAGACATTCTCTTCATATCAACAAAATATTAAGTGACATCTCTATCACCCGGCCATAAAAGAACTTGGCATTCGCATCATACATCCAATTAAGATTGATAGAATATAACATATGAACATAGTCTCAAACTTCCTTACAAGTTTCAAGATATGTACATAAGTCAACAATTTGGGGCTCTATTGAATTCCATAATAAAGTGATAAGTAGGGAATCCTCTTGTTTCCATGTATCAAACAATTTTTGATTAGTAAGCGGATCATCAGTAAGAATTTTTCGTTTACTTTGACCAGTGACATATTTATAGACTACCTTGGACCATTGAACATTATTACTACTATTCAACTTTCGAGTTGTAATAATATGAGGACTTGGCTGGAGAGAGGTACCGAAGACAATCTTGTACTCCATAGTGATAGATAATAATCCGGTAAACAAAATAATCTAGTAAACAAATAGGTTATTAACCAAATAGATGATAACCAAGGAACCAAACAGGTGCTAACCAAGGAACCAAACAGGTGCTGGTGCTAACCAACTAACCGAACAGGTGTTAACCAAGTAACCAAACAGGACTAATCAAGTAACCAAACATGAGGCTAGAGTCGGAGCTAGACCCGGGTCGAAGTAGATGTCGGAGCAAGCCGGATCTGGGTTGAAAAAGATATCGGAGAAAGCCGAAACTAGAGTTGGGTTGGGGAAGATGCCGGAGCAGGCCAGAGCCGGAGCTGGGGACATGTGCAACGTTAGTTATCGGGTTACGATGGATGGCGGACTTCGTGATGGTGGTGATGGGCATCGAACAGCTTCGGAACAAGTTGGAAGTTTGTGGTTTTGATCACTAGCAATGTCATAGTGGTAGCTGATCCGGTGTTGGATGGCCGGATTGAGGTAGATCGGAGAGATTTATTGCTGTGGTGGTGTATGTATGAGGTTTTTTTTGCTGCTTTTCAGGCAGATTGTCAGCGCATGGAAGGCAGATCTGAGTAGATTAGAAAATTCCAATTGTAATAGTATGCTCAGGTGAGAGACGGCGACTGGAGGTGGCATATGGCTAATAGTGACCGTGAACAACGACTTCTTTTTTATAAAGGCTCCCAGAGAACAGATCGCTTTGATACCGTGATGAAAATAACTGAAGAAACTCTCTCTCTATCTTATTGATTGATTAAAACGAATACAATTGACCCAATATATAAACTTATGAATACTAAGCCTAATAAAGCTAGGATATAGCAATTTAGACAAGATACATATGATCCAAGTCTACTAGGACACTCGTTAAGAATCTTAATAGGATTCTCCATAGCTACCATAGAAGGGTCGGGATTGACTACATGAAGGTCGAGAGCCCATAGTTGTGTTTCTACCATTACAATTATTAGTGCAACCTCCACGCTTACCATGATTAATTTCTTGACCATGAAGTTTCCAACAAGACTTTCAAGTATGACAATATCAATTGCATTGATCACAAAAGAGTTTGTCTTTGTCATCAGTAGAGCTATCAACCTAGTACTAGATGACAAATTTTTTTTTTTTTGAGAGGTGGAGACCAAGACAGATGTCCCATGTGGGATTCTTTGAAGTATCACACTCTAATAGCTCTCCTTTGTCTGAATATACACATTCTGAATGGAAGGTAATGGCTCATTTCCAATAATCTAAACTTGGATCTGATCAAAATCAAGTCTTAAACCAGTTAAAAACTCAAACACCAGTTCCTTACTCGTCAGACTTTGAAGTTTCTTTGTATCATTCTCAAACTCCATTTGAAGATCCTGATAATGGTCTAATTCTAGTCTTTGAAGTTTGTTGAAGTACATAAGACAATACCTTACTCCTTATGTGTAGTTGCATGAGCTTCAATTCATACCCATATTAGAATAAGTCTGTGATAGCATCCTAGATTTCGTTAGTAGTATCTAGTTACAAAAATCCATTGGCAATATCATACTCCAAAAAGTTAAGTAACCACGACATTACCATACAATTTTTTAGCATCCTAGATTTCATTAGTAGTATCTAGTAACATAAATCCATTGGTAATATCAAACTCCATAGAGTTAAGCAACCATGACATTACCATACAATTTTTTTGTTCCCACTTATCAAAGTTTGGGTCCTCAACCCATGGTGCATCAATTCTACCATCTAGGTAACCCATCTTTCCTCTACCCTTGATAAACAACATAGGTAGTCATGACTAGGCTGGGTAATTTTGGCCATTCAACTTTTTAGAAGTAATTTGAAGAGTGTGGTGATCATTAGGGTTGGTACTCTGACCTGTTCCCCCACCATTACTACCTTGGGAAACAAAACTTGTTATGACATTGCTGTCCCTAACTAATGCACTAAAAAATGGCCACATTAACCAAAAAAAAAAAGGTAAAAGGAATAAGGAAACATAATGAAAAATCACAAGCTCTGAATTTTATAAGCAAAAAAGTCCATTCAATAAACGATGAGGAAAAGGAAAATCAGAGGGGTAAAATTGGAAAGGAAAACAAAATTGAACAAAGGCAACGACGAGTGGGCATTGCATGGGAGGTGTATGGTGGCGAAGATGGAGAAACCGATCACACCCATCGGTAGATCGGTGACTTGCGAGCAAAACTAAGTAAAAATGAGCGAAAAGTGAAGGGTAAAGTTGTGGGATCTAGTATTAGACTCCCATATTTATATTAGCTTAAGATAAAGTAACAATACAATTATATCCCCTTACAATAGATAGATATATTTCTAACATTATGACTATTTGTCTTAGGGTTAGTAAGCAGTTCACTCTCATAAAAATCAATATGATATCATAGCTTAGGGTTGTTAAGAAATAGTTTAGTTACCAATTATCCCAAAAGCTTAATTTAATGGGAAAGAGTTTAATTATTATTTTTTATATTTTAACACGTCCCCTCATCTGCAAGTCGACTAAAGGATTAAACTCTTTGCATGTGATACAGAAGTATAAGAAAGCCTAAATATCAAAGGGCAAAACACTGGGTGAAATATTAAATGGGCATCCCTAGGACTTGAAACCAGAACTTGGAGTTTTGATACCATATTATAGTTTATAAGAGAGATATGGAGGGAGAGATGGCTGAGTTGTAGAGTGAGAGAGGGGGGTTCAGTGCTGAGAGTCAACTAGGTTACTTGCCTTAGGATTGGTGTTGAATATATATAGGACATACTAGGAATTACATAAATAGGTTGGTGTTGAGAGTCAACTAGGTTACCAACCCTAATACTCCTTGTTGTAGTTTGGATTTAGGGTTTATACGGTGATGGAAGAGAGTCCATTTATTTATTATTCCTCCCTCTAATGAATATTCTTTTATATTGTATAATGTTGTTTTGTTTATTCAATTCCAATGTTTAATATTGGGAGAAAGTAATTTGAATAATAATTCTTGTGGTATCAAGGCGACCAAAACTTGAAGTCTCGTCATAGGAGAAGAGGGAAGATTCGTCAGAAAAACAGATGGTTGTCGGAGAAGAGGGAAAAACACTATAAATCAAAATCATACTCTAAACCTAACAGATTCTAAACCTATATATAATTTTCTTTTGTTTTTTTTTTAGATTTAATGAGAACCACCATAATCTCAAACTTGCTCTAAAACCATGTTGTAGTTTGGGTTTAGGGTTTATACAGTTAGGGAAGATAGAGAAGAGAAATATAGTGTAGAGAGAAAGAATGGTTGAGAACACAGAAGTATACTAATCCTAAGGTTAGTAGTAGTATTTATAGAGAACATATTATAGAGAGATTACAAAAATACCTTTATAGTCTTACACTTCTTACAGAAACTTGTAGCAATTTTGGGATTCATAATATCTTTGAGAGTTTCAGCCCTAATTAGTTCATTTGAAAAGTAAAGATTAATAGATGTTTAGATCATAAATTACAACCATGCAGCTTTTCATTTTCCTTTATTTAGTTAACTAGAAAATGCAAATTTATGCATAACTAATTAATTATGGGAAAATTTAAAAAGAAATTATTCAACACAAATTGGTCAATAAATATCATCTACCCAATTCATGCCACATATCCCTGTTATAGAGAACTTTAAAATACTTTCAAGGCTTGTGGTTGTTGGAAAATAGTATTTGTATACCCAATTCTAACTAGCTTGGAATTAAGACTTTATTGAGGTGAATTGAGTTGGTGAAAGGCCTCTGGTTGAACTGGTTAAATAACATCCTACTCAACTGAGCCTTCAATTCAAGCTCTAAGAAACATAAGTCTTGTGTATTCTATCGTTTCATTACATAGGAAAAACAGAAAAAGATCTTGTTATCCAAATAACAATTTTCTTTTCTATTTAATGAGTAATAGCTAAGTACTCTCTCTGTTCCATTTTATGTGTCTCTCTTTTCTAAAATTGATGTAACAAATTTTTTTTTTCACTTTTTAAAAGTGGGATACAAAAATCATGCACTTTACAATAATGCCCTTAACATTTTAAATGGACGGTTGGTGGGCTACACCTGAATAAGTGGTATTGTGGGAAAGTAATTTTTTTTAAAGTGTGTGCCCATATAAGAGAGTGACATATAAAGTGAGACAGAGAGAGTATCATGATACACATTCAATATTTGCAAGGGAATGTGTGTGCAACTCATGTTCCTTTTAATCCCAAAAAAACTGATTTTCGATGGTTTAAAGGCTTCTTTCTCTTTTTTGGCATTTAGACTTTCGATAGTTTAAAGGCTTATTCTTTCTGTTTATTAGCTTGTAGTATACTTTCGAACAAGCTCAATTCTACTTTTAATAGATATTGGTCATAAAAAGACAAGTTTAGCAAACTTTAGTTATCGAACTTAACTTACAACTTACTCATTGCACTGTTACTTTATGTTGTTATCGTAATTTTACCTGGCTTATTTATATAGCTATTACTACTTTGTTGTGCTTCTTAGTATCTCTTGCCCTCTCTATGTTTTCATGCTAATGGAGAAATTGCATAGAAAATGAAAAATTTTAATTTTTCAGATTGGTTTTCTTGTTATATATGGGGCAAGACCCCTAAGTTTTATTGCTTCTGCTGTATGTGGACCCTGCAATGTTGCTGCTAAGTTTGCACCCATTAAAGGAAATAAAGGTTTATGCAGTAAATGTTTTGAGCTTGTGTTAGTTCTAGAAGAACATGAGAAATTTAACTCCCTTGGGGCATGTTTATAATCCTGGAAGTACTGTGACAAAGATACTGATATCTCTTCTTCTGTATCATTCCCTTTCTTACAAAGATCGAGTAAATATGACAGCTTTATCTCCATTGGTAACTAGAGAATGCTGGGGCTGGTAGCAAGAAATGTGTTGAATAGATTGCATGAAGTAGTTATGCTATTGGAAAGATTTTCAAGAGTAAGAAAGATTCATTTATTCAGAAAGATAAGTTCAAATCAGTTGATGAATGCAATTAGTAAATTGTTGAAGTAAAAAAAAAAAAAAGACGAAGAAGAAAATGAAAGGGAATATAAATGGAGTTAATTGTCTTTTAGCATGCATTTAATGCTATGCAAAGATTTATTTAATTTTCGGAAAGAAAAAGCATATTCAATTCATTTAATGAAAGTAATTGCTTAGAAGGATAGATTAATTAAGCAAAAAGGAAAAGGAAAGGGAAATGAAATTGAAGTTAACTATTCCTTTACGTTTATTTAGTGCAATGAAGAATGTATCCGATCTTGTTCATGAAAGATAAAGATGATTATTACTGGTATTGGAGGACAGCATTCAGAAAATCTAGAACAAATTAGGAGATATTATAAGGAGATTAAAATGGTGCTTGTGTGTGTGCACGTGATAATATTGTCAGAGCATGACTTAGTAATGCAAGAGAAATATTGTTTGTATTAACAAAGTATCTCGTTCTACACTACTTTATTCTCTTTTCTCTTTCATTTAGGATAATTTTGTCAATTCAAACAATATTGCTATCGCATTAAAGAATCATTCTATTACAATAACGCACCATATAGATAGGGATAGATATAGAGGTAGAGGTATAGATAGAGAAAGAGAAAGTGAGAGCGAGAGCAAAAGCAAAAGCGAGAAGGAGAGAGAGAGACTTTGTGGGAAACCTTTATCATACATTTAGTCTGGTAAGCTAAAACTCGTTTCATCTTTTTGCTCCCATTAAATTAAAATTTGGACTAAATTATTTAATTCTATTATTTTTTTAAATTATTGCGAAATCAATGATCTAATCTTTATAGGAATTTGATAATCTATTTGTTAATAGAGCTTCGATTAATCTCTGTTAATCATGAAATTTGTTGTTGTTACAAATTTGTTAGTTCTCAAAATTGGTAGGATTAGCAAAATATTATTATGAATGTTGAGGTTTGCATTTGATGCTATGAATCTTTTTCCGACGAACTATTAGAATCTGATTCCAAGGTTGAATCTTTGATGCTAGAAATGTAATAGAACGCAGGTGCTTTTTGATAATTGATCCAGGAAAAACCGTTCTAACTAGATTCCAATGTATCATAAACAGAAAATTTATGCTCCGTTTAGATCTTAGGAAGTACAAGGAAAGGAAACCTGTAGTTACTTAAGGTATGTTTGGATCAGAGAAAATGTGAAGGGAAGGAAACTATGAAGGAAATTGAAAAAGGAAAAAAAGAAAGAAAAATTTCATTTGAAACCCATTTTTTCACTTGGTTTTGTTAAACTGTGTTATTTTCCCTAAAATTTTTCCTTTTACATCATAAGGAAACCAAAAAAAAAAATGTTTTTCCTTTTTCAAAAAAAATCCTTCCGATTTTTATTCCAAGATCCAAATGCAGCGTTAAGAAATGAATATAATTCCATAAACTTTGCTTGGGTGTCAAAAAAAGAAGGAAAAAGAAGTAAAATCGTTTAATTGCTTAGTGAATTGCATTATTTACTGAGCATCTTTGTGCTCCGTTTAGATCTTAGAAAGTACTTAAGAAATGGATTTAATTCCGTTAACTTTTCTTGTCAAAATGAATAAATCAAATTAAAGGAAAATCATTTAGTTTCTTAATCAATTGTGTTATTTTATGAGCATTTTTAAAGATTTCCTTTTCCTCATGTTCCAGAGATCCAAAATGGTTCGTAGATTCAAACTGTGTATGATTTTTTTTTTCTTTTAAACGAAACTCTTGTTTTAGTTGGGGTTTATGTTCTTTCTTTGATGGTTGTTTCTATTTGACGATTTGGTTGTCAATTGGCAGCATGAGATAGACTTAACATATCGAAATACTTTAGAGTGCCGGTTTCTTGAATATTGGGAAATATTAAAGGAAGAAGAAGGTGTAACTCTCAAAGATGTCTATTCTGAAGATGTCCGGTTGAAGAAGGGCTTGAATTTCAAGGAAAAAGATCCTGAGCTATTACCATCTGATAGTGATCTCGATACAGAGGACGATAACGAAATGGGCAAAAGGAAGGGATCTAAGAAACCGGAATTCATAGGATGGGGATCAAAGCCTCTCATTGAGTTTCTAACATCCCTTGGGAAAGATACAACTAACGAGTTGTCCCAAATTGATGTAGACTCTATCATTTGTAAATACATTCAAGAAAAAAACCTTTTAGACCCTGCAAAGAAGAAGAAAGTTCTTTGCGATGAGAATCTGTATTCTATTTTTAGGAGGAAGTCAGTAAATAAAAATAGAATATATAGTCTTCTAGAAGCCCATTTCAAAGAGAGCTTTGAGCAGTCTGAGGAGGATGATGTAGACGAAAAAGAAAAAGATGTTTTGGGAGACAAAAATGAAAACAATATGGTAAAGCATAAGAAGCAGAAAGCAGCAATCTTGGATGAGAAGCCTCAAGAAAAGGAAGAGAAATCTGAATTTCAACCAAGCCGTTTCGCATCAATTGTTGCTGATAATATAAAACTTGTTTACTTACGGAAGAGCTTATTGGAGGAATTGCTGAAGCAAAAAGAAAATTTTGAATATAAGGTGGTGGGAAGTTTTGTGAAAGTCAAAAACGACCCTAGAGACTATCTGCATAGGAATTCTCACCAGCTTTTGCAAGTTTCAGGTAATTTTAGCTAGGCAAGATGGTAGCATTTAGATGAAAATGTTTTGCATAAACTGTGGCTGTTGTCTGGTTTAAACTCTTTGGATTCTGCATGAAGTCAAATGAAATTTGGTAAGTTATGGTTAACTGATGGCTGCTGTTTGATCCTTAAGTTTCTTATATTTATCATCATCATCATTAATAATTCATTCGTTCCTTTTTATTGTTACTTGTAGGCATAAAAAGAACCTCAACAGCTGGTGAAATGAAGAACGAAACTATTTTACAAGTTTCCAGTATACCTAGTGATGTTTGCATTTCGAGGCTGTCTGATTCTGAAATAACTGAGGTAACCAAATTATCTAGAGGTTTCACGTTATAGATATCATGACTCATGAAGTAATACTCTTACAAAGTTATGACGTATACAGAATCAACTGGGTGATCATTATAGTATTGGTGAAAACATGGAATTAGAAGACAATTTATAAGGGTGTGAAAGATGTTAATTGCCTGATTAATTCAAGATATTCTGTAACATAGCTCTAGCAGTGATTTTTTTTTTTTCATCTTTTTCTTCTAAATTCCATGGAAAATTTGTTGCTGAAAAGAGGACAAACTGACCTTTGAATTTATATTCTGAGACTTCAAATCTTATTTTTGTTATTTTGGAATTAGCATGAGAAAGGGAGCCTTCCTGCTTGTGCGCAGAAAGAGTTAAGAGTTATATTGCTCAAGTAAATTTACTCTTATCTCACTTCCAGTGTTTTTTTTTTTTTTTTTTTTTCTCTTGTTTTGCATCCTATAATAGTTGTAATATAGTGCTGAAGTACTATTTATCCACTGCCCCGGAAGCATTTGTGTTTTCCATAACTATAATCATATTGTCAATTTGGATAAGGTCAAATTCCTTTGTTGTAGAAGTTATATTTGCCTTTTTTTTAGCTAACATTGACATTGAGGAATGTGTGCATACAAACACAAACATACACTATGAACGCGCAAACATGCACATACTGACATACCTATGTTGCATAGTTAGATCAACGGAATGTGCTAACTACTCCATTTATTAACAAACTGTTTCTGTGAGAATTTATGCTTGTCCTGCTCTATCATCATTCCTCTTCATTGTTACCAGACATTTAAAATGATGATCTATTTAAAATACTTATCTGATTAGGAAATTCCCTGTTATTCCGGGCACATTAAAATTATTAAGCTGTGAATATACGTTGTTGATATAAGGATTGAGTTTGGTGATAAAAAAATGTTCATCATACCATTATTTGCACTGATAGAGATTGTCATTTTCAGGAAGAAATTGAGGATTTGAGAGAAAAAGTGAAGAATGGCCAGCTCAAGAAGCCTACTGTTGTAAGTTCTACGTGAATTTAATCATCCAAACAACAAGGCCTGGTGAATTTTTCTTCAGTGTCATAGTTTATAATGAATTTATTTAAATGAACTTGTCTGAAATTACATAAACATTGAGAAAAAGTTTATTAGAAAAGAAGAAGAAGAAGAATATAGTGAACGATTCAAGACCTGTCAATCACATGAATTATAAACAGAAAAAAGAAGACAAGATTTATCCAGATTCACCCCAGAATAAGGCTACGTCCTGCCAGAAGTTTCTTATTATCAACCTCACAAATTTCTCGTTACAATGTATGCTCAGTACATAAAGAGTATTTATAAGCAACTTAAGACGTCCTAATTAGGGTCTAATTAGGATTTCCGCCCTGCTGCAGAACTACAGCTATTCATGGGCCCAAGCCCAAACCGCCAAGCAAAAAACCAAACCCAACTCATGTACAGGGCCTGAAAGTTTCGGGAGTGCTGCCCACTGACCCCCGCTCGCTCACAGGGGTGCAAAACCCCCGCCCACTCACCGGTGAGCGGGACCCCGTGTTCGTCCGGGGTTCTACAGGTTCGGTCCCATGAAGTATAAACCAACTCTAATAATCTCCCACTTGGTAAATACTTCACACACATGGAAAACTTTCCAGGACTCTGTTTCTTCAACCCCATCTCAGTAGCACACCACTCAAACTTTGCTAGACTAATTGCCTTATCAAGAAATTTGTGTTGTTCACTGCTGTATCGACTTTCTCCAAGATTATAACCGTTTCTTCAATCTTTTCCTAGATGAAGTGATATTGGATATCAATGTGCTTCGTCCGTGAATGAAATGCAGGATTCTTTGCTAAGAAGATAACACCTTGATTGTCACATTTCACCTTCACTACTTCTTGTTTAAACCCAAGCTCAGCACACAACCTGTGAAGCCAAATCACTTCATTTCCAACATGAGTTATTGCCATATACTCTGCTTCTGTAGATGAAAGGGCAACAACACTTTGCCTTTTGCTCATCCAACTCACTTCTCCACCAAACAGATTGAATATATATCCGTTTGTAGACCACTTGCTATCAATGTCTCCTCCCCAGTCAGCATTAACTGATCCTACAATAACAAGATTCTTCTTACCTCCCATACCTCCATAACACAATGCAAACTCTGACGTGCCATGAAGATATCTAAGAACTCTCTTGATTGTAGTCCAATGCTCTTTCCTAGGATTGGACATATATCTACTCAATACTCCTACTGCTTAAGCAATATCTGGTCTCGTACACACCATGGTGTACATCAAGCTTCCACTGTACTAGCATAAGGTACGTGCGCCATCTTTTTAGCTTATTCCTCCATCTTCGAATATTGTTCTGCAGATAACTTGGTTCCCAAAGGCATTTAAGTCCCTATTGGCTTGCTATCAGACATGTTGAATTTCTTCAACACTCATTCAATATACTTCTTCTGACTTAGCCACAGTTTTCGATTTTCATGATCCCTCTTTATCTGCATGCCCAAGATAAAGTTTGCTAGCCCTAAGTCTTTCATGTCAAAATACTTTGCCAAAAATGCCTTCATAGTGCTAATCATCTTCCTATTATTTCCAATCAACAACAAATCATCAACATACAAGGTTAAAATGGCAAAATCAACCCCTAACCTTTTCATATAGACGCAATGATCAACATAGCTGCGAGTGAACCAAGCTAAATGGCATATGTATCAAAGTTCTGGTACCACATCCGTGGTGACTGCTTTAGTTCATACAAAGACTTCTTCAATTTAAAAACCAGCTCTTCTTTGCCTTTGCTCACAAAGCCTTCAGACTATTTCATGTAAATTTCCTCCTCTAAGTCCCCATGAAGGAAAACAATCGTCACATCCAGTTGTTCAACTCTAGATCATAAGCAACTGCCATGGATAAGACACATCTGATAGATGTCAAATTTGCTACCAGGGAAAATATCTCACCATAGTTGATTCCCTCTATTTGCAAGTACTCCTTTGAAACTAGACATGCCTTGTACTTTTCTATCATTCCATCTGCATTTGTTTTCTTCTTCAAAATCCATTTGCACCCAATTACCTTCCTATCTCTAGGAAATTTCATAAAGCTCCATGTTTCATTTTTGTCCAGTGCCTGCATCTCCTCTTTCATAGCATCCTCCCACAGATTTGCATCCTCTAAGGTCCTTGCCTCTTTTATTGTGCTAGGATCATCACCGGTAATATTTAAAGCATATAATGCATTGCAAGAACTAGAGGAATACCTGATGGGTGGTCTCCTAACCCATATCGATCTCCTTACGACAAGCATGGTCTCTACCTCTGAGGCAGCATCTGAATCCTCATCACCTACATCAGAAACATGAATATCTTGCTCAGACCCAACCGACTCAGTATCTGAAGTATCCAGTGCAGTCTATGGGGTAGTCTCCCACTTTTTATCTCTTGGGCTAACATCAATTTGAACCTGTTTTGGTTATTCCGGTACATCTTGAATAGCCGCCACATCCCTTCGTGTTTCCTTGAACACAACATCTTTGCTGTAAACTTTACTCTTGTTTTTTGGATTTTATAACTTGTACCCTTTGACGCCATCCTTATAACTAATGAAGATACACTTCACTGATTTGCTGTCAAGTTTGTTTCTATTTTCTTTTGGCACATGCATATAAGCATCACACCCAAACACCCTAACATGAGCCAAACTCGGTTTCTTCCCAAATAATGCCTCAAACGGTGTCTGATCCTTTAAAGCTGATATAAGTGACCTGTTCTTCGAATAACATGCCGTAGCTATAGCCTTTGCCTAGAACTCCGGCTCCAAGCCTGCACAACTCAACATACTCCTCAATTTCTCCATAAGTGACCAATTGAGTCTGTCGGCCACCCCATTCTATTGAGGTGTATATTGAGTTGTTTTTTGTCTTGCAATGCCACTTGCCACACAGAATTGCTCAAACTTATCTAAGCAAAATTCCCCTCCATTATCTGTTCTTAGTACCTTTATCTTTCTTTCCATATGATTTTTTACTAATGCTCTAAACTCACAGAACTTATCAAATGCTTTAGCTTTACTCTTCATGAAGTAAATCCATTCATACCTTGAAAAATCATCAATGAAAGAGAGATAATACCTTGATTTTCCAAGAGATTGGACCGGAACTGGCCCAAACACATCATTATGTATTAAACCAGAATACCCTTTGCCCTAGTGCTAGTGGACTTAAAACTCACACGGTTCTGCTTGCTATGTAAACAATGCTCACAGAAACCGAATCCCATAATGCAATCTGGGACTCCCTTCGCCATCTGCTTTGACAATAAATTAGATAATCCCTTTTTACTGATATGCCCAAGTATCTGATGCCACAACATAGAGGATGTTGCCTCATCATTAGTTGCCTTTCTTAGAAATAAAACCTCCACTGCACTGACTTTGTACTATACTTCCCAACAGCTTGTATAGCGTACCACACCGAACACCTTGTGCAATTACTAATGATCCATAAGTCATCTTGCACTAATTTTTTCACAGCTGAAATTCACTTCTCCCATCTACTATCTTGCTGACTGACATCAGGTTCCTGTTGAGACCCAAAATATGCATCACGCTTGAAAGTGTTATGACCGTCCCATCATTCATCCTCAACTTTACCTTCTCATGACCAATAATTTTCACCAGAGAGTTATCTCCCAATAAAATGTTTCCCCCATCAAAGGTTTCATATTCACGAAACCAATCCCCATGAGGTGTCATGTGAAAAAATGCTCTTATGTTAATTATCCAAAGACTCTAATCTGATTGAGCCAAACAGGATGCCATATTTAAGTCACTAGCATCATCATCATACTGGTCCTTATTTCCTGAAGCTAATCTCTTGTCTGCCCGCTTTTCAGGGTTCACACTTTTACTTCTGCAATCCTTCTTTAGATTCTCAGGCTTCCTACACTTCCAACACTTCAACCCAGATTTATCCCTACTTTTCAATCTTCCCCTGAACTTGGATTTATCACCAGACCACTTGTAGTCTTTATCATGGATTCGCTCTCTCACAGATAAAGCCTCCTTTGACGAGTTCTCTATACCCTGTCGCTTCATCTCCTCAAACAATAAGGCTGCCACGACATTCTCAAAAGACAGATCAGTTGTACTGCTACCAATCGCAATTATCAAGTTATCCCATGAATCAGGCAGTGAACATAGTAGTGTAATAGCCTTATCGTCATACGTCACATCAACACTGATAGATAATAACTGACTTATCAAAGTATTGAAATCATGTAGATGAATAGATAAAGAATCGCCCTCAGCCATCCGAAGGTTGTACAACTTCTTCTGCAGAAACAGTTTGTTTACCAGAGATTTACTCTAATAAAGGCTTTCCAGCTTCTTCCAAATATCTTTCGTAGTCTTTTATCTATAAACATTTATCACGACAGAATCAGCCAGGCACAGCCGAATCAGATTTTGTGCCTTTCGATCACCTTTTCCTACTCCGTGATGGTCGCTGAAGATGATGTCGAAACCACCACCAACGATGCCTCTGTCGTGGACGCCGTACTCTTTGATATCTCATCGATTATCACCATCCATAGATCCCTATCCATGAGTAGATCTTCCATCTTCACTTACCATAACTTGAAGCACTTCCCTTTGAATTTCTCGATTTCAATCCATGATCCAATTGATATCTCTGATCGTTAATCTTCGAACACAAGGCTCTGATAACAATTGAATGATTCGAGACCTGTCAATCACACAAATTATAAACAGAAAGAAAAGAAGACAAGATTTACCTAGGTTCACCCCAGAATAGGGCTACGTACTGCTTGAAGTTTTTTATTATCAACCTCACAAATCTCTTGTTACAATGTATGCTCAGTACATAAATAGTATTTATAAGCAACTTAAGACGTCCTAATTATGGTCTAATTAAGATTTCTGCCCTGCTGCAAAACTACGGCTATTCATGGGCTGTACAGGGCCTGAAAGTTTCGGGGGTGCTGCCCCCTAACCCCGATCCGCTCTCCGAGGAGCAGGAACCCCCTTGCTCACTGGAGAGTGAAACCCCCACCCGCTCACCAATGAGTGGGACTCCGTGTTCATCTGTGGTTCTATAGATCTGGTCCCGTGAAGTATCCACCAACTCTAACATATAGTACATCATTTCCTTTAAAAATAGAAACTATGGAAACAATCCTTAAACTTACCTGTAGAAAATAATGTAGGTAATGTAACAATCTCATTTTTGCCCCAATAATTTATATATGAGAAGAAGCGAATTTTTGTTGCAATATAATCCAAATCATATTAAGCGGTTCACCATGTGGCGCTGCTTTAAGGACTCTTTTAACATGGAAAAGTGGATTTCTTTTGGGGATAACATCAGTATAAATTTTTTAAAGAATTATATGCCTTGCCAATCTTTTTCTCTTATTTCTGAACTAGGTATATAAATAGGTTATTTTTAAAGCCAACCAGCTTGTATCTCTGGCAGGTTGAGTTTGAGAAGAAGGCCAAAATTCTGCATGAGGATATAACAAAGCAGGTATGCGTCGTAGCAAGAAATAACATATGATATAAATACTTAGTTATATTTTCTCCTTTATTATTTATAAATTAGTGGTGTTACGAATTTAAATTATGTTTCGACTAGTTTGAAATTAAAGGTTAGTGGAGTCAAGCTGAGTTGTTATATATGAATGAGTCTAGAAATTGCGCACAAGATTACTAGAGTAGGTTTCCATCTCCTTCTCCCCCACCTCTTCCACCAAAGGAAAAAGAAAGAAAAAAGGAAAAACAGAAGTGTGTACATTAATTGTAGGAACCTTTATCACTTCTTATTTGTTTACTTCCAATATTTCTAAAAGTGGCATTGAAGATTTGATGTCATATTTTGGTGCATAAATACAAATTTGGTCTATTTAGAGTTTGTAAACCAAATTATGTGTCAAAGAGAGAGATCTTATTTCTCATATTCTTGTTGAATGTAGCTCAAGAAAGTAAAAAACAGAGTTTAATTATTTAATATATGTTTGCAAGAAGATGTTTAGAAATATTAAAATGTCCCTTGGAGTATAAATGATTCAATTGTGGCCTTTCTAGTTCTTAAAGTGACCATTATCTTCTTCTTATAACTCAAGTCTGTGTATACTAATTTACTTAGCAATTGTTTGGATGAGATCTGTATGGCATTTCATAATAGGGTTAAGTGTAAATTTGATCCTTTAAATATTGGGTATGGTTACAATTTGGTCCTTAAAAAAAAATAAATATCTTAATTAAATTCCTAAACTCAAATTTTGTTTGCAATGTAGTCATTTCTCATGATTTCGCCTGCTAAAACAAATATCATGTTTTTTGTTGTCAATAAAAATCAATACTAACCCCTAACATGAAGCAGTATTATTGTTCATGTTTATTCTAATCGACGAAATTGTGAGAAATTACCACAGTACAAATAACATGTAAGTCTAAGGATTCAATTAAAACTTTCTTTGTTTAGGGACTAAATTGTAACCACTCTTTAAATTTAAGGACCAATTTTCTATTAACCCTTCATAATATGATCCAATCTTCATATTGTTATGGCGATTATCTTATGATGCTAGTTATTTAAAAATATAGCCTTTTCACTTCAGATTTTAAGTAAATATTAACATAAAATATTATTTCTATAGTGCTTGATACTGTCTTCTTAGATGTTCTATATTTCTTTTATACTGCTTGCTTTTGATTTCCCCACCCAGTACCCCTTAGTTCCCACCCTTCCTGATCCTCTTTGAATTATCTGGAAACACTTTTATTAGTGGATTGCAAGGGAGCTGATCACACTACAAAACCGCATTGATTGCGCAAATTTGAAGGGCTGGAGGAGAGAATATCCTTTTTGTTGTGTAAGCTAAAATTTTATTGAGTCAACTCATACCTTAATTTGAGTGCATAAAACATTCATAAACTAGTATATGGATCTTTTCTTCACAAAAGATAATGATTTGAGGGTTTCAATTTGGTTAATTAGTAGAATTATTTATCATTACACAAAAGAATAAGGATCAAATCTCACTCAAACGAGGGATGGGAGGCATAAGAGATAGGTGAGAGTAACCCAAATATTTTAAAAAATTTCTTTTGTTCACAACAGATAATAAGCCAGAATATAAACTCATTAAAATTTTAATTAGTTTGAAACCAATTTCTCATTTTTTTTGGTTAATTATGAAAGTGACCCTTGACTCGTCCGCTATTTTACATTAAGTGAATATTTAGACCAAAGGGAACTACTTAAGAAACCATCTGAGCAGGAAAGGTTAGTACAACAGTTGCCGAAGGTCATTGCGGAGGTTGTTGAGATCAAACCTGCTTCTACTGACTACTCGGAAAACAATGAACAAAGTGGTGATGGCTTGCGACTTTCAACAGTCGAGGGGGATTACAAATAAAAAAGAAAATAGAAAACGAACCTCACAGTAGATGGTGGTACCTTTTTTTGCTGATTTGTGAAATTGCTGGAAGAGCTGAAATTTCGTCAATCATATGAGGTAACCGAAGGAAACAGCTGTTGCATAATTTATGTATTTTCCTTCTTGTGCCAAATATATATTTTCATTTTTGTTGTTTGTAAAATAAATGTGTACAAATTAAAGTTTTCTTTTATGACAAATAATAGTGTATGTTGTTGGAAATAAAACACTCACACAAATAACTCTTATTCAAACTCAAAGAGATATTACAAGAGCACTCTCACTCAAAAGAAAGAAGATACTAGAACTCACTCTTAGAAGACTTTGCTTCTTCACTCACTTAGAAGCTCTTGCTTCTTCTTGATGATTAAACCAAAATGGGGAGGGGTATTTATACTACTTAAGAACAATCCTACACCACACAAATAAACTAATCCAAAATTACAACAACCATACACCTCATTTTTCTTGGTGGTTCTAATAATATTTTAGGTTACCAAATGATTCACATGCTCAACTACCACACCAAAAAAAACTCTAGGTAGAATGCTTGTAGTTTTGGACCTTGATTATGGACTTGGACTCCAATTTGATTGAGTTTGGTTTTGGACTCCCATAATGGATCAAGTTTATGATCCAACACCCCCCCTTAAACTTGATCTTGTGACCCCTAGTAAGTTCCTTAATCTTATGAAGTTTTCGCTTGTCAGTGGCTTAGTAAAAATATCAGCAACTTGATCTTGTGACCTCACATATTCAACTTGCACATCCTTTCTTGCAACACACTCCCTTATATAGTGGTAACGAATATCGATGTGCTTGCTTCGATCATGGAATACTGGATTCTTTGCTAAGGAAATGGCTGACTTGTTGTCGACATAAACCTTGGTCGGCTCTTCTTGTATCAAGCCTATCTCCTTCAATAGATTTCTAAGCCAAATTGCATGACAAACGCATGAGGTAGCAGCAACATATTCTGCTTCACAAGTGGACAATGTGACAATCGGTTGTTTCTTTGACATCCATGTGAAAGCAGTATCTCCTATGAAAAATACGAATCCAGTAGTGCTCCTTCGATTATCTATGTCTCCACCCCAATCACTATCGCTATATCCAGCAAGCTTGTAATCATTAGAAACTGAATAGAATAAGCCAAAGTCAATTGTACCTTTTAGATAGCGAAGAATTCTCTTTGCGGCTTTAAAATGGGTGGTTGTTGGAGATTCCATGTAACGACTAACCAATCCAACTGCGTGAAGAATATCGGACCTCGTGCAAGTTAGGTAGCGTAGACTTCCCACCAAACTTTTGAAAAATGTTGGATCTACACTTTCGCCTTCTTCATGTTTGGACATCTTGACTCCGTATTCCATCGGTGTGCTTATCGGCTTACAGTTTTCCATCTTGAACTTCTTCAGGATCTCCTTTGCATAGCTTTCCTGTGAAATGAAAATTCCATCATTTTGTTGCCTAACTTCAATGCCAAGGTAGTACGCCATGAGCCCCATGTCTGTCATCTCGAATTCCTTCGTCATCACTTCCTTAAATTCATTGAACATGCTTGGGTTGCTTCCGGTGAAGATCAAATCGTCCACATAGAGGCACACGATCAAAATATCTCCATCTTTGATCTTGATATATAGAGCATGCTCATAGGGACATTTGTTGAAGCCATTCTCTTGGAAGTACTTGTCGATTCGGCTATTCCATGCCCTTGGTGCTTGTTTCAACCCGTAAAGAGCTTTCTTCAACTTCAACACCTTGTCTTCGTGGCCTTTGACTTCGTAGCCTGATGGTTGCTGAATGTAGACTTCCTCTTCAAGAACTCCATTTAGGAAGGCAGACTTTACATCCATTTGTTGTATCTTCCACTTGTTTTGAGCTGCCAAGGAAATAATTAGTCTAACAGTCTCCAACCGAGCAACAGGGGCGAATACCTCATCGTAGTCAATTCCAGCTTTTTGACTGTAGCCTTTTGCAACAAGCCTCGCCTTGTGTCTTTCAATCTCTCCCTTAGCATTTCGCTTTGTTTTGTAGACCCATTTGACACCTATCGCCTTGTGTCCTTTGGGAAGTGAAATAAGTTCCCATGTGTCGTTCTTCTCGATAGCCTTGATTTCTTCATTCATCGCATCTCTCCACTCCATTTCTTTTGCAGCTTCTTGATAGCTCATTGGTTCACAATCAGCAAATAAACAAAATAATGTAAGATTATCTTGTCGTTCAGTCACTTCATAGAGATCTCGAAGGCTTCTTGTTCGTTGCACATCTCTTTCACTTTGACTCCCACTTGAAGATGATGAAGGTGACTCGTCTCCGTGGGTAGTTGATGTTGGTGAAGTAGGTGGAGTTGTTGGCTCTTGTTGGGCTTCTCCAGGCTGTTCTATTTGTGTCAGCTCATCTTCAAACGGGGGAGAGAAATTGAAGTCATCTATATGAGATCCAAAATCCCATAGTCCTTCTTCGTCAAACACCACATCTCGGCTGATCACAACCTTCTTATTGTTCGGATTGTACAGCTTGTAGCCTTTTGAATTTGCATCATAGCCAATGAAGATGAAACTCTCGCTTTTATCATCAAGCTTTGTTCTTTTCTCATCTGGAACATGAACATGGGCTATGCTTCCAAAAACTCTTAGGTGGGAGATGCCGGGCTTTCTTCCACTCCATGCTTCTTGCGGTGTCTTTCCCCAAACACTTATTGTTGGAGATCTGTTGGATAAGTAGACCGCACACGCCACTGCTTCAGCCCAAAACTCCTTGGGTAGTTTCTTGCTTTTGAGCATACTCCGAGCTATGTTGAGGATAGTTCGGTTCTTTCTTTCCGCTACGCCGTTTTGTTGAGGGGATCTAGGAACTGTCATTGGTCGACGAATTCCATTTGCTTCACAGAACTCTTGAAACTCCTTAGAAGTAAATTCTCCTCCTCGGTCGGATCTCATAGCTTTGATCTTTCTACCACTTTCTCTCTCTACTGCAGCTTTGAACTTCTTGAAGACTTCGAAAACTTCTGACTTCTGTTTCAAGAAATATACCCACGTTTTTCTTGAAAAATCATCAATGAAGAGAAGAAAATAGTTATTGTTACCGAGAGAGCTTGGTTTGATAGGACCGCACACATCGGTATGGATGAGCTCGAGTGGCTTCTTGGCTCTTGAGTCTGACTCCTTTGGAAAGCTTTTTCTGAATTGCTTCCCGACTAGACACCCTTCACAAAGCTGGTCAGGATGGTTGATGCAAGGTAGTCCCTTCACCATCTCCTTCTTGGATAGCAGCTTTAGACCTCCAAAATTTAGATGCCCAAAACGAAGATGCCACAGCCATGATGCATCTCTGTAGCAAGCTTTCAAGCACTTTGCAACATCGTTTTGTATGTTGATCAGGAACATTCTATTCTTTGACATCGGTACTTTAGCAATGAAGTTATTCTTATCATCTTTTATAGAAAGATTATGATCCTTCATATGAATATCATAACCTTTCTCTAACAGTTGTCCTAAACTCAAGATGTTACTTTTCATATTGGGCACAAAGTAGACATTGGAAATAAACTGATGTCTCCCATCTTTCAAACGGATAAGAATGTTACCTCTCCCTTTTACCGCTATTGTGGAATCATCGCCAAATGAGACATTTCCACTTACTGACTCGTCCAGCTCCACAAACATGTCTTTCCTTCCACACATGTGATTGCTTGCACCACTGTCAAGATACCAGGATTTTGCTTGGACACCATCAGTCTCTTTTCGTGCTAGAAGAAGAGTTTCTTTATCATCGGTCTTCTCCTCCACATAGTTGGCCTTCTCCTCAATTCTGTTGTTAGGAGCTCTACATTCTGAAGCATAATGCCCAAACTTTTGACAATTATAGCATCGAACTTGAAATTTGTCATTCCTCGAGTTTAGATTGCCTCTTCCACGGCCTCGTGTTGAGCTTTCTCCTTTCTCGTAGTTATTGTTGGAATTGTTGTTGTTGTAATTCCAACCTCGTCCACGACCGCGATTTCCTCCTCGTCCACGGCCTCTACCTCTGCCTCGGCCATGTTGGTTTCTATCATCTCCTTGGCTTTCATGCATATCCTTGAATTGCAGCTTGAGGAGTTGATCAGTAAACCCTTGCTTCTTCTTATGCTTCTCTTCTTATGCTTGTAATGATCCTTGGAGTTGCTCGATCGTCATTTCTTCCAAGTCTTTAGTTTCTTCAATCGTCACGACGATGTGCTCAAATTTGGAATCCAATGAACGGAGTATCTTCTCTATTATCCTCACATTCTCTAACTTTTCACCATTTCTTTTTAATTGATTAGAAACAGCTACTACTCTTGAGAAATAATCTGAAATAGACTCAGATACTTTCATGTGTAAGGATTCGAATTCACCTCTTAATGTTTGGAGACGGACCTTCTTCACTTGCTCGGATCCTTTGTAAGAGGTTTGCAGCTTTTCCCACGCTTCCTTAGCAAAGCTTGCACTCGAAATATTCTCAAAAACATCATCATCTAATGCTTGATAGATGAGGTAGAGAGCTTTCTTGTCTCTCTTTCTCGCATCTTTCAAACTATCCTTTTGAGCTGTGGTCAACGCAGCTTCGTTATCTGGCTCACTAAAACCTTTTTCTACGATATCCCAAACATCATGTGCGCCAAGAAGAGCCTTCATCTTGATACTCCAGTTGTCGTAATTGTTATTGATGAGTGTCGGGACTTGGAAGGATGCCACACCATTTTCCATATCACTCAATATGTTGAGAATTTGAAAATTCTGATTGCGTAGATAGATCCGGAATGTTGAAAAACTTTGGGAGGGACCTGGTCAAAATTTTCAACTTTCGGTCAACGGTCAAAGTCAACACTAACCTGGTCAATAGTTGACTTTGAATGCTCGGTCAACTCGGCTCAAGCGGTTCGGTCAAGCGGCTCGGTCAACAGGCTTATGGCTCGGTCAACTCGGCTCCAACTCGGTTGACCCAGTTTAACTCGGTGAGTCAATTCGGTTTTCTGGTAGCAATCTTTCGGCGGCTCGTGGAGGCGCGTCTGAACTCTGATCGAGGAGATTCTGGCGGTGTCGGATTTCTCTCATCGAGACCTTCGATTTGATATGCAATGGTGTATACTTTCCAACTCAAGCTCTGATACCACTTTGTTGGAAATAAAACACTCACACAAACAACTCTTATTCAAACTCAAAGAGATATTACAAGAGCACTCTCACTCAAAAGAAAGAAGATACTAGAACTCACTCTTAGAAGACTTTGCTTCTTCACTCACTTAGAAGCTCTTGCTTCTTCTTGATGATCAAACCAAAATGGGGAGGGGTATTTATACTACTTAAGAACAATCCTACACCACACAAATAAACTAATCCAAAATTGCAACAACCATACACCTCATTTTTCTTGGTGGTTCTAATAATATTTTAGGTTACCAAATGATTTACATGCTCAACTACCACACCAAAAAAAATTCTAGGTAGAATGCTTGTAGTTTTGGACCTTGATTATGGACTTGGACTCCAATTTGATTGAGTTTGGTTTTGGACTCCCATAATGGATCAAGTTTATGATCCAACAGTAAACATGCCAAGCTGAATATGAATTTGCTTATTATCTTGATCTTAGCTCATTCTTGTGAATATCTTTCTTTGGTTGGAATGGGAAAACGGTCGAAAAGAAATAAAAAGAGAGAATGTTGGTTTATTTTTCTGATTCAACATTGGTTAACTGCTGTTAGGGCAAAAAATTGAAACCTTACAATTCCTTCAAAATTCCCCATCCCCTAGTTTTCCCCCAAAACCTAATCTTCCAGAAGAGATCACTGCCAATTGCACAATATTTTTATTTATTTTTTATTTTTTTCTCTCTTTCTTTGAGTGAGGACTTCTTCATCATAAGATTAGATTCAACTAAGAGGATTTTGTCTTTTGACTATAAGGCACATTCTATAAATAAATTTGTACAACTTTATTTATCACTTGAAAGACCAGATACTTACAATCTCCTTAATCTTTGGTTCATGTAATGGGTTGGTCTACTTAGCTCTAGGTATGTATGAGGAATTCTTCAAACGAAACCATCTACTGGTGACTATAAGGTATTACCAAATCCTAATTAACCTAAATCCTGTCAAGATGTACTTTCTTGTAACTGTGGTTTTGGTTATTATTCATTTGTTGATGATTATGTAATTTTCTCAAAGATGCAACAGAAAGATTTGAAGTTTTTTCACTGAGAACAAATTATTGGAGAAAGATGCAGGATCTAGTGGACCCTTATGTATGAAGATATGGTTTTTATTTATCAATTCTCATGTGGGTTTCTTTTGACTGGAGCACCTTATTAGCTATACATTAGTTTTTTGGGGGAGGGCTGGGGTATTTTGTTATGAGCTGTTCGATATAGTGCCACTACCAAATATGGGTGACAGGCAATTCAATTTCAATTCTTTGGTGGTCTTCGGAGGAGACCTTTCTGTTTCTGTTTTTTCTTTAAATGAATGTGATTATAAATTTGACCCATAGGTAATGAGAGAACATGGTATTGTGAGGGCAATGACTAAATTGACTATAATTCTAACTGTTTCACCAAGAATATGTTGTTATAATTGGTTCCCTTAAGACCTTATTCAATACAAAAAAGGAAATTGTAGCATATGGTTAGCGTGAATCGTTGAGGTGTAATCTTATAGAGAATAGACCTTTAACCAATTGAGTTTTATATTGCATCCAAGTGTTTCTTGCAAGATATGTCAAGCAGTAGTGACTTGCATGATTGAATGGAGATCTACATTGGCCAGTTAACCGTAAAGTTTGTATTTCATAAAATCAGTGCTATTGATTTAGTACAAGAGCGATTGAGTGACACCAATGATCGATAATGAAAAGAGATTGAGTGAGCTAATGGTAGAAAAGGTGGGATGAGTCTCTACTGTTCATATTGTGTAATTAGCTAATGTGTTAACATTTTCTCGTTCAAATTGTTTGCATCCTGCATTTTAAGATATTTAAACTTTCTGCAATGGCTTGCTTGAACAATGTAATGTTCCTGTAGTTCATCCTTTTGGCAACTTGTGTAAAATGCAAGATCATCTGTTGAGGCCTATTTTCTTCCTTTTCTTGTTGAGATGTATATGTTGTTTGATAGGTAAACATTATTTTGGTTTGTGAATCATATAATTTATGCTCATGAGGACATGAGGTTCAAATAGAGAGAGTTTGTGATGACTCACATTCTATATTGTTAATGCAATAAGAAATATCTTAATAAATATGTAAGACCATATGATCTCAAAATCAACTTGAGCTAGAACTATATGTGATTAACCCGTGGTGTTACAAATAATATTAGAGTCGATTTAGATCTGCTACCATATGATTCTGCAGTATTTTGATTGGTCACAAAATAATCGTTGTTTCTAGGCTCCAAATGGTTAGAAATGTTGATTTGATCTGTGTGATATGTGCTCAAACCGTTGTTGAAGCTAAAAAAGATTCACAATGACCGACTCTAAGTCGGTTTCGGGTTTGACCTTACGGTACTCGCTTAACTCGACTATATATATATAGACACACACACACTATTTGATATGATCCATGCCTAGAACTAAGAAATTGATGGATCAAGAAGGATTACAAGATCGTCTAAAATCAGATTTATGTGAGACCGTGACCCGTTGTTTATATTGAAGCAAGAACCTTGGTATAATGAAGATGCCACAATCAATTATGGAAGGATTGATGGATAAGTTGAAGATGAAGCTACGGAAACTCCGATAAGTTCAGAAGTTCTAAAAAAACCAAAGAGAATTTTCTCTCACAAAGTATGAATCAAATCTGAATTGTCTTATTCCAAAAAGGCAATAGCTATTTAAATACATGAGAATTCGTAATCAATTAGAAAAAGGAAACTAATGAATTCATGACCAATTAGAAAAAGGAAACTAAGGAATAGGTTTCATACTAGAATTCTGGTAACCTAAAATCCAAATAAGGAAAGTACCTAACTTGGCATGCAAGCCTAACAATTCAGCAATTAAATTAATAAGGAAACAATTAAGAAAAGGTAATAAGAAAAATTGTAGCCAGCCATTTTCCTTGATGAGCCAACCAAAACGAGTAAGTCTCCAATTTTGGGAAATTAAGATTTTAATTCACAATCTTGAGTTGCTAGATTATTCCAAAGCTTGAATTATGGAAACCCATCCTTGTGGATCACGTATAGCATCATCCTTGGGCCCCCTAAGATGGTTCTTAACCCAAATATGTTGAATCAGCCTATTGAGAGTTTCCTTGAACCCTTTAGCTCGAGCCCTTGTAATTGGACCAATTGAAACTTGAATAGGGCCCGCCTCCCATTTGTGAGCCGTGTCCTCATCATTCCCCTTCTCTTGAAAAGGATTTGTCCTCAAATCATCACTTACATCAAAAAGTCTTAAATCAGAAACATTGAAAATGGCACTAACATTGTACTCACCTGGCAAATCTAATTTGTATGCATTGTCATTGATGCGCTCAAGGACTTGAAAGACCCATCTCTTTTAGGAAGTAACTTTGAACGCCTTTGTGCCGAAAATCTTTCTTTCCTCAGCTGTGTAACCAAACCCAATATCCGGGTTGAAAACTCAGCTATCGGTGACCTATGTTAGCTTGTTTTGCATATTATTCCGTTTTCCTCTCAACATTTAGTCTTGCCTTCTCATGTATCTGCTTAACAAATTCAACATTTTTCTTTCCATCCAAGTTAGCATGTTCAGATATAGTTAATGATGTTAAATCCAATGGAGTTAAAGGATTAAAACCATAAACAATTTCAAATGGTGAAAACTTAATAGCAGAATGAACAGTACGATTATAAGCAAACTCAACATGTGGTAAACATTCTTCCTAAGTTTTGATGTTCTGTTTAATGATAGCCCTCAGCAAAGTAGACAAAGTCCGATTCACTACTTCAGTTTGACCATTAGTTTGTGGGTGACAAGTAGTAGAAAATAATAGCTTAGTCCCTAACTTACACCACAAAGTCTTCCAAAAGTAACTCAAGAACTTAGCATCTCTATCCGAAACTATTGTTCTAGGCATACCATGTAATCTTACAATTTCTCTAAAGAACAAATTAGCAACATTGGAAGCATCATCAGTTTTGTGACATGGAATAAAATGTGCCATCTTAGAAAATCTATCCACAACCACAAAAATTGAATCTCTACCACATTTAGACCTATGCAAATCTAACACAAAGTCCATCGAAATATCTATCCAATGCTCACTAGAAATGGGCAGTGGTGTGTATAAACCATGGGGTTGCACTCGAGATTTTGCTTGCCTATATGTGACACATGTACCACAAATTCTCTCAATATCTCTTTTCATGTGTGGTAAATAGAAGTGTTCTTGTAAAACAACTAAGGTCTTAGCAACTCCAAAGTGACCCATTAAACCTCTTCCATGAGATTCCCTTACTAACAAATCACGCAAAGAGCAATTATGTACACAACTTATTCTCCCGAAATAAGAAAACCTCATGCTTAAAGAACTTACCCACTGCGTTTTTCTCACAAGCCTGAAACTCCTCACAAAACTTGTTGTCTGAAGGATACAATTCTTTAATGTACTCAAAACCAAGTAATTTTGCATCTTGTGTCGAAAGTAATACGTACCTTCGAGAAAGTTCATCTGCAACGATGTTTTTCTTACCTTGCTTGTATCGAATGATATATGGAAATGTCTCAATGAATTCTACCCATCGTGTATGTCTCCTACTCAACTTATGTTGGCCCTTTAAATGCTTCAAGGACTCATGATTGGTGTGAATCACGAACTCCTTAGGCCAAAGATAGTGTTGCCATGTCTCCAATGCTCGAACCAACGCATAAAATTCTTTACCATAAGTAGGGTAGTTTAAAGCTGCCCCACTTAATTTCTCACTTAAATATGCGATTGGTCTTCCTCCTTGCATAAGAACTACGCCGATACCCAAACCTAAAGCATCACATTCAATTTCAAACATTTTAGTAAAATCAGGCAAAGTAAGTAAAGGAGCATGAGTTAATTTTTCTTTGATCAATTGGAATGCCTTCTCTTGCTTATCTCCCCATTTGAATCCAATGTTCTCCTTGATGACTTTGGTAAGTGGTGCGGCAATACTACTAAAGTCTTTCACGAACCTCCTGTAAAAAGTAGCAAGGCCATGAAAAGTATGAACTTGACCTACACTCATAGGACTTGGTCATTTTTTAATCGCACGGATCTTCTCTTCATCAATCTGTATTCCTTGTGCACTCACAACAAAACCGAGAAACACAAGCTTATAGGTGTAAAAGGTGCACTTCTTCAAGTTAGCAAACAACTTCTCTTTTCTAAGTACATCCAAAACTGATTTTAAATGCACAACATGATCATCTAAATTTGTGCTATAAATGAGAATATCATCAAAATAAAAAAACAACAACGAATCTGCCTATAAAAGCTCATAAAACATGGTTCATTAATCTCATGAAGGTACTCGGTGCATTTGTTAATCCAAATGGCATAACTAACCACTCATATAAACCATGTTTCGTTTTAAAAGCAGTTTTCCATTCATCACCAACTTTCATTCTTATTTGATGATATCCACTTTTTAAATCAATCTTAGAATACACAAGTACCATGCAGTTCATCTAGCATATCATTTGAGCGAGGAATAGGATGTCAATACTTTACCGTTATATTGTTGACTGCTCGACAATCAACGCATATTCTCCACATCCCATCCTTTTTAGGAACCAAAATCACCGGAATAGCGCATGGACTCATTCTTTCTCTTATGTACCCCATTTCCATCAATTCACTAACCTGCCTTTATAGCTCCTTTCTCTCATCGGGATTGCTTCGATAGGCTAGTTGGTTTAGAATTGTAGCACCGGGCACGAAATCAATTTGATGTTCAATTCCTCAAATAGGAGGTAAGCCATGTGGAATCTCCTCGGGAAAGATATCATTAAACTCTTGCAAAAAGAGAAACAATAGAACTAGGCAAAGATGAGTCAAATTGGTTAGTGTTTAATTCCTCTTTGTACAAAAGTACAATTATTGGCTGATTTAAAACATCGCTCTTTTTATTTCACTTGCTCTTGAATAGAAATTTGTTTTTCTCTCAATGGCTGAATCAGCTCTCTTATTTTCTCTTTTAATTTTCCCAGCCTCTCTCATTTTCTCTTTCTGATTCCCACTCGTTCTCTTTTTCTCACTCTTTTTTTGTAACCTCACTTGATCTTCATAAACCTGCTTTGGTGTCAAAGGAACTAGAGTGATTGTTCTTTGATTGCTTACAAACGAATATTTGTTGGTGAAGCCATCATGCTTAACACGCCGATCGAATTGCCATGGTTGGCCTAGTAACAAGTGTCCAGCTTGCATCGGAACTACATCACATAAAACTTCATCTTCATATTTTCCAATCTGGAAGGAAACTAACACCTGGTTGTTCACCCTCACTTCACCACTATCATTGAGCCATTGCAACTTGTAAGGCCGAGGATGTTTAATTGTTGGCAACCCTAATTTCTCAACCATTGTAGTGCTAGCAACGTTAGTACAACTACCTCCATCAATAATCACACTACATACCTTGTTTTGCACGTGGCATCTAGTATGAAAGATGGTTTCTTACTACACTTTGTCATCTTCTTTGATTTGCACACTTAGAGCTCTCTTTGTAACCAAAAATTCCCTTGGGCAGCGTATTCCTCATCACTCGCATCCTCTAATGGTGGCATAGATTTGGTATCTTCGTCGCCCTCGGTTTCAGTTTCACCATTATCTTGCAATACCATAACTTTTTTGTTCAGACATTGACTTGCTATGTGACCCCTGCCTTAGCATTTAAAACACTTAGTATCACGATTTCTAGTGGTGGAAGAGTCAATTTTACCTTGATTTCCATTGTTGGTACTTTCTTGCTTTTACTCGGTTTTGGGCTTGGTCGTGGCTTGCCTCTCCTCTTTCTTTACAAAATTCGGCCTCCAAGATGAACTCGAGTTAAGGTTTTGTCGCGTATTGTTGCCCATCCTCTTGAGTTGGTTCTCAATTTTGATAGCCATGTGCACCATATCTTCCAACTCCACATAATGATGCAACTATACCGAATTAACAATTTCTTGGTTCAAACCAGCCAAGAACCTAGCCATGGTAGCCTCTCGGTCCTCCTCTACATTTGCTCAGATCATAGCTACTTTCATCTCTTTATAATAATCCTCTATACTCCAACTACCTTGTGTAAGACTTTGCAATTTTTGGTACAACTCACGGTAGTAATGGCTTGGGACAAACTGTTTCCTCATCACGGTTTTCATCTCTTCCCAAGTCTCTATTGGATGCTCTCTATTTCTCCTCCTACTTAACACTAGTTGATCCCACTAAACAATCACATAGTCAGAAAATTCAATGGCTGCAAGTTTAACCTTTTTAAGCTTGGAATAATTATGACAATCAAATACTAATTCTATCTTCTTCTCCCACTCAAGGTAAGCTTCAGGTTCATTTTTGCCTTGAAACAATGGAATATTCATCTTAATATTACCCAAGTTATTATCTTCTCGATTCATAGCTTTTCTACCTCGACAACCAAATCTCCTATGGCTAACAACCAATTCCCGATCATCTTCTTTATTAAATCCATTCCCATAATACTCTTCATCTTCAACTCTCTCTCCCCTAGGTTGAGCTCTCTCCTTCCTAAGCACATTAGGAGCGTTTTGTTGCTGTCCCACACGTGCATTTTCTACCAAATCTATCCGCTCATGAACCTATTCTATCTCTGTTCTCAATACTCTCCTCATCTCACCCATTAAAGCCTCTATGAGAAACTTCAGATCACCCTCTCTCGATGTATCTCCAGAATTACTTCTGTTCTTGTTGTCCGACATGTTTGCTACAAAAACAAAGTTAGAAAAAAAAGAAGAACAAAAGAACCTCACACACTCCCTCACGTGTTTCACTCAAAGAATGAGTCACTCAATTTCACTCGTGTTTTTACACAAAATCAGATTGGCTTTTACCCTCTTATGTGCTCACCACTCTTGTCTTTTTCCACTCGTGATAATCCTCTATAGATTCTTATCAAACTAACCAAACAAGTATCAAAGTTTCCAGCAACAATTCACCAACAACTCACAAAGAAATTCAAATTTAAAGGCTAGAATACAAGGAAAACAAAGATGATAAATTGAAACAAGAATTGAAAGGATTGAATCTAAATATCTCACATTTTTTTTTTCTAAACTAGAAATTCGTTCTTTCGTTTTTTTTTTCGAATTTCCAAATTTTTTTTCTTAATGAAACAAAACAAAAGATAAGCAAACTTGCAACTAGAACCCGCTCTGATATCAAATGATATGATCCACGCTAAGAACTAAGAAATTGATGGATCAAGAAGGATTACAAGATCGTTTAAAAGCAGATTTATATGAGACCATGACCCGTTGCTTATATTGAAGCAAGAACCTTGGTATAATGAAGATGCCACAATCAATTATGGAATGATTGATGGATAAGTCGAAGATGAACGCCACAGAAACTTCGATAAGTTCAGAAGTTCTAAAAGAGTCAAAGAGAATTTTCTCTCACAAAGTATGAATCAGATCTGAATTGTCTTATTCTAAAAAGCCAATAGCTATTTAAATACCTGAGAATTCGTAACCAATTAGAAAAAGGAAACTAATGAATTCGTAACTAATTAGAAAAAGGAAACTAAGGAATAGGTTTCATACTAGAATTCTGGTAACTGAATTCTAGTAAACTAAAATCCAAATAAGAAAAGTACCTAACTTGGCATGCAAGCCTTACAATTCAGCAATTAAATTAATAAAGAAACAATTAAGAAAAGGTAATAAGAAAAATTGCAGCCAGCCATTTTCCTTGATAAGCCAACCAAAACGATTAAGTCTCTAATTTTGGGAAACTAATATTTTAATTCACAATCTTGAGGTACTAGATTATTCCAAAGCTTGAATGGTGGAAACCCATCCTTGTGGATAACGTATAGCATCATTTTTGGCCCCCCAAAGATGGTTCCTAGCCCAAATATGTTGAATCAGCCCATTGAGAGTTTCCATGAACCTTTTAACTCGAGCCCTTGTAACTGGACCAATTGGAACTTGAATAGGACCCGCCTCCTATTTGTTAGCCGTGTTCTCATCACTATTTTGGAAAAAAAAGTTGTGTAATTGATGCCACTTACGTTTTTATTATGAAACTTGTGTCTTAACTTGAATCTTGATTATTAATTATCATTAATGATTTAGGATTTAAAATTTAATACCTAGTCCAACCCATATCCGTATGTTTGTAATCATGTGGGTTCGAGTAAAAATGGGTATTGAACATTTAAAGGATACTAGTATAGCATTTAAAATTAAAAAATTAAACGGCTTTAGATAGGTTTCTAAGTAATTGATTTAATAATTAGATCCGATGATGAGTAAAACAAAATTAATTGGTACCTTTCCTATTGCCACCCTCAACCTTAACTTATAAATTACGCCTATATTAGTGGTGGTACTTGCTTAACTCTCTATAAATAAAGAGCCTTAGCTCTTTCGATGATGTGAACAAAAATGTTTCTTTTTTGTCAAGATAGCAAAAGAAAGGAGAAAAATGATAGAATAATTTGAAGTTTAATTCTCTATGGCATTGGTTTGGAGTTCTTTGATTATAGCGAATCAAGATACTCAGTACATAATCTTTATCATCAAGGTTACTTTATTGATCTTAGAGATGTAAAATTCATATCTTTTCTAAATTAATGTGGGTCTTGAGTTTGGGTAAAAACTTGAGGTATAAACATTTGTTTTATTATTTTTCCTAGTTAAGTTGTTCTATTTCCTTATGATTTTTTTCTTTCTAAATTGAAGTTTTTCCACATAAATTTTTTTGGGTTTTTAGTTGATTGCTTTATCAGTACTTGTTATTTTTGTGTTTGCATGTTGCTTGGTTGTAATTGATATTGTGATCTTTGGCTTGAAATCATGGTACTTAAATATTATTGCCTCTGATTATATTCTCCAACACCCCTAGAACAAAAGGTTCAACTATCTAAAAACTTTGAATTCCTCCTCCCCCCAATTACATGAATTGATTCAAAGAACTATCTAAATAAAAACTCATCCCTGTTAGTGAATTCTTCACCATCAGAGAAGATGTAGTATACGATTCTCTTTTTCCTTTTCTTTTTTAATTCTTTTCCACTAGTTCTGAACCTTTTTCTAAGGGTCTCGCGAAGAAGCTTTAAAGATCCCACAAACAATCCAAAGGTAATTAGCAAAAGGAAATAAAAAAGGTAATCACATTGTGGGGGATCGTTTGTCAATGTGCAAAACAGTGACACTAACTCATCTATAAGAAAGATAACAAATTTGTCACATGATTTTAGGATTCAAGAACCACAAGAATTGGTTAATAAAAATATAAAAAAGTTTGAGGGATTGGGTACATGGTGATTTAGGTATTCACACGCATCTGGGCCACAAAAGACTCAACCCTTATTTTTGCATTAACATGGATTCCATTGAAGTAATTGTTTGATTAATTTCTTCTCTTTCTAAGACGATCATGTACACACTCACCAATATGAACCTAACAAGAATGATGAGCAGCAATTGATTGATGAAACAATTGAAAAACATTAAAGAAAAACAATTGAAGAGTACACATGTGATAGGGAGATATTTGTAATTGAATAAAAAGTACAAAATGATTTTATGATTAGGTAAGCATGTAAATGAACATCCAAATAGTAATTATCCATAGGATTCAAGAGAAAATATCACCAAGATAAACATATATAATCGTGTATTAAATATATAATTAACCTAATTTATACTTGCCATATATGGCTCTATATTTCACTATATATATTGTTGTATTGTTGTAATTCAATACATATTGAAAACAAATTTTTCAAACTCTATTTCTCTCTTATATTCCATAACATGGTATAAGAGCTTAGGTTTTTTTTTTTTTTTTTTTTTTCTAAGGTTTGAATGATAATTGTTGAAGTTCAACCTAAAGTGGTCGTCCCTGTCTCGCCGTGACTATCTGACTTTTTCTTCTATTTATTTTTTTGTCATAACCCCAACATATCAACTCGCTAGTGTCAGATGAAGCCGTTGTCAAATTTTCAAGCTATTTTGCCTATACGGTTCACTCTCACTTCAAATTCAGTTCAATCAGCTTATGCATTAGTGACACGTCATTTCCACGTTAGCAACACTTGTACGGCTACATCACCATCCAAGCTCCCTTTGTCGATGTGTTCTACCACATCATCTGCCATGTCATCAATCAATCATTTTCTACTAACGTGTCTTGCCACGTCATCTACCACATGTACTGCCATGTTACCCATCATATCATTTTTCTTGTTGACATTTTCTGACACACCATTTGCTACATCAGTTTCCACGTGTTCTACCACATCATCAGTCATGGTCAGTTAGTGCCATGTTATTATACCAATTCACATTTGACCAAAATCTTTTACTAGTCTGGTTCATATTTTTATTGGTTGTTGTACTAGTCAGATCAGTTCCTTGGTTTTTCGACATGATCTTTTCGATTTTAAGGTTTGTTTTTCTAAATCCCGCTCCAATCATTCAATTCTTATTGACAAGGTATAATGGCTTTTCCTACTAAAAAATATGATGTTGCACAATCTATTCAAACTGTTTTGAATGGGTTTAATTATCATTCTTGTGTACATGGCGTGTGTAGTTTCCTTAAAATTCGTAAACTTTGACATTATGTTACTAGTGATATTAAAATTCCTCTTCATAAAGAGGGAAAGTTTAGGTACCGTTCTTTTTTGCCTGTTACCCATGCATCTAGTTCATTACCTAAGGCCACTCCCCTTGAAGAAGGAAGTATATAGCGAGGGTGCAAATTATGATAAGTAAATATATGGAAACAAGTTAAACCTATCAAGTCTCATACAAACCCTTTATAAGTAGTAAGGAGGATCCAATGATGGGTTCACTTTTAAAGTATTAGACAAGTGATTTGTAAAAATCCATCCTAGGTGAGCTCTCACTGAGACGGTATTGTCACTTTTAAGATTCAAGCATGCCACATATATGCAACAACTAAACTATCATCATTTTTAAAATACTTACAAAATATTTTCTCAACTCTTTTCAGAGGAGTTACAACTCTTTCACAAATAATTTACAAAATAATCAAATATTTACATAAAGCATGTATATGTACAACTTTCTTTCTCTTTCTTTATATAGTCTAGGACGCCAACCACATGGACTTACTTAAAACTTACTATGAGTCTTAGGTTAGTAATCTATCAGTCATGCCCGTAACCTTAAATGATTTAATATTGAAGAGTGAGCTTCACAAGCTTAGTGAATTCAATTTAGTAAAAATGCTCAATTTGTATACTTATAATCATAATTATATCACAATTATAATCATAAATAAATAATTTATTCATCCATCAATTCTCATATCATCTTATTAATTATCATATAGATTTCAAATCAAACTTCAGCTCATATATTCAATCAATTTATAACTATCATCTTTGATAGGATTACCAATATCTTATTATCAAAATCATCATCACGAGGTTCACAACATATATCACAGTCATTAAATGAATATCATAATTTAATATCACATTTATCATCTCATATGTCTCATCATAAAACTCATTTCCCATCATTTATCTTTCATAGTCAACATGATACCTTAGCATCTCAATAACATATAAAATAAGAGTGTATGCATCCACATCCTCATCTCATCATTTCATTTCTTTCTTTCACATTTCGTTTTTTTCTTTCTTTCTCATCATATCATGCCATATCTCCTTTGTACTATCAATGTATGGGTAATTCATCCATTTTCAATTATCCATGCTAGTCTTTAGTACATCTTTTTGGAATGTCTTCTCACATGTCGACATGTTTCATCTGGACTAGCCATGATTCTGATTTTTCTTATATATGATCAATCACATATAAGAAAACATATCATAACATCATAAAACTCAAAATAATTTTCTTTTATAAATTCTTTCATTTCATCATATTAAATCAAATCATCTTTTCATATAATATCAATTCAATATTCAAAATCTCAAGTGATTTCTTTCTCTTTTCAACATGTATTTCTTCAACTTCTCATCAATTCTATCCTTTCAAAGATATCAATTTATCAACTTATCATTTACATTCTTTTAATTATATCGTACTTCTTTTTATTCATTCAATTAATACATATCTCATATATTCAGCATTCATTCTTTCATTAATCATATTGTAAGTCATATCTTCTTTTAAATCGTCAAGTTAACATATATAACAAGTATTCCTTAAATCAATATGTTAATATTGTATATTCAGTAACTATCTTATATTATCAATCATTACAAGTTTTTATATAGTTTTTATGTTTATCTCGTTTACTAATAGTAAATTCAACTCATCACGTAACACTTAAAGCTACTTGTGGATCACCTCTTTTCCCGTCTTGCTTCTCTCGAAAATTTTTCCATGTTGCTGACCACCACCACCTAATCATAACATACTCATTAATTTCTCTATCTTAAACTTTAAACTTCTATACCCTATATCGGGTTAACTTTTATATATGCATGTTCATCTTTCTTAATTTCAAAGATTTCAACAAAATCCTTTTAATTTAAGCTTAAATTCAAATTCAAATTCTCTTTTTAAGAAAGGTAGAAGAACAACTCTTCAAGATTGAAAATCTCATAATCAAATTCAGGGGCTCCCCATGGTGACATATTAGGACGAATGAATTGTTTATCTAACAATTCCTAAAGTTGAACTTTCAGCTCTCTCAACTCAATGGATGCCTTTTTGTAAGGTTCTATTGAAACAGGTGTAGAACCTATTAAGTCAATAAAAAACTTAATCTCCCTATTGATAGGCAAACCAGAAATTCATTAGGAAATACATCTGAATAATCTCTCACCATTGAGGTTTCTTTTAGTTTCTACCTTTCTTACTAGGATCCACCACATATGCTAAATACCCCTCACAACCCACACTGCATTATGACCTCTCTAGGTACGGGGAAATCCAGAAACAAAATTCATACTCACTTTCTCCCAGGGCCATTCAAGAACTAGAAGAGGCTGTAGTAAGCCTACGAGATGCATATTCTTTGACTTCACTTGCTGACAAACCAAACATCTTGAAATGTATTAAGCTACATCCCTCTTTAATCCTAGCCACCAATAATTTTGTCTTATTCTCCTATACAACTTATTGTTACCTGGGTACATCAAATATACTATATCATGTGCATCTCTCAGTATCTCCTTTCTTAATTCAATATCATTAGGAACACAAATACTATATCCCAATACCAATATACTATTATTTCTCTTTCTGAACTCAGACTGGTTTCCACTCAGCACTTTATGCTTAGTCTTCTCTATCTCTATATCTCTACCTTGCATTTCTAATAAGCATTCTACAATAGATGACAGTATAACCATTTTTGCTAACAAATACTCCTCTATCACTGATATTCAATTTTATTCTCATCTCTCTTAACTCTACCATCAGATTCACATCATGGCTATCTATAGCAGTTAATCTTCTTATAAACTTTCTACTCAATGCATCAACTACCACATTTGCTTTCTCTAGATGGTAATGAATCGTATAATCATAATCATTAATCAACTTCATCCAATGCCTTTGTTATAAATTCAACTTTCTGGATGGGTAAGTATGTCAAACTCTTATTGTCAGTAAATATCTTATAAGTGGCCCCATATAGATGATGTCTTCAAATCTTCAAAGCAAACACTATGGAAGCTAACTCAAGTTATAGGTCGGGTAATTTCTTTCACGATTCTTCAATTGCCTGGAACCATAAACCATAACCTTCCTATTTTGCATCAACACATCCAAACCCTTGATGCAAAGCATCACTATATACAACAAATCCTTCATCCCTAGAAGAAACATAGAAAAGTTTTGTATAAATCTCTTGTAATAACTAGTCAATCCCAAGATGTTTCTAATCTCAGTTACATTAGTTGGTCTCTCCTAACTCAGCACTACATCTACCGTTTGTGGATCAACTGTTATACCATCTCCAGATACTAATAACCCAAGAAAGTCACTTCATTCAACTAGAACTCACATTTAGAAAATTTAGCATGTGATTTATCACTCCTCAGAATCTCAAGCAAAACTTCTAAATGTTTCATATGTTTTTCTTCATTCTTCGAATACACCAGTATGTCATCAATAACTACCACCACAAATTTATCAAGAAACGAGTGTAAGTACTCTATTCATCAAATCCATGAATGTTACTAGAGCGTTAGTCAACCTAAATTGCTTCACAAAAAACTCATGGTGACCATAACGTGTCTTAAAGGCAGTATTAGGCATGTCTCTTTCCTTTATCATTAATTTGTGTTAACCTGATCTCAGGTATATCTTAGAAAATACTCTTGCTCCCTGCAACTACTGAAATAGATCATTTAACTTGGGTAAAAGATATTAGTGCTTAATAGTTATTTTATTCAGTTTCCTATAATCAATACACAATCTTATGGTCTCATCTTTCTTCTTTACAAACAATACAGGGGCTCCCCATGGTGATATAATAGGACGAATGAATTGTTTATCTAACAGTTCCTGAAGTTGAACTTTCAGCTCTCTCAACTCAATGGACGCCTTTTTGTAAGGTTTTATTGAAACAGGTGTAGAACCTAGAATTAAGTCAATAAAAAAATTAATCTCCCTATTAGTAGGCAACAATTCATTAGGAAATACATCTGAATAATCTCTCACCATTGAGGTTTCTTTCAGTTTCTACCTTTCTTACTAGGATCCACCACATATGCTAATACCTCTCACAACCCTTCCTCATCCATTTGCTAGCAGTTAAGGCAGAAATGAGACAACTTGAGAGTATCTTAGATTCTCCCTGAAAGCTAAACTCCTCCTACCCAGGTATTCTAAAAATATATTCTTCCTAAAATAATTAACCTAAGCATGATATGCTAACAACCAATCCATCCCTATTATCAAATTAAAATCTAACATATTCAAAGATAATAAATCAACTTCAAAGTCTCTATCGCTCATATGAATCACACTACCCCGATAAATTTTTTTTATCACAACTCTATCTTTAGTGGGAACCTTAACAATGATATTATGGATCAAATGACTAACACATACATCAATAGATCTCGTAAAAGTGATGGATGCAAAAGAATGAGTTACACCATGATCAATTAATAGTCTAGTAAGTCTATCTAAGATTGATATTGTACCCATTACGACATCCGGAGTTGCTTGGGCATCCTGCTAGGCCAATGCATATACTATGCTCTCTTTGGACTGTGTCTGACTACCATGTCCTCTCTCAGCAACTGATCCTTTACTTGAATCTCTATCCCGAATACTCTCTAATCCATAACCTCTCTTTGACTATTTTCTCCCAACACCTCCAACATTAACCATCTCAGCTGATCTCCTCAATGGATAATCCACATCAATATGTCCACCTTATCCACAAACAAAACACATCAAGGTAGGAAAATTTTGAGACAAATGTTATATCCGATTATACCTGTAACATACTTTTCTCTCTCCATCAAATACGAAACTACTACCTCCTCTTGATACTATACTCCAACCTCTACTGAATCCTCCAACACCCGTAGGTTGTTTCCCAAACCTAGGGATTCCACCAATATAACTCTAAGCCACTGAAGCTAAAAATCCAGCCTATCTCTATTGACTCTAAATAATAGGTCCCTGTGAAAAGGAATGACCTCTCTAGGGTGGTCTCCCACCCTGAATCCCTATACTACTTCCTCTACAATCCTCAAGTCTAGTCCTTTATACTAAACCATGTTCTTCTCAATCTGAAGCGACATATCCACCAATGCAGCATAATTCAAATGTATCAAATATGACAATCAAGAATGCATCTCAAAATATGAACCATCTAGAAATCTCTTACACTTTCTCTCCTCAGTGTTCATTAGCTCAAGCATAAATCATGATAAAGCTACAAATCTACCATCATATTGTACCACAGTCATCATGTTCTGCATTAATTGAATAAAATCCCTCTCCTGGTGGGATCTAAAAGTTTATGGTAAATACTTTGCAAAGAATACCTCCTTAAACCTACTCCAGGTTAAAGATCGATCGATATCCATTTTTAGCCTTGGAAGAATTTCATCCCACCAATTAGTAGCTTCATCCTCTAACTGAAAAGATGCAAAGTCAACTCTTTACCTATTTATCACTAGCAATTCACCAAATAAACGTTCAACACGTTTTATCCACAATTAAGCTTTAGAAGGGTTATTAGATCCCTTAAAAGAAGGGGGGGTTCCAACTTAATGAACCTAGCAAAATAATCTCCCTGTATCTCTTGAGCAAATTCACCTTCTCTCTCTTGAATATCAAACCTCGTCGGATTTACAACAATATTAGATTCTGGCCTAACTTGCTCATCCAATCTACGTTGTAGACTATCAACTCTAATCTCTACCTGATTCATCCTTTCAAGAGTATGAGCAACAAGTTCTCTTAACTCATCTATTCCAACACCGGATTCCCTCACTAAACCACTAATACTAGGTGCACTATCAACACGTTCTCTTTTATGAATCACGCTCAACATCAATCTCAACCTCTGCTCTTTTATACTCTTGGGTCCTACCACGCCTTCTCTAATTAATAACGCTAGCTCTAGGCCTGTTAAGTCCACACACTATCCTTAGACTCTGCATTAAAATAATTTATTTTAAGCTTACACTTTATTAAGTTTATACAGTTTACAAAATCATAAAACCTAATGCTCTGATACCAAAATTATAATAACCCATCTCGGGTGAGCTCTCCCTGACATAGTGTTGTCACTTTTAACATCCGAACATGACAAATATATGCAACAACTAAAACATCATCATCTGTAAAAGACTTAAAAAATATTTTCTCAACTCTTTTCAGATGAGTTACAACTCTTTCACATATAATTTACAAATATTTACACAATGCATGTACATGTACAACTTTCTTTCTCAATTCTTTCTTTCTTTCTATTTCTTTATATAATCTGAGGATGCCAACCACATAGACTTACCTAAAACTTACTCTGAGTCTTAGTTTTGTAATTTACTCATCCTGCCAGTGACTTGAACTGATTTAATATTAAGGAGTGAGCTTCACAAACTCAACGAATTCAATTTACGAGAAATACTCGATTTGTATACTTCTAGTTATAATTATATCACAATCATAATCATAATTTAATAGTTTATTCACCCATCAATTACCTTATCATCTTATTTATTATTATATAGATTTCAAATCAAATTTCAGCTCATATATTCAATCAATTTATTACTATCATTTTTGATAGGATTATCAACATCTTATTATCAAAATCCTTATCATGAGGTTCATAACATATATTACAATCATTTAATGAATATCATAATTTCAAATCAAGTTTATCATTTTTCACCTCATCTGTCCAATCACGAAACTCATTTTATATCATTTATCTTTTATAGTCAACATGATGCCTTAGCATTTTAATAACTTATAAAAATAAATGTTCATAAATCCACATCCACATCCACATCTTCATCTCATCATTTTATTTTCTTTATTTCACATTTTCTTTCTTTCTTTCTCATCATATCATACCACATTTCCTCCATATTATCAATGTATGGCTAATTCATCTATTTTCCGGTATTCATACTAGTCTTTGGTACAACTTTTAAGAACGTCTTCCCACATGTCAACATGTTTCATCTAAACCAGCCATGGTTCTGGTCTTCCCTCTATGCATATGATTAACCACATACAAACAAACATATCATAACATCATACAATTCAAAATAATTTTCTTTCGTAAATTCTTTGTTTTCCTCATATTAAATCAAATCATCTTTTCATCCAATATCAATTCAATATTCAAAATCTCAAGAGATTTCTTTCTCTTTTCAACATGTATTTCTTCAACTTCTCATCAAATTTATCCTTCAAAGATATCAATTTTGTTGGTTTTTTGTCTAAGGTTTAAACATGGTTCAAACATGGTTAAGGTTTGAACAGGTCCAAACATGGTTCAAGGATGGTTAAAATCCAAACCAAAGGTGGAGTATGAAATTTCAGCAAGTTAAAAGGTTGCACACAAGTGTGTGCTTAAGTTTTGAGCATGGGAAGGTCAGGCACACTGCTGTGCAAGTTTCAGCACACAAGCAGGAGGTGTGCGCACAACATCAAGAGGCTGCAGCATCAGGTCACGCCACAGCACACAGCACCACACCAAAACGCACAGCATCACTTGGAGAGTGATGTAGGGCTGAGATTAAAGGAAGAACATGATCAAAGGGTCAAGAATGATTCACAAAATTGTCCAAGAATTAAGAGGCTATAAAAAGGGTTTCCTAGCCTCATTTCAAGTGGTGAAAAAGGTGTGTGAGAGAACCACACAGGTTATGACATTGTGAGATCATTGTAAACACAAGAGAGAATTGTGTGAGAGACATAAACACAAGAGGGACTCTTGTAGTGAGGCTGGTTGTAAAAAAGAGAGGTTAGTAGAGAATTGATAGAAAACATTGTAATAGGTCTATCACTTTCTCGTTCTCTTCTTGGTTCTTCAAGAACTTGGATTCTTGAAGGGGATTGCTGTAACTTTGTAATAACCATTAAGATAGTGCAGAGAGTTCGGAGGAACTCACGGGGACGTAGGCACATTGCCGAACCTCGACAACAAATTACTTGTCTTCTTTTTTTCTTTGATTTTCTGTTCTTGAGTTCGATTGCTGAAATTCTTTCTACAAGTCATTCAAGACTTGGGTGTTTGGAAGATCACCACCTGGGCATCTTATCAAGGTGATTTTCAATAGTGGTATCAGAGCTTTGATCAGTGGTATCAGAGCACAACAGCTGGTTATCGGAACAAGAAGTAGAAGGTATGGAGCCAAGACTCCAAGAATCAAAGATCAACTTCTTGGGTAATTCAAGAACGGAGTTAAGATCTATATCTGATCGTGTTCTTGAGGTAAATCAAGAACGGTGTTAAGATCAATATCTGATCGTGTTCTTGAGGGTGATTCAAGAACGGTGAAAAGATCAAGATCTAGTCGTGTTCTTGAGAGTGATTCAAGAACGGTTAAGATCCATCTTCGATCTGTGTTCTTGAGGTTGAAGAAAGCAGTTGTGGTTAGTGCACAAATCTGGGATCTTGTTCGCAAAGATGGCTTCAAATTTCTGTGTGGAGAAGTTTGATGGAAAGGGGGACTTTGCCCTATGGAAGCGGAAGATCAAGGCGGTTCTCATGTAGCAGAAAGTGGACTTGGCTATTAGAGAAGATGATGCTTTTCCAGCTAGTGCCACGGAGGACCAGCGGACCGAGATGAAGAAGATAGCCTACAGCACCATTTTCTTGCACATGTCGGATAATGTCACAAGGGAGTGCGGAGACTCGGAGGATCCGACTGTCATATGGAAGAAACTAGATGAATTGTTTCTTGCCAAGACTCTCCCACATAAGAGGTATCTTCGGAAATGAATCTTTACTTTTAAATTTGATCCTAAGAAAGAGTTGCAAGATAATCTTGATGCCAAGAAAAGGAGTACATCAAGTGGTAAAGGGTTGTTCTTTAAAATAAGGCCAGCAACTTGGTATGGCAGCAACCATGGCTACTACCGGGACAGAGGTAGAAGAGAGAGCCATGGGAGAGTGCACAGCAACATGTATGGCTACTACCGGGACAGAGGTAGAGGAGAGAACCATAGGAGAGTGCAAAACAACATGCATGGCTACTACCAGGACAGAGGTAGAGGAAAAAGCCATGGGAGAATGCATTCCAAACTGAGATTTGGAGGGAAGTGTTGCTACTACTGCCATAAGGAGGGTCATGTCAAGAAAGATTGCAAGAAGATGACAAGGGATAGAGGAGGAAGCCATACCAAGAATGGAGAGGCTTCGGTTGCCAAAACAGGACAGCAAGATGATGATGTTCTTGTTGTGTGCTCAAGTGTGAGCAAGGAGCAAGAAGGCAGCGGGAAATGGATCTTGGATACCGGGTGCACTCATCATATGAGCCCTCACAAAGTATGGTTCAAGAATTTCAAGAAGATCAATGATGGAAGGGTCTTCTTGGGGAATGATAATTCTTACTAAGTGAGAGGGATTGGAGAAATCCAATTGAGGATGTTTGATGGAGTCATAAGGCTGCTAGAAAATGTGAGGTATGTTCCAGATTTGAAGAGGAACTTGATCTCATTGGGGCAGCTGGATTCCATGGGCTATACATGCAAGATAGAGGGAGGAAAGATCAAGGTGGTCAAGAGATCTTTGGTAGTGATCAAGACAGCAAGAAACGATGGACTCTATGAGATGATCGGAGACATGGAAATCAAGGATCAAGCAGCAAGCTTGATGGCTGAGATGGATGAGGCAGCCCATCGGCACACTCGCTTGGGACATATGAGTGAAGAAGGCCTGCAAGTTCTCAGCAAGGATGGCCTACTTGGTGGAGACAAAGTAGAGGAACTTGATTTCTGCGAGTGTTGTGTTCTTGAGAAGCAACACCGGGTCAGCTTCAACACCGGAGTGCACAAGGCTTAGGGCATTCTTGACTACATTCATGCGGACCTTCGGGGACCAGCAAGGACACCAACACAGGGAGGTAACATTTACTTTCTGTCTTTAATTGATGATTATTCAAGAAAAGTGTGGGTTTATTTGGTGAAAAATAAATCAGATGCATTGAATAAGTTAGTGGTGTGGAAAGAGCTGGTTGAGACTCAAATGGGTAGAGTAGTTAAGGAGATAAGAACTGATAATGGCTTAGAAATTTTTTAACCAAGAACTTGATCAATTCTGTAGGTTAAATAGCATTCTAAGACATAGAACGGTTGTGAAAACCCCTCAGCAAAGTGGAGTTGCTGAGTGGATGAATAAGACCCTTAAGGAAAACGTTAGGTGCATGTTAAATAAATCTGGATTACCCAAATGTTTTTGGGGGGAAGCGGTGTCTACAGCTGCATATTTGATTAATAGATCACCCTTTAGGATTGTATACCATAAGATTCCCGAAGAGTTGTGGAGTGGAAAACCCCCTGAGTTGGATAACCTTAGAACTTTTGGGTGTGCTGCATATGCACTCCAAAAGGAGGATAAGCTTAGCCCAGGATCTAGAAAATATGTGTTTCTAGGATATGGGGAAGGGGCTAAGGGGTACAGGTTGTGGTCCTTAGAAAAAGAAGGATTTAAACTCATAATAAGTAGAGACGTTGTCTTTAATGAATTATTATTTCCCTACTTGGAGAATACTAACCCTGCAGGGGCTAGTGAGCAAACCAATTCAGAAATTGTTGAGCATGGCATCAAGGGAGATTCTGTTCAGGTAGAGCAAAGGAGGCAAGAGGGTTCGGACCAGGTAGAGCCCTTGGATGATTGCCAAGCTCAAGAAACTCAAGAAGAGGCTGAACAAGAAAAGGATGCTGCAGCAAGTCAGAAGTACTTTCAGCTCATAAGAGACCGGGAAAAAAGGCTGGTCGGACCACCTTCAAGATGTGGGTTTGCGGATGCTGCGGATGCAGTAGCTCCTTGGACAGAAAGAGAGATGAGTGAACAAGAAACTTACACGGTGGCCATGGAGTGTAAGGATTCGTCAAAGTGACAGCTAGCTATGGAGGAAGAAATAGATTCTTTGAGGAAGAACAACTTCTGAGAATTGGTAAAAATTCCAGGAAATCAGAAAGTTGTGGAATGTAAGTGCACTTACAAGATCAAAGAATGGTGCCCTCCAAGAGATGAAGTCCATAACAAGGCTAGGCTGGTGGCGAATAGGTTCACAAGGAAATAAGACATAGATTTCACAAGAACTTTCTCACCTGGACACAAGGTGGAGAAGATGGTGAGTATCCTCATCTATGTCATTAATGGGCTGTTGGTTTGGAACAGCAGGAAGAGGATGGAAAGGTTTACATCTCAACTTAGTAAGGAGTTCGAGAGGAAGGATCTCAGCCTTGCACAAAAGATCCTTGGGATGAGAATCATCCAAGAAAAGGAAGAGAAACAGGTCAAGTGTTTCTTGGGCAATGGATGTTTTCAGCAAATGTGTGAGTAATCCCGGAAAAGAGCATTGTCTTGGGATGAAGTGTTTGCTGAGGTACATGGAGGCTCAGTGGCAGCCAGTGGTAGCACTCATAACAACCAGGGTAGAATGCATAGCGGCTACGGAAGCCATAAAGGAGGCTATGGGGTGCAAAGGGTTGTTGGACGAGTAGGAGGTCCTAAAAGAGCAGGTGGTGGTATCTTTGGATAGCCAAAGTGCTGGGCACTTGTGGAGGTATCCGGTGTTCCATGAGGGGACAGAGCATATGGATGTTCGGTATCATTACATTCTGGAAAATGGTACAGAAGGAAGCATTCATGTTGACAAGAAGACCACGAAGAAAAGTCCTGCAGATTTAGGCACCAAGTTTCTGCCTCTATGTAAGTTCAATCATTGCCTTGAATTACTTAGGATTGGAGTCGGTTGATTGATGACTCAAGATGAGTTTGGATCCCGAAGGTCTCTGCACAAATGGTTCGGGTTTAAACGCTTAGACAAAGGTAGAGATTGTTGGTTTTTTGTCTAAGGTTTAAACATGGTTCAAACATGGTCAAGGTTTGAACAGGTCCAAACATGGTTCAAGGATGGTTAAAATCCAAACCAAAGGTGGAGTATGAAATTTCAGCAAGTTAAAAGGTTGCACACAAGTGTGTGCTTAAGTTTTGAGCGTGGGAAGGTCAGGCACACTGCTGTGCAAGTTTCAGCACACAAGCAGGAGGTGTGCGCACAGCATCAGGAGGCTGCAGCATCAGGTCACGCCACAGCACACAGCACCACACCAAAATGCACAGCATCACTTGGAGAGTGATGTAGGGCTGAGATTAAAGGAAGAACATGATCAAAGGGTCAAGAATGATTCACAAGATTGTCCAAGAATTAAGAGGCTATAAAAAGGGTTTCCTAGCCTCATTTCAAGTGGTGAAAAAGGTGTGTGAGAGAACCACATAGGTTATGACATTGTGAGATCATTGTAAACACAAGAGAGAATTGTGTGAGAGACATAAACACAAGAGAGACTCTTGTAGTGAGGCTGGTTGTAAAGAAGAGAGGTTAGTAGAGAATTGATAGAAAGCATTGTAATAGGTCTATCACTTTCTCGTTCTCTTCTTGGTTCTTCAAGAACTTGGATTCTTGAAGGGGATTGCTGTAACTTTGTAAGAACCATTGAGATAGTGCAGAGAGTTCGAAGGAACTCACGGGGACATAGGCACATTGCCGAACCTCGACAACAAATTACTTGTCTTCTTTCTTTCTTTGATTTTCTGTTCTTGAGTTCGATTGTTGAAATTCTTTCTAAAAGTCATTCAAGACTTGGGTGTTTGGAAGATCACCACCTGGACATCTTGTCAAGGTGATTTCCAACAAATTTATCAACTTATCATTTATTTTCTTTCGATTATACCATGCTTCTATTTATTCACTTAATTAATACGTATCTTATATACTCATCATTCATTCTTTCATTAATCATATTGTAAGTCATATCTTATATTAAATCATCAAGTTAACATATATAACAAGTATTCCTCAAATCAATTTGTTCATATTGTATATTCAATAACTATCTCATATTATCAATCATTTCAAGTTTTTATATAGTTTTCATGTTTATCTTGCTTACTAACAGTAAATTCAACTCACAAACGTAGCACTTAAAGCTACTCATGGATCACCTCCTTTCCTTTTATTCTTCTCTTAGCAATTTCTCTATATTGCTGACCACTACCACCTAATCATAACATACTCATTAATTTCTCTATCTTAAACTTTAAATTTATGTACCCTATACCGGGTTAACTTTCATGTATGCATGCTCATCCTTCTTAATTTCAATGATTTCAACAAAGTCCTTTTACTTTCAGCTTAAATCCAAATTCAAATTCTCTTTTTAAGAAAGGTAGAAGAATAATTCTTCAAGATTGAAAATCTTATAATCAAATTCACAACTTTTACCTTTCCAAAGCTTTTCCTCCGAAATTTTGAAATTATTCAGCAAATCGAATGATCTGTAGGACAAGATTATGAAATCTTTCAGTTTCTAAGTGTTTTAGAACTTTTTCTAAAGAGAGAATTCAAGTTTCAAAAGTTTTAAATTTTTTTTCAAACTTTCAAAATCCTCTATATAAGAAAAGTTTTAGTCTACCAATCAATTGATTGACCATTTAAACAAAATTACAAGTTTTCCACTTTAACCCACTAGTCAGCTTCCAGCCGATCGGTTCACCACCATTCGACCGGTTCCTTAACAGTCGATCGCTAATCTTTGAAAATTTACTAAATTTCCATCCTGAACCACTAGTCAACTACCAGCCGATCAGTGCACCCTTGTCAACCGACCAGTTACCCTTACCAACCGACTGATTGGCTGACCAATTAGATAACCAATCGATCGCGTGATCTTCCATTTCATCCTTTAAATCTTTGAAAAAATTTCTTCTTTTCTTCTGAAAATTTTTGAAAAAAGTATCATTTCTTCTGTAAAAATTTTCTAAATCTTTTCCTAAAATCTGATTAACATCTTTCTTAAATTTCATTTCTAATTTAACTTTCAATCTTTACATATGCATTTATAATTTCAATATGATTATCAAAATAACTCTTTTACCCTTACATTAAGGGTATAAGTATTACATGATTGTTGTCATCTGAGCAAAAGCAATGATGATGGGTAAGAAGTCGCTATTTGACCTTGAAGGGGGTCAAATGCCTTGTCATTGATCTTCATGAGAGATTCGGAGGCTTAGAAGATTTAGGTACAAGAGAGTGAGGAGTTAAAGCTCTCTTTCTGTTCTAGATCGAAGTCTAGTACTCTGTGTTTAAGGGAAAATTGTTCAAAACTTTAATGTAAGTATTATTACTATGCACTAACAATAATGCTAAGCACACATTTTGAAATTTGTATTCACACAAGATGACACCCAAATATTGTAATTAAAATGACATTGTAATTGTAAATACTTGAAAGTAAATACATAAAATAAATGGTGTGGTAAAAATAAGTATAAAAAGTAAATATACGAAAGAAAATACATGAAAGTACGCACATGAAAGTAAGAACTTGAAGAAAATTGTACATTAAACAAGGGAATGATTAAAACTACTTGTGAGGTATGGATTAAAGATAAGAAAACTAAGCTAATTTAAACTAGGTGGATTAAACGTAGAGATTAAACTAAATTTGTGTGGCATGCGTGTAGGTGAATGCCAAGTGTGTGTGGGTATGTGCACGTCTGTGTGCACGTGAGTGCGAGTGTGTAAGGGCGTGTGTATGTGTGTGTGGGTACGTGTAAGTGATTGCAAGTGTATGTAAATGCGTGTGGGTTTGGAGTGAAATGGACCAAAAAGGGAGGTCCTAATTTATATAGTCTTAGATGACTTAAAAAAACAACTTAAAAGAAGGCATCTAAATTAGAAACCATGGAATTGAAAACCTAAAGAAACTAAGCTAAGAAAAGGAACATTAAAACTATCGTAATTTTAACACTGTATTTTTAAAACTATTCACAAGCTAAGAAAAGAATAATATACAATTGGTGAGGAAAAAGTAAAAACTAAGACTTCAAAAGAACTAGATAGAAAGTGAGCATTTAAAGCTAAGATAGATTTTAGGAAGTAAGAAGTAAACTAAACTATCTAATTCATTTTCAAGGGGGTCTAAACATGTAAATCATACTAGCAAGTTTATTTCACAAACAAAAAAAATAGGATTAACTAACCATTTTAGCTCAGGAAATTTTCCATATGCGGGGATAACCCTTTGAGATCCATGTGCTCTTGTGGACTTAGTGAACTTTGAGGCTTGGTTTAATTGATTATTAGAAACAAAATGTAATTGGGGTGGTCGAAACTAGTGAAGAACTCTTCTCTAGTTCTTCTCATTTGTTTCACTCTTTGTTCTTTTCTCTTTTGTGTTTGTATTTCTCTCTTTATTATGTTTCTCTTCTTACTCTTTCTATTCTTCCCTCTTTGCTCACTTATTTTTTGTTTATATGCTCATTCTTTTTATGTTAAGTTAAGGTATTTATAGGGCGAGTGAGGGTTGTCCAAAGGAAAAAAACAACAAAAACAACTAAAGAGAGGGTATGGCCAACCATGTGAGAGGGAGGAGAGAAGAGTGCAAATTTTGAGGTATAGAGATGACTTTTAATGCATGGAAAATATCAAGAACTATGAACGAAGAGGTATGTTTAACCAAGCAAGAAAGAGAGGAGGAAGACTTCCTTCTTTAGGTGGTTGGCCATGGGAAGAGGAAAGGAATTTTTGAGGTGTGGGGTGTGTCTTTAGATGTATGGGAAAAAAAAAGGGTCTTAGGAAGGAAGGTGTGGCTAACATAGTAAGAAAGAAGAGAGAAATACTTCTTCTTTTCATGGTCAAAGGAACAATTTTTAAGGTGGACAAGTGGGAGCTAAAAATGGGAAAGTGTTTTAGCATAAAATAAAAAAGAAACGATGAAGAATTCTTTCTCACATGGCCAGCCATTGGTGCAGTTTTTTGGTTAAAAAAGTGGACTTTGGTGTATGAAAAAGTGGGAAAGCTTAAAAAAGAAGGTGCAATACCAAAGTAAAAAGAGAGGAAGAAGACTTGCTATTTTTCTTATCACATGGTCAGCTATGTAGGGGATGATTGGAAAGTATATTTTAGGTGGAAAACGAAGACTTTGATGCATGAAAAAGTAGGTAAACTAAAAGAGGAAAGTGTTCCAAGGTAAAAAGAAGGAAGAAGACTTCCTTTTTTACACACACAAATGAGAGGCAATTTAGACATGTGACTTTGGTGTATGAATAAGTGTGGAAACCATAAGAGGTGATAGGGAAATAACAAGGCAAAAGAGAGGAAAATAATTCATCTTTTCTTCTTCAAAATAGACAACAAAAGGAAGAGGAAAAGGTGCATATTTTTAAGCTAGACATGTGACTTTGGTGAATGAAAAAGTGTGGAAACCAAAATGGGTAATGGGGAAATAACAAGGCAAAAGAGAGAGGAAAATAAGTTCTCTTTTCTTCTTCAAAATGGACGACCAAAAGAGGAGAAAAAGGTGTAGCTTTTTAATGGAAAAGTTCTGTTTTTTATATAGAAAATGTAGTTTTTGACACATGAAAGTGGGTGAAGGCATAAAAATGAAATGGGAGTTTAACAAGGTAAAAAGGAAGAGGAAAACTCCCTCTTCTTTAATGATGTGGTTGGCCACCAAAAGGAGAGAAAGAAACAAAATATTTTTATGCAAAAGAGAGAGAATTTATCTTGAAAATTCAAAAGTGCTAAGTGGATGGTGAAATTAAAAATTCACCAAAAAAAATTGGAAGTCTTCTTGGGCTTGGAATTTTGGGTCAAAAGTATTTGGGCTTAGTAAGAACCAATGGGTTTTAGTGGGTTTCGGATTGGGCCAAAATTTAGTTGAAAACTTTGGGCTTGAAACTGATGGAATCATATAAAGACCAATTGACTTAAGCTCAAAATAGATTTTGTGGATTGAATAGAAATGACTTGCAGATGGTTCTACTCTGCAATTAAATATAAACCTCCGAATTTACAAAGTCTGAGCGCATTAGGATCAAAGATTCATAATGGAAGACCCATGCACAGCCCGTTCAAAAAAAAAATTTGAAATAAGATTGGGTGTCTACAGTTTACTCCTTTTGATGAGGGCTCCTTTGAAAGTTTCAATCAAAGGCTGTGAGTGATCGTCGTTTCGTTTCAAAATTTTGGAAGGAAAATATGCAGGTTGCACATAAAAGAAAACATGTTGTTGGATAAATTTGGTGTCATGGGAACACCCATGAAAATGATACATACCTAAAGTGATGGAGCAGGCGTTCGTTCTCTTGTGTGATACTTCTGGATTGACTAACGTCTGCTATAAAGACTTTGGTTTAGATTAGCATGCTGGAAGGACTTTGGTTTGCCTACTAATAAGGACTTTGGTTTGTAAATTTTCCTGCTAATGAGGACTTTGATTTGCCTGCTGATGAAGACTTTGTTTTGACTGTTAATAAGGACTTTGGTTTGCTTGTTGATAAGGACTTTGATTTGCTAGTTAACAGGAACTTTGGTTTGTGATTTTGCTTACTAATAAGGTTTGCCTATTGACAAGGATTTTGGTTTGTGATTTTGCCTACTAATGAGGACTTTGGTTTGTTTACTGACGAGGAATTTTGGTTTGCTTGCTGGGAGGACTTTGGTGATTTGCATACTGTGATGAATTTGTTGATTTGCCTGTTGTGAGGGATTTTCGTGATTTTCTTACTGTGAAGGATTTTTGGTGATTTGCCTACTGTGAGGGATTTTTGGTGATTTTCCTACTGTGAGGGATTTTTGGTGATTTGCCTGTTATGAGAGCTTTTGGTGATTTTGTAAAATCTTGTTGGTTAAATGTTAAAAAAAAAAAACTTGGGCGTGAGTAGTTATGGCATTTAGGATTTTGTCTTATAAAGTTTGGAAAACAGTGTATGCAAGAGATAACTTTTGAAAAACAATGCACTTAGTGACCTATTCTCTGATAACTTATTTTATTTGACTCAAAACTTATATTTAAACTCATCTTTCCTCCTGGTGGATTTAAGGTAAAAAAAGATTTGACTCAAAACTTGTGTTTAAGCTTATCTTTCCTTTCATTTGTTAGACATCTTCTAGTAGATCTAAGAAAAAAGCTTCATAACTTGTTCACAATCTTTCTTCCTTACTTCTTCAAAAGAATAGTCATGGAAGTTCTCAGTTTAATTGATACATTGGATTGGCAATGTGAAAGGCATAGAACTTCACAATTTCTCTTGGTAAGCATCAATGCGATCTTCTCACTCAAAAGCGTCAGGATCAATTGGAATTTCTTAAAGGCTGCAGTGACTAAGTGGGATCCTGACACCCATATACTTGTTTCAATTTTTCCCCCACTATTCTTACTCAAAATTTGCCACACTGTTAAGCTTGGGACTCAGTCAAAAAAACTAAATGATGCCATGACTCTTCGTGTTCTTTGTCTACTATATGTGTTCTAAAATCCATTAAAAATGAACGATTGGCATGAGTTGTTTTCAAAATAGAAAAAAATTTTCCATTAATTTTGACACTAAAACAATTTCATTTTGTTTTGTTCATTCAACCAGATCTTAATGGTGTATTTGCATAGTTTTGATGAGGACAAAAAAGGAATTAAGGTTATTTTACAAGATCGTGGTTGCCTGTGTACCTAAAGAGATTAAAAGCCTTGTTAACGGATGCCACTAAAGCACCCACTTTAATTTATCTTTAATTCTCATTTAATTATTTTTCTATTTAATCAAATATATATATATATATATATATATATATATATATGGCAAAGAGATGTGAAAGTTGCTTGTGAAGCACGCGAGCCAATAGGCCTTAAGATCTGCTTGGGGGAAATGTAGAAACGGCAATGATGAGAAAATCTAGGGAAGAGTCGCAGTGTCGTCAAGTCTTCTGAAGTTAAGAAAAGGAGTTGAAGTGTCAAAAGTTACCAAATCTAAACTTGACCCGCAATATCCAATTTTGGGTTATATATTAATTAATTAATGAAAGGGTTTTGGTTCTTGTTTGGTTATTGATTGAGAAAATAAGCAAAAGAGAGAGAAAAAGATTGTGAAGACTGGTGCCTTGTCTGCAAAGATGGTGGATCGCTAATTATTTGTGATTACAGGTCAGTTCTCTTCACTATTCTTCAACCATATATTTTACTTCTAAGACTCGATACATTCGTCAATTCAAAACAAAAGAGTAGATACGTTTATTTATGTTTGTTTACCTTTTTCTTTTACCTTCCCACAGTGTGTTGCAGGGTAATTTTTTCTTTCACTATTTTTTATTTATTTTATGTATCACTCTTATTTAAAATAAAAATAAATGATCCCTTTAAAAAAAAAACTCTAAATTGTTTTTTAGAATACAAATGTTATATATTTTACAAGAACACCTTTAATATTTTTAAATCTTTAACATTTTTAAATAGTTGGTTGATGAGTCAAATATTTTTAAAATTTGTGGAGTAATATATAAAGTGAAACAAAGATAATATAACCTTTTTTTTTAAATAATGACAACTTGGATCGAAATCTAAGTATTACTCAAGAAGTAAAGAAAAGGACAATCACTCAAATAAGCTATCCTGTCTTTACTTTTTTTGCCTTCATTCAGATGGAAAAAATTGTGTTTTTATACTTATTTACCTTGAATTTGTGACGGATCTAACAATATGAACCAATGTCTTCAACGCCTCAATGTGTTGAAAAACAATTTTTGGTCCATGCAGACTTTGGAAGACAATGACTGGTGTGTTCCATTAGCTTCCCATTGATAATTTAAAAAGAAAAAAATAAAAATTTAAAGAACATAAACAAATATATGTTCATAATTTATGGAAGGATTTACTACTTATTCCTCCCTTTAAATAATCATGCTGGTTGCATTTTTGTTTTTGTTTTAACTCTTGATTCAATTTTTCCTTTTCTTTTATTAATTAATAATACCCTTTGGCTCTTCCCTGACATCCATGGTTTTCTGCTTTGGATTCTTTTGGTATAAAATCTGTTTATTCTCCCTGGCATAAGATAGTTTTATAGCATGAAAATTCAAGATTGAAGTACCAAATTAAAGATTAATGAAAGAATTTGTCTTGAGAAATATTATATAAATATCGTTATGTATGACGTTGTACTAGTAGTTCAACACAGGAAATAACTTCAATTGTGCTTTCAATCAGTATATAGAGGAAGAGTTGGCAATAAATTAGTTTTTGCAATCGTCTTTCCTTGATAAGTTCAAAATTTTGTTAGGAAATTGTGTCTTTGCTTTTTTCTCAACCGTTAATGTTAGCTTACATATGTCAAATCTAATGGAACCTAAAAGGAAAAAGAGAAAATGAATTACTCCGCTCTTGTTCTTCAGCTTCACCTTGCAACATGTCCTTTCCTTTTTTATTTTCTTTTTTGTTTTATATAATTTGTGAAGATTTATAAAAATAAAAAGAGAAAATCTTTTAGCTATTCTTATTACAAAAGCTCTGACATTTCATTAATTTGGTTTTAGGTCTATGATAATGTTCTTGTAAGAAAACTTATAACTTTTTATACATGTACTTTGTGCTCACATATTAAATTGGAACATTCTTTATCTCGTAATTTTATGAAATTTGGTTGGATTTTATATATTAGGGCATCAATTTTTGCCATCCTGATCTATGTGATGTGACCAGCAAACAAAAATATGTGATGCAAACCTCAACCGACACACTTAGAGACCCAACCAACAATATTGGAATATTTGCCCAAGAAAGCTAAAATTCAGATTTTTGATAGAAAACCTCGACCCAATGTTTATAATGAAACGCGAACCGAAGGTATAAAGTAACAAATATCGACCCAACGATTACAACTGAATCACGAACCGAAGGTATAAAGTAACAAACCTCAACCCAATGATTATAACTGAATCACAAACCGAAGGTATAAAATTTGAACGCCACAAGGAAGAATCCTCAATAAGTTCATAAGTTCTCTGAAGAACCACTAGAGGAAGCAAACCTCATGTTTTTCTGATTTCTATTCTATTCTCTTCATTACAATGAGTGCATGCTATTTATAACCCTTTCAGCCTTACACCCCACTAAAAAGGAAACTAACTTGTGTTGGTATTTGTCTAAGGTTTAAACATGGTTCAAACATGGTTAAGGTTTGAACAGGTCCAAGTATGGTTCAAAGATGGTTAAAGTCTAAAGCAAAGGTGGAGGATCAAAGTTCAGCAAGTTAGAAGGCTGCACACATGTGTGTGCTTCATTTTGGAGCAAGGGAAGGCCATGCGCACTAGTGTGCGCACTTCTGCACACAAGCAGAAGGGTGTTGTGTGAAGGGGACAGCAACTTGGAGTTGCAGCGCTGGAACCTGGCAGGAATAGCAGAAGGGACAGAAACTTGGAGCTGCAGCGCGGCGTTGCAGCTTTGGCCGACACATATAGACAGCATGCTTTAGCCTTCTCTTAGGTGCGTGAATGCAAGGTTAAAACACACAGCACCACTTAGGATTGATGGAGGGCCATGGTTAAGTGGTTATCAAGATCTAAGGGTGGAGAATGACACACAAGATTGGACAAGAAGTTGGTGCACTATATAAAGGGTCACTTAGGTTCAATCTCAACACCACAAACATAAGGTTGTGACACAAGATGTAATGTAACTTGTGAGACATGTGTGTGGATGAGAGAATTGTGTGAGAGTGCAAAGACACAAAACACAAGAGGGACTCATTGTAGAGAGGCTGGTTGTAAAGAAGAGAGGGTAGTAGATAATTGATAGGAAGCATTGTAATAGGTCTATCACTTTCTCGTTCTCTTCTTGGTTTCTTCAAGAACATTGTGGTTTCTTGAAGGGGGTTGTTGTAACTTTGTAACAACCATTGATTTAGTGCAGAGAGTTCAGAGGAACTCACGGGGACGTAGGCACATTGCCGAACCTCGATAACAAATTGCTTGTCTTATTTCTTTCTTTGATTTTCTGTTCTTGTGTTCGATTGCTGTTTTCTTTTCTACAAGTCATTCAAGACTTAGGTGTTTGGAAGATCACCACCTGGGCATCTTGTCAAGGTGATTTCCAACAGTGGTATCAGAGCTTTGGACAGTGGTATCAGAGCTTGCACAGCTGGTTATCGGAGCAAGAAGTAGAAGGTACGGAGCCAAGACTCTAAGAATCAAAGATTAAACTTCTTGGGTAATTCAAGAACGGTGTAAAGATCAAGATCCGATCGTGTTCTTGAAGGTTGATTCAAGAACGGTGTTAAGATCCATCTTCGATCTGTGTTCTTGAGGTTGAAGAAAGCATTTGTGGGTAGTGCATAAATCGGGGATCTTGTCCGCAAAGATGGCTTTAAATTTCGGTATTGAGAAGTTTGATGGAAAGGGAGATTTTGCCCTTTGGAAGCGGAAGATCAAGACAGTTCTAGTGCAACAAAAAGTGGACTTGGCTCTTGGAGAAGATGATGCTTTTCCAGCAAGTGTCACGGAGGACCAGCGGAATGAGATGAAGAAGATGGCTTACAGCACTATTTTCTTGCACATGTCGGATAATGTCACAAGGGAGTGCGGAGACTCGGAAGATCCAGCTGCAATATGAAAGAAACTAGATGAGTTGTTTCTTGCCAAGACTCTCCCTAATAAGAGGTATCTTCATAAATGAATCTTTGCTTTTAAATTTGATCCTAAGAAAGAGTTGCAAGATGATCTTGATGCCAAGATAAGGAGTGCATCAAGTGGTAAAGGTCTGTTCTTTAAAAGAAGGTCAGCAACTCGGTATGGTAGCAACCATGGCTACTACCGGGATAGAGGTAGAGGAGAGAGCCATGGAAGAGTGCACAGCAGCAGCCATGGCTACTACCGGGACAAAGGTAGAGGAGAGGGCCATGGGAGAGTGCACAGCAGCATGCATGGCTACTACCAGGACAGAGGTAGAGGAGAAAGCCATGGGAGAATGCATTCCAAACTGAGATTTGGAAGGAAAGGTTGCTACTACTGCCATAAGGAGGGTCATGTCAAGAAAGATTGCAAGAAGATGACAAGGGATAGAGGAGGAAGCCATAATAAGAATGGAGAGGCTTCGGTTGCCAAGAAAGTGCAGTAAGATGATGAGGTTCTTGTTGTGTGCTCAGATGTGAGCAAGGGGCAAGAAGACAGCGGGAAATGGATCTTGGATTCCGGGTGCACTCATCACATGTGCCCTCACCGGAGTTGGTTCAAGAATTTCAAGGAGACCAATGATGAAAGGGTTTTCTTGGGGAATGATATTTCTTACCAAGTGAGAGGCATAGGAGACATCCAGGTGAGGATGTTTGATGGAATGACAAGGCTGCTGGAAAATGTGAGGTATCTCCCGGATTTGAGGAGGAATTTGATCTCATTAGAGCAGCTGAATTCCATGGGATACACATGCGAGATAGAGGGAGGAAAGATCAAGGTAGCCAAGGGATCTTTGGTAGTGATCAAGGCAGCAAGAAACGATGGACTCTATGAGATGATCGGAGAGACAGAAATCAATGATCAAGCAGCAAGCTTGATGGCTGAGATGGATAGGGGCAGCCCTTTGGCACACTCGCTTGGGACATATGAGCGAAGAGGGCCTGCAAGTTCTCAGCAAGGATGGCCTACTTGGTGGAGACAAAGTAGAGGAACTTGATTTCTGCGAGTGTTGTGTTCTTGAGAAGCAACACCAGATCAGCTTCAATACCGGAGTGCACAAGTCTAAGGGCATTCTTGACTACATTCATGCGGACCTTTGGGGACCAGCAAGGACACCAACACAGGGAGGTAACTTTGACTTTCTGTCATTAATTGATGATTATTCAAGAAGAGTGTGGGTTTATTTGGTTAGAAATAAATCGGATGCCTTGAATAAGTTAGTGGTGTGGAAAGGGCTGGTTGAGACTCAAATGGGTAGAGTAGTTAAGGGGATAAGAACCGATAATGGTTTAGAAATTTTTAACCAAGAACTTGATCAATTCTGTAGGTTAAATGGGATTCTAAGACATAGGACAGTTGTGGAAACCCTTCAGCAAAGTGGAGTTGCTGAGTGGATGAATAAGACCCTTATGGAAAAGGTTAGGTGCATGTTAAATGGATCCGGATTACCCAAATGTTTTTGGGGGGAAGCTGTAGCTACAGCTGCATACTTGGTAAATAGATCACCCTCTAGGATTATGTATCAAAAGACTCCCATGGAGATGTGGAGTGGAAAACCCCCTGAGTTGGACAACCTTAGGACTTTTGGGTGTGCTGCGTATGCACAACAAAAGGATAATAGACTTAGCCCAGGATCTAGAAAATGTGTGTTTCTAGGATATGGGGAAGGGGCTAAGGGGTATAGGTTGTGGTCCTTAGAGAAAGAAGGATTAAGACTAATTATAAGTAAGGATGTTAATTTTAATGAATTGTTATTTCCCTACTTGGAGAAAACTAACCCTGCAGGGGCTAGTGAGCAAACCAGTTTGGTTCTTGTGGAGCATAGCATCAAGGAAGATTCAGTTCAGGTAGAGCAAGGAAGGCAAGAGGGTTCAGACCAGGTAGAGCCCTTGGATGAAGGCCATGCTCAGGGCACTCAAGAGGAGGCTGAACTAGAAGAGGTTGATGCAGCAAGTCAGAAGGAGTATCAGCTCACAAGAGACCGAGAAAGAAGGCTGGTCGGACCACCTTCAAGATATGGGTTTGCAGATGCTGCGGATGCAGCAACTCCTTGGACAAAATGAGGGATGAGTGAACAAGGGACTTACATGGGATGTAAGGATTCGCCAAGATCGAAGCTAGCTATGGAGGAAGAAATTGATTCTTTTAGGAAGAACAACTTCTGGGAATTGGTGCACATTCCGGGAAATCAGAGAGTTATGGATTGTAAGTGGACTTACAAGGTCAAAGAAAGGTACCCTCCAGGAGATGAAGTCCGGAACAAGGCTAGGCTGGTGGCGAATGGGTTCACAAGAAGAGAAGATATAGGTTTCACAGAAACTTTCTCACCTGAACACAAGGTGGAGAAGATGGTGAGTATCCTCACCTATGTCATTGATGGGCTGTTGGTTTGGAACAGCAGAAAGAGGATTAAAAGGTTTACATCTCAACTCAGTGAGGAGTTCGAGAGGAAGGATCTCAACCTTACACAAAAGATCCTTGGGATGTGTATAATCCAAGAAAAGGAGAGAAACCGGTTGAGGGTTTATTGGGCAATGGGTGTTCTCAGCAAATTTGTGAGTAATCCCGGAAAGAAGCATTGGCTTGGGATGAAGTGGTTGCTGAGATATTTGAAGGCTCAGTGGCAGCCAATGGTAGCACTCATAACAACCATGGTAGAATACATAGCGGCTATGGAAGCCATAAAGGAGGCTATGGGGTGCAAAGGGTTGTTGGACGAGTGGGAGGTCCTAAAAGAGCAGGTTGTGGTGTCTTCGGATAGCCAAAGTGCGGGGCACTTGTGAAGGAATCCGGTGTTCCATGAGGGGACGAAGCATATGGATGTTTGGTATCATTACATTCCGAAAAATGGTACGAAAGGATGCATTCATGTTGACAAGAAGACCACGGAGAAAACTCCTGCAGATTTAGGCGCCAAGTTTCTACCTCTAAGAAGGTCCAATCATTGCCTTGGACTTCTTAGTAATGGAGTCGGTTGATAGATGACTCAAGATGAGTTTGGATCCCGAAGATCTCTGCACAATGGTTCGGGTTTAAACGCTTAGACAAAGGTAGAGATTGTTGGTATTTGTCTAAGGTTTAAACATGGTTCAAACATGGTTAAGGTTTGAATAGGTCCAAGTATGGTTCAAAGATGGTTAAAGTCTAAAGCAAAGGTGGAGGATCAAAGTTCAGCAAGTTAGAAGGCTGCACACATGTGTGTGCTTCATTTTGGAGCAAGGGAAGGCCATGCGCACTAGTGTGCGCACTTCTGCACACAAGCAGAAGGGTGTTGTGTGAAGGGGACAGCAACTTGGAGCTGCAGCGCTGGAACCTGGCAGGAATAGCAGAAGGGACAGAAACTTGGAGCTGCAGTGCGGCGCTGCAGCTTTGGCTGGCACACATAGACAGCATGCTTTAGCCTTCTCTTAGGTGCGTGAATGTAAGGTTAAAATGCACAGCACCACTTAGGATTGATGGAGGGCCATGGTTAAATGGTCATCAAGATCTAAGGGTAGAGAATGACACACAAGATTGGACAAGAAGTTGGTGCACTATATAAAGGGTCACCTAGGTTCGATCTCAACACCACAAACATAAGGTTGTGACACAAGATGTAATGTAACTTGTGAGACATGTGTGTGGATGAGAGAATTGTGTGAGAGTGCAAAGAAACAAAACACAAGAGGGACTCATTGTAGAGAGGCTGGTTGTAAAGAAGAGAGGATAGTAGAGAATTGATAGGAAGCATTGTAATAGGTCTATCACTTTCTCGTTCTCTTCTTGGTTTCTTCAAGAACATTGTGGTTTCTTGAAGGGGGTTGCTGTAACTTTGTAACAACCATTGATTTAGTGCAGAGAGTTCGGAGGAACTCACGGGGACGTAGGTGTTAGAATTTAAGAGAGTAAAGAGATGTGAGAATTAAAGAGAGTAAAGAGATTGTACAAATGCTTACTTGAGTTCTTATTATTGAGAATACAATTAAGAGTATATATAGGTTGTTAAAGGAAAAAGACATTCCTTAAAACAAGGAAGGAAACATGGCCTAAAGTAAGCCTTAAAACAAGGATGAATATATGGCAAGTGTGGGTGAAGTGGAATAGTTAGTGACCTTAATTAAAGAAAAGAATATGGACTTTGCCATCCATTGACAGTAGGCACATTGCCGAACCTCGATAACAAATTGCTTGTCTTATTTCTTTCTTTGATTTTTTGTTCTTGTGTTCGATTGCTGTTTTCTTTTCTACAAGTCATTCAAGACTTGGGTGTTTGGAAGATCACCACCTGGGCATCTTGTCAAGATGATTTCTAACAACTTGGTTACAAAATAAGAAAGTAGATAAAAAAAGAACTAAAAAAAATACGCTTTAGGAAAGTCTGAGATAGGCAAGTCAATCAGCCAATTAATTGGTATGGAACTGGAAAATCAATCAGCCAATTAATTAATCTAAAATTAGAAAGTAATCAGCTAATTTCTCCTTCTAATTCCACACCCCTCAAGCCATAATCAGCCATTAATCCACGTCATTGTTAAGAAAATTTTGCTCAATTAAGCAAGATCAGCCCCATCAATAGCTGGGATTAAATTTTGTACGCCTTCATCTCCCTTTGGGCCAAGCCTGGAATGCCGCATTTTAGAATCAACCCAAATCTCTTGAATCAGCCCATTAAGTACTTCTTTGATCTTCTTAGATCTTGCTCTAGTAATTGGCCCAACTGGAACATGCAATGGATATTTTAATAATGCTTATTTATTCTCATCAATATGCGTCTTTTTGGAAATTTTATACAAAGTATGGAGGTCTATAAGTTAAGTTTGGGATAGAGATAGGGGTTTGACTTCTTTTCCTGTATGAACATATTCAATATTTACAGGTACATACACACCAAAACTTTCAAACTTATGTACTCCTAGTTTGCAAAATTTCAGGCTAGCATTATAGGTTTGTATTTAGCAATGAATTTGTCCATGTTTGCTAATAAATTTGCTAACTGTTCTGATAAATAAGTGGGGTTTAAGCAAGAGAGACCTATAAGTGTTTTAATATTTGAAAGGGAATTTATTCGAAGTAAGAGCCTTTGGCCTTCCCATAATGAAAAGTAGAGCTAACTAAAATGAAAGTATTGACTGCAGAGAACTCGTAAGGGGGGGGGGGGGGGGGGGGTGCACAGTTTATTGAAAGATAATTAACAAGGATAATAATTTTCTCCAATTTCTGGAGTTCCAATATTTGCAGTGAAGGATGAAACTTCTTACAGAGCACTGGAATTCCAATAAGTTTATTAGTAATGGGTTGTTTGGATCACAAAACACCTATTAGATTTGTCAACTATGTCTTGTGACCAGCTAGCCTGTTAACATGTATAGATTATGGAGTCTTTGTGAGTCTAAACATATTAGAGGGATTTTGATATTTCTAAATGCAAACAACTCAAATAAATAATGTCTCGTTTACACAGCACTCTTATGGCTTGGAGGTATACGGTAGATATTTTCTACGCATCAACATAGGATATTTTATTGACATACATGTTGTTTTCAGGGGTTATCAAAAAGTTTATCCTGGTTGTGTGGGAAAGGATGACTCAAACAAGGAGAGTGAAGGACGCTGGATTTGTCGTAAGCCACTCACATTTATATATTCACTATGATAACTTAGCATGACATGAGTACTATGTCATTTATTTTTAATCTTTGGTAGCTTAGAAATCATAGCTCAAATTTGGTTCATGTTAGCATGCATGAAGGAAAGTGAGTACTGAATGTTATTTGAGATCTGAATGTTATTTTGAATATTTTAATTCTGCATGTTAATGTTTTCTAAATCTATATGCATATTATATATATATATATATATATATATATATATAGAGAGAGAGAGAGAGAGAGAGAGGGGGGGGGGGGTGTTGGGACCTTTGGGTCCAGGGCCACAATATGAGCTTAACCGGATAGACTTTCATTGACAGGTTGAAAGGTTGAACTTTCATTTAGTTTCCTGAGGATTGTGTGTCAGAATTTATGATTAATCATGAGTAGTTTAGGTAGAACTTAACAATTATCTTCTCAATGATTAATGGAATCATTATTAGCATGCTTCTAGCTATGTTGAGTCATATAGTCCTATCAAATATAAGGACTTCAGTTCTTTTTCATATTTACTTTACTATAGCTGTGATTTCTTACTTGAAAATAACTAGGATTGCATAAAGGAAAGGAAAGGGTTTGAAAATTTTACTGGACATGGATGAATATTTGACTACACACTCATTTGAATGAAATTGCCTTTAACTAATGTGTTTCCTGCTTTATTGAATTCGTAATAACAACTTTATGAACTCCAAACTGTACTAAGACCACCTAGGCATCTAATGTAGAATTGTAATTGTCCTGTGTGTATGGGGCAGGGTGATTGCATATATTCAGGGATTACTCAAGGTAAATGCGTTAGATACCCTAGTTTAGGAAGACAAAAAAGAAGGCCTAACTGTTGCTGCGAAGTGCAATAGAATAGAATACCATTGTTAAGGAATAAACCATAAACCCCAAACAAAGTAAGAATCCTCAAATTTTAAATCGTCAATACTTGTGCAATTAGAAGCACCCTAGAAACTATTAGATAAGGAGCATTCAAATAGTAATAGAAGACATTCAAACTACATATTCAATTTATCGACCAACTCCTATAATATGCAACTGATATGATTGATAAGTGCAAATTGAAAATGGAGTTCAAAGCCCAAGGATTGTTCTTCGGGCTTTGAGGTTTCTTAAATCAAATTTTAGTATTCTTGGTTTCTTAGAATTTTAATTATTATAATGATATATTATTATTATTTATTTTTTAATGTCAATCTTATATATATTTTAAGGAATCTTTAAGATTCTTTTTCCTTTAGGAATAGTTGGTTTCTTGATATGGAGATCTATGATATACTTAAATTTTTTGGAAGAATCTAAAGATTTTTTATTTTTAACTTGGGATTCTATGAGATATATATTGGAAACTACTAGCAATTTTGGGTTTTATAATATCTTTTGAGAATTTTAGCCCTCTTCATAATTAGTGCATTTGAAAAGTAAAGATTAACATCTGTTTAGATCATAAATTACAACCGTGCAGCTTTTGATTTTCCTTTCTTTATTTAGTTAGCAAATGCCAATTTATGCATAAGTAATTAATCAAGGGAAAATTATAAAAAAAATAAATAATTCAGTACAAATTTTGTCAATATAATGAGACATCCGAGTACCAGGAAACAACAGCCAATGCGGATGAAGGAGCTCTCATTTCCCAGTCCTTGGTTATCCAACAAGTACTCCTATCCCCCAGACATGAAGACCAATCACAAAGGCACAATATCTTTCACACAAGATGCACTGTTAGCCAACGAATATGTGATGTGATCATTGATGGGGGTAGTGGAGAGAATATCGTGTCCCTAGTGATGGTGACGAAGTTAAGCCTAAAGACCGACAAGAACCCAGCACCTTACAAGATTGGATGGATCAAGTAGGGTACCGAGACACCAGTTACCGAGCAATGTCAGTTCACCCTCTCAATCGGTAAACACTATTCAAACTCCATTCTTTGTGATATTGTTGAGATGGATGCTTGTCACATAATTTGAGGGAGACTATGGCAATTCGACATAGATACCCAACACAAAGGCCGTGAAAATGTCTATATTGTCTTCCGAGAGAGTCGGAAGATAATATTTAGACCACTGAAAGAAGACTCAGTTGGGGCACCTACCCGAACTGAGAGGAGGTAGGTTTTGTTGACCGAGGGGGCTGAGTTCCTAAAGGAGGTCAAGGAAGCCCGAGAGATCATTGCATTGGTACCTGAGGGAGCCACTATGCCTATGTCATAAACCATTTCCAAGCCAGTACAAAAGATGTTAGAAGAGTTTCATGACATCATCCTCGAGGAGATGCCTGATGGACTCCCACCCATGAGAGACATCCAGCATTGTATTGACCTAGTGCTTGGAGCTAGTCTACCCAACCTTCCACACTATCGGATGAGCCCTAAAAGAATGAGATCCTATAAGAATAGGTAAAGAGACTAATGCGGAAGGGACACTTGCGGGAGAGTATGAGTCCATATATCGTACCAGCTTTGCTTGTACTAAAGAAATATGGTAGTTGGCGAATGTGTGTGGACAGCCGAGCTATCAAAAAGATCATAGTCAAGTACAAGTTCCTTATTCCTTGGATAAGTGATATGTTTGATATGCTAGCAAGAGTTAAGATCTTTTCGAAGATCGATTTAAGGAGTGGTTATCATAAGATACATATCCAATCGGGAGATGAATGGAAGACTGCATTCAAGACTAAAGAAAGACTCTATGAGTGGATGATGATGCCATTCAGACTTTCTAATGCACTAAGTACATTCATGCGAGTTATGGCCATTCAACTTGAAAAATTACACTTTTATGATGGACCAGCTACTCTTTCTTGGATTTGAAGTCAGTTCAGATGGGATTCGGGTTGATGAGGACAAGATGAGAACAATCTGAGAGTGGCCCACACAGAGGACTGTTGGGGAGGTCAGAAGCTTTCATGGGTTAACAACCTTCTATCAGAGGTTCATTCGAAATTTCAGCAACATCGTAGCCCCTATCATCAAGTGCATGAAGAAAGATGGTTTCTATTGGGGTGAAGAAGCCGAGAAGAGTTTCAAACTAATCAAAGAGAAGCTATGTACAGCACCGATACTAGCTCTACCCGACTTCAACAAATTGTTTGAGGTTGAGTGTGATGCGTCAATTATAGGGATTGGAGCCGTATTGACTCAAGAAGGAAAGCCCATTGAATTTTTTAGTGAGAAGTTCAGAAAGATGAGACAGAAATGGTCAACATATGAGTAGGAACTCTATGCTATTTTGAGAGCATTGAAGGTATGGGAGCACTACCTTATTCAGCAAGAGTTCATCCTTTACACCGACCATCAAGCTTTGAAGTTTATCGAAAGTCAGAAGAATCTGAATGGAATGCACGCCCGGTGGATATCTTACTTTCAGCGATTCACTTTCTCCCTTAAGCATAAATCAGAGAAGCTGAATCGAGTAGCTGATGCATTGAGCCGTCGAGCTACACTATTTGTAAGTTTAGAAGCTGCAGTAACAGGATTTGAATGCCTCAATGAGTTATATGAAAAAGATGAGGATTTTGGAGAGAACTGGGATCGTTGTAAATCCGGGACACCTATACCCGAGATGCATATCAATGAGGGATATCTCTTCCGGGTAAATCAACTTTGTATTCCGAGAAGTTCTCTTCGGGAGCAAGTCATCCGAGAGTTAAATGGTAGAGGTTTACGTGGACATCTTGGGAGAGACAAGACCATTGCATTGGTGGAGGATCGGTATTATTGGCCGCAACTAAAGAAGGACATTGGAAACGTCGTGAGGAGATGCCAAGTATGTCAAGTAGCTAAGGGGCAAACGCAAAACACTGGCCTTTACATGCCTTTACCGATACTCGAGGCACCATGGGTGTTGGGACTTCCAAGAACCCAACGAGGAGCTGACTCTATTATGGTGGTAATGGACAGGTTTTCTAAGATGGCTCATTTTATTTCTTACAGGAAAACTTCTGATGCTGTCCAGGTAGCCAACCTATTCTTCCGAGAAGTGGTAAAATTGTATGGGGTGCCAAAGTCGATTACTTCTGACCGAGACACCAAGTTTTTATCCCACTTTTGGAGAATTTTATGGAGGAGGTTTGACACAGCCTTAAATTTTAGCAACGCTAGCCATCCACAAACAGACAGAAAAACTGAGGTTGTGAACTGTATATTAGGCAACTTGCTTTGTTGTATTGCAGGAGATAAGTCGAAGCAGTGGGACCTGGCTTTAGCTCAGACCGAGTTTGCCTATAATAATATGGTGAACAAGTCTACTAGAAAGACACCGTTCGAGGTCATGTATGGAAGAATTCTGAAGCTTGTTGTAGACTTAGAAAATCTGTCAAAGTTACCTGGGCCAGTATAGTAGCCAAGCACTTGGCCGAACAGGTGAAGACAACTCATGAAGAGGTTCGTCAACATCTCGAGTATACTTATGTTAAGTATAAGGAGAAGGCATATAAGGGTCAGAGATCAAAGGTTTTTCGAGAGGGAGATCTTGTGATGGTGTATATACACAAGGGGCGACTGCCGACTGGAACATCGGGAAAACTACCACTACAAGATAAAAGGTCAACGCTGACGTTTTTTTTTGCATATTTCAGCGCTTTAAAGTGCCGTAATATGCATCACCAGTGCTTATTGCAAGCGTCGGATAAAGCACCGGTATGTGTGGTGTCGAAGTGCAAATACCGGCACTTAAAGAAAGCGCCACAATATGCATATTTTTTCGGCGCTTCTAAGCGCTGGTATATTTTGGTGCTTTTAAGCGCCGCAATATATCGGCGCTTAGAAGCGTCGCTATATACCGGCCCTTTTAAGCGCCGAAATATACCGGCACTTAGAAGCGCTATTATATAAGTGCCTATTATGCATATTACGACACTTTTAAGCGCCGCTAAAAGTGGTTGTAAGCGCCGTTAAAATTTTTTTTAAGCGCCGCTAAAAGTGGTTTTAATTGTGTTTTTACATTATTTTGGTTTAAATATCAACACTAAAACCCTTCAATAAATAAAATGTACCATAAAATTTCAAATGTTCTTCAATATATAAAATGTACCATCAAATATCTATAAAAATTTATTTATTCAATACAAAAGTCATCTCATTTACACAAAAAACAATCATAGTTAACATATAAAATTCATGCAAAACAAAGTAATGAAATGTAATCTGAAAAATTATTTTATCTGGACAATGAGTGTGACTCCTGCAATGGCCAGGATGAAGATGTCCAATTCCCATAAGCAGTTTGGTCTTTATGTTCACTCGACAGTGAATCAATAGAAGTTTCTCTATCAAACCTTGACCCGACGTCCTGCACAATTGGTGGTTTCTGGAGGTGATTTTCAAACTCCTGCATGGAAAATGCATATCGGCTAAGACAAATCAATCATAACTCACATAATAAATGGTTCAAAGCATGAACACTAGTGCAGAAGAGTCTGCAACAAGAAGAAAACAGTTAACACAACCACATCTAGTGTTCCTCTTTGAAGGTAATCCGATAAAGACTTGCATCATCCAAAATTCAGAAAGTGATTGGACAATAAATTTATATAATCTGTCATAAATACTCCATTTTGTATGCGTAAAATTGAAAGGTAAATTATCGGTGTCCTGTAGTCCGTATTGCTCAGGAAAAAAAAATGAAGTTAAAATTACATAGTTAACCTGCTTTTTTTTTTTGGAAAATTGATTTAATCACTATATATGTATCACCCAAACAAGACCAACTGTAGTCAAACACATACACAAGATACTATCATAAGATAAGTAGTAGCACTTATAACCAATTTAATCGATCCATAGTCAACGCAACTTCTTGTCCAAGTCTTTGAGATCTCTTAGGAAAAAAATATATCATTGGTTATTTATTTATTTATCTATGTTTTACCTGTGCAAGACGGGTCCCATGTCCATTTGGAGCAAGCAAAACAAGCCCATGCCAAGCATCTCTAAAGCCAACCACCTCAAGAAGGCCATCATCCACAAATGGTGGAGTTAAATCTCTCTGCAAAGGCACAGCCAAAGATAAGCATTTCTTCGGAAGCAATGCCGCACTAAAGATAAGCATATGCAAGTCAGTATGATTCATGCAAAGTCCATTCAAAATAAAACTATAGTTAACTTCACAAAATGGATATGCCTACTATATATGCGTTTTCCTTTTCTTTTCTCTCAACTAATGGAACGGATTAATTGAGGTATTTGTCATTGCATACAACTTTACCAAGCATCTATGTACTCTCTTCTTTCATTCAAAATCAGCATGTTAAGTGCACCATTGACATGACTTGTCCACCCATCCAAAATCCAAAAAAGAAAGGAAATAGAAAAAAGGAAAGCACTTAATAGAGATGAGGTAACATTGCACTATCTATCGATTAGACACCTTTTTTTTTATAAGTTTATAATTAGACACCTATTATCCATGACATACATTTTCCCTTGAGACAAAAAGATAGTTTAACAATGGTCTAAACCCATAAATGTGAAATGAGAAATCTCAACTGAATTAAGCCCCAACGCTACCCAGTAAGTTACCTGGGAGGAATATGAAGGTCTTGCCATTTACCATGTTTCTTCATGATCTTCACCTTAGCAAGTTGAGCTATATTCCTGTAATAAAATATCATAGAACTTAAAAAATATACTAACTGAGAGCCAAAACTATTTAGTACAAAATTTTTTTCACAGGATTTATGAACTCTAATACAATAAAAAGCCATTCCTTTAAATATTTAGTGCAATCTATTTCAAAGTAAACGTTGAATTCCCAGCTTTGCAAAGCAGGTGCTCACATAAGTCATAACAGTACATGTTCCTTCAATCTTCCTGTTTGTTCTTTTTATATTGTATATTACATTTACAGAAAAGAAAGCAAAAGGAAGCACACGAGTGTACTGGAATTACTTTAAAGTCTAGAAATATAAAACTCATCTGAGGTTACAAAAGAATTTGACGTTATTGCAAGAACTAAATAAATAGAGAAAAGGAAACAAATAATACTAATGAATATATAGGATGGAGACATGAACGGTGACGAATGAAAATGAAAAATTGAAACTTAAGAGACAATTGCAAATAAACTTCCATAAAAGAATACTACAATTCTCATAAGCTTTAATTGTTGCTTCCACAGCATTTTACAGCATCTTACCAGTACATGAGTGAAAATTTGGAAGATTATATTACAAAGTTAAAACAAAGACGGAAAAAACCAACCTCTCTTAGCTTTGAATCCATGACATTTAGCTCAAACTTTAACTCCTCAAAATCGTCAGCTAACTTCAATTCCACAGCATCCATTGCTGGTTTCAGTTCCTCCACATCATCCACTGGACTGAACTGCACATCTTTAGCTGCTCTGAACTCATCTGAATCTTTGGCAGCTTGGAAGCTCTCAACATCTTTAGCTGTTTTTAGTTCATCTACATCTTTAGCAGTTACAACCACCTCCACATCCTTCCCTGTTCTTAGTTCATCTACATCCTTAGCAGTTACAACCACCTCCACATCCTTCCCTGTTTTTAGCTCATCTGCATCAATAATAGTTTCAACCCCCTCCACATCCTGAACTACCTGGCACCAACAGTGTCAGTCCAATTGCAAAAGACTGGAATTTATAATTTCTATTTTTTACTGAAAGCATGTAAAGGAGAACACCGTCATATGTCAAATGCAGCATCATACAATTACCAAACGAAGGGGGAAAAAGCATCCTATGATTTTCACCAAATTTAACTTGAAATAAAGTTCATGTTCCAGTTAACACAGATGACAGAGTGGCCAGAGTGACAACTGCAGTAGAACTCTGAAGACAGACATGGTATATTAGTACACAGTTACATATACATCCCTGGGAACAATACAAATAGTGCCACCAACTTTTGCTTCTTCCCCTCCATGTATTTGCCACTATCTTTTGCAAACTGCCACAGGTAACAATGAGAAATTATAGAGACAAAATAAGGTAATCACAAACCGGCCTAGTAAAAAGGGGAAAAAATGTCTAAGGCAAATTCTTACCACGTCAGACGTGATGTCTTCCTTCATTATCCCAAAGGGAACAACTGTACTTTGAATTAGGAACTTGTCTTTGCACTGCAAATCAGGAGGAGCAACACACTGAGCCTGCATAGTAACTGCATTGACAGAAAATGAGAAGAATTAAAATCTATTATGGTTGCTACCTATGTTACCAGCCTCGGTATGGATGACAGATACGAGTACATGTTCAAGTATCAGACTAGTTTATTTTCTGTAAGTTTTCCAGTGATTTGGAGTGTCCATGGGTCATACCCTATATTTGAAGTGTAATGTCCAACACAGGTACAATAGGTAAAATGAAGGGTTTCTAAGTGGCGATGATAAGCATAATAGCAGTGACTTTACTGCTAAAAATATTATATAAGTTAGCTTCACCTGTTATGTTTGTTATAATGAGAGGAAATCTGGTATAAGCAGGGTACAGGGGTTCTTGCACATACCTGTAAAATCATATGTTGCTTTTGGCTTGATTATACCTATATTGGGCCGTACATAGTATTTCTTTGGAGAAGTAGTCTTCACCTACCAATAATTTTGTAGATCATTAAGTCACCCTGCAATGTCCCCCATCAACCAAAAGATTCTATGCTATGACAATCTTTTTATGATAATACACTGGCAGAATCGCAGACCATTAGACATAGATTTTTCTTAATCAGTACATAACATCAGAGTGCAGCCAACAAGGAAAAAAAACATAAGTAAATATTTGCAGCATTAATACTACCTTCAGATTCAGCCAAAACGATCAAATCCAGATTCAACCGTCAATTATTTCTTGAATACTACTTAATTTGACAACTCAAATGACGTTTACTGTTTTGAAGATCCAAAGCGAAGAACTATCAAGAACCAAGTATAACCGTAACAAACTCAAATTTCACATCAACTTCATTCAAAACCCAAAAATTCTATCTCTAGATTTCATTAAGCTCCTCCAAACCCCATATCTCAAGCATTTTCCAACAAACGCATCAAACCCTAAGGAGTTGAAATTCTTCAAAAAAAAGTTCCTGAAACCCTAATATTCAAATATTAACTTTTATTCACCATAAAAATCATCAATTTCCATATATTGTTTCAAATTAACAAGCAAATCTCATAGAGTTTGACAAAACCCTACAGATTTGGACTTTAATTCTTCAAGTTTCAGGTCCAAGACAGAGGAAAAAATAAGAACAAACAAGCAAACAAAAGAACTTACAATCCCTAACTAAGATTCTTTAACAAACCAAAAACTTTACATATTCGTGGCGTAGTCGGTATAGGATTCTTCACAAACCGTAGAGTCCGTACACTACCAGAGAGCAAAACGCGAGCCATGGAGAGAAGCAGAGAAATTAGGTGGCTGGGGTGAACCGTGTCGGTGATGGCTATGTAACCCGACATGTAAGGGAACAGGGAAAAAAATTTGGGGGAAACGGCGAGGTGGAGCAGAGAGTAGCAAAAAAATTTTAGGGGCAAAAATATCGCGGCAAAGGTTTTTATATGTGTAATTTTTTGCATATACTAGCGCTTTAAAGCGCCGGAATATGCTCGAAACCCATTTCATATTCCAGCGCTTTGAAGCGCCGGTATATGCAGAGGAGCATATTCCGACGCTTTAAAGCGCCGGAATATGCTTGAATCCGACGCTTCAAAGCATCGGTATATGCAGAGGAGCATATTTCGGCTCATTAAAGTGCCGAAATATGCTCGAAACCGATTTCATATTCTGGCACTTTGAAGCGCCGGTATATGCAGAGGAGCATATTGCGGTGCTTCTAAGCACCGCTATACGTATTAAGATTCATATATAACGGCGCTTCAAAGCACTGTTATATGTTCTTTGTATATTGCGGTGCTTCAAGGAAGCGCCACAAAAGAAGCGCCGGCGGTTATTATATTGCGGTGTTTTGATGAAGTGCCGGAAATAAAGCGCCGGCAAATGTCAATTATCTTATAGTGTACGAAACAAGAAGTTTGGACCTTGCAAAGTTCTCAAGAAGATAAATGATAATGTTTATGTTGTTGATCTTCTGGAGGACCTAGCAATTTCTTCGATGTTCAATGTGGCAGACGTTTTTGAATATTTTCCACCAAAAGGGGACAGAACCTAACTCGAGGACGAGTTGTTTTCAAGAAGGGGAGACTGATGTAAGACATATTAATTAGTATTTTTTTTTTCCTTTCCTTATTAGGATTAACTTTAATTTCTCTAAAACTATTTTCTTTATTAGGATTATGTTTCCTTTCTCAACAAGGATTATATATACTTTTCTACTAGGATTCTATGTTTATTTTTCTATTGGACTAGATTTACTTCTTTTACAAGGAATATGATTTTCTATCACTATAAATAGGTGATCCCATTATTGTATGTTTCAGAACTTTGATCAATAGAATTATAAAGAGAAGTTCTCTCAAAACTCTACGAAGTGTTATCTTTGCAACCAGCGGGTTGGTGTTCTATCTTTGGGTAAAAAAACATTGTTTTCTTCTCCATTCTAGGGTGCACCTAGAAGAAAATGGTTGAAGACGTTGTTCTTCTTTCCTCCTTGGTGCGCTAAGGTTAAACTCAAGTCTTCCGCTACGTCACATATTCACCAAAATGAGTCGGATCAGGTCGACTGGGGAAATGGGTCACGACATATCTAACAATGTGCAATTGCTGGAACATGTCGTCAATGGATGGGTTTTGGTCACGGGAGAAAGATGAACTTGACGTGGGTTCCAATCATCGAAATACTGCCGAACAACAAGGTGAAACTGGTCACAACAGATCTGATGACGTGCAGTTGCCAGAACATGTCCCTAGTGATTGGGTTTTGGTCACAAGAAAAAGATGAACCTGATTGTGGGTTCCAATCACCATAATACGGCTGAAATCTGGCAACACTGAGACTTTAACTCTCAGATCTGTCACTTTTTGATATCACATGGCCACACTTGTGCGCTCTACATCTAGAGGATCTACGAATCCCTGCTACTTATGTTAAAACTTTCCAAGACCACCTCATGGTATCCAAGTTGAAAGATATAAATTGAACAAGTATGGTTGTCCCCTATTAGGATGTACTATTAAAACCTAAATTGGGGTTATCTACTAAGAACTACTACATAGTAGTTTATGAATGTCTACGTGGTGGACTTGATTTTACAAAAGATGAAGAAAATGTTGACTCCCAACCATTTATGCATTAGAGAGATCGTTTCTTATTTTGTATTGAAGCAATTTATAAAGCTCTGGCTGAAACAAGTGAAATCAAAGGGAATTATTTGAATGCTACTGCATGTACATGCGAAGAAATGATCAAAAGGGTTGTATTTGCCATATAATTGGGAGTTCCTATAATAATGCATGATTACTACCACAACGTTGTGACCGGAAAAATATCTCAAATATCTTTTCCTAAAATTCTTGTTTGGTCCATTTATTTAATATGCCTCCCTCCAATGAATATTCTCTCTATATTGTATAATGTTGTTTTCTTTATTCAATTCTAATATTGAATATTGGGAGAAAGTAATTTGATAATAATTCTCATGGTATCAAGGCGACCAAAACCCTGAAGTCCTGTCACTGGAGAAAAGGGAAGATTCGTCGGAAAAACAAATTGTTTTCGGAGAAGAGGAAAAACACTAGGAATCAAAAGCAGACTCTAAACCTATATATATTTTTATTTTGTTTTTTTTTTTCAAGGTTTAGTGAGAACCACCAAAATCTCAAACTGGCTCTGACACCTTGTTGTAGTTTGGATTTAGGGTTTATATAGTTAAGGAAGAGAGAGAAGAGAAACATAGTGTAGTGAGAAAGGGTGGTTGAGAACATAGAAGTATACTAACCCTAAGGTTAGTAGTAGTATTTATAGAGAACATATTATAGAGAGATTACAAAAATACCCTTATACTCTAACACTCCTTACAGAAACTTGTAGCAATTTTGGGATTCATAATATCTTGAGAGTTTTGGCCCTCTCCATAATTAGTTCATTTGAAAAGTAAAGATTAACAGATGTTTATATCATAAATTACAACCATGCAACTTTTCATTTTCCTTTATTTATTTAACTAGCAAATGCCAATTTATGCATAACTAATTAATTAAGGGAAAGTTTAAAAATAAATTATTCAACATAAATTGGTCAATAAAAATCATGTACCCCATTCATGCCACACATCGAGAAATTTAAAATACTTTCAAGGCTTGTGGTTGTTGGAAAATAGTATTTATGTACCCAATTCTAACTAGTTTGGAATTAAGACTTAGTTAAGGTGAGTTGAGTTGATGAAAGGCCTACGGTTGAACTGATTAAATAGCATCCTGCTCAACTGAGCCTTCAATTCAATCTCTAAGAAACATAAGTCTTGTGTATTCTATCGTTTCATTACATAGGAAAAACAGAAAAAAGATCTTATGATCCGAATAACAATTTTCTTTTCTATTTTATGAGTAATAGCTAAACACTCCCTCCGTCCCATTTTATGTGTCCCTCTTTCTTAAAATGGATTTAACAAATTTTTTGTCACTTTCTAAAAGTTGGATACAAAAATCATGCACTTTACAATAATGCCCTTAACATCTTAAATGGAAGGTTGGTGGGCTACACCATATGAATAAGTGGTATTGTGGGAAAGTAATTTTTTTTAAAAGCTTGTGCCCATATAAGAGAATGACATATAAAGTGAGACATAGAGAGTATCATGATAAACATTCAATATTTACAAGGGAATGTGTGTGGAACTCTTGTTCCTTTTAATCCCAGAAAACTAATTTTCGATAGTTTAAAGGCTTCTTCTTTCTCTTTATTGGCATTTAGACTTTCGATAGTTTAAAGGCTTATTTTTTTTATGTTTATTAGCTTGTAGTATACTTTCTAACAAGCTCAATTCTACTTTTCTTAGACATTGGCCATAAAAAGACAAGTTTTAGCTAACTTTAGTTATGTAACTTAACTTACAACTTACTAATTGCACTGCTACTTTATGTTGTTATCGTAATTTTACCTGATTTATTTATATAGCTATTGATACTTTGTTGTGCTTTCTTAGTAACTAGTGAATGCTGGGGCTGGTAGCAAGAAATGTGTTGAATAGATAGCATGTAGTAGTTATACTATTAGAAAGATTTTCTAGAGTAAGAAAGATTCATTTTTTCGGAATGATAAGTTCAAATAATTTTATGAAAGCAACTAGTATATTGTTGAAGAAGTAAAAATAAAATTTTTTTTAAAAAAAAAGAGGAAGAAGAAAATGAAAGGGAATATAAATGGAGTTAATTGTCTTTTAGCATGCATTTAATGCTATGAAAAGATTTATTTAATTTTCGGGAAGAAAGAGCATATTCCATTCATTTAATGAAAGTAATTGCTTAGAAGGATAGATTAATTAAGCAAAAAGGAAAAGGAAAGGGAAATGAAATTGAAGTTAACTATTCCTTTACGTTTATTTAGTGCAATGAAGAATGTATTTGATCTTGTTCTTGGAAGATAATGATAATTATTGCTGGTATAGGAGGACAACATTCAGAAAATCTAGAACAAATTAAGAGATATTATAAGGAGATTAAAGTGGTGCTTGTGTGTGTGCACGTAACAATATAAGGATGATTTGGTAATGCCATAGAAATATTGTTTGTATTGACAAATTATCTCTACACTACTTTATTCTCTTTTCTCTTTCATCTAGGATAATTTTGTCAATTCAAGTAATACTGCTATGGCATTAAAGAATCATTCTCTTGCAATAACACAAGCCAATGTGTGTGTGTGTGTCTATATATATATATATATATATAGAGAGAGAGAGAGAGAGTGTGTGTGTTTGTTGGAAACCTCTATCATACATTTGGTCTAGTAAGCTAATACTCATTTCACCTTTTTGCTCCCATTAAATTAAAATTTGGACTAAATTATCTAATTCTAGTTTTTTTTATTTAAATTATTGCAAAATCAATGACCTAATCTTTATAGGTATTTGATAATCTATTTGTTAATAGAGCTTCGATTAATCTCTATTCATCATGAAATTTATTGTTGTTACAAGTTTGTTTGATCTCAAAATCGGGAGGATTAGCAAAATATCATTATGAATGTGTAGTTTTGCATTTGATGCTATGAATCTCTTTCCAGCCAAATATTAGAACTTGATTCCAAGGCTGAATCTTTGATGCTAGAAATGTAATAGAATGTAGGTACTTTTTGATAATTGATCTAGGAACAACCGTTCTAACTAGGTTCCTATGTATCATAAACAGAAAATTTATGCTCCATTTAGATATTAGAAAGTACAAGGAAAGGAAACCTGTAGTTACTTGAGGTATGTTTGGTTATGAGAAAATGTGAAGGAAAGGAAAATATGAAGGAAATTGAAAAAGGAAAAAAAGAAGAAATTTTTTATTTGAAACCTAGTTTTTTCACTTAGTTTTGTTAAACTGTTTTATTTTCCCCATAATTTTTCCTTTCACATCATAAGGAAACAAAACAAATGTTTTTCGTTTTTAAAAAATATCCTTCCTAATTTTCCTACGTTCCAAATTTTCCAAGATCCAAATGCAGCATTAAGAAATGAATATAATTCGACGAACTTTGCTTGGATGCCAAAAAGAATAATGGAAAAAGAAGTAAAATCATTTAGTTTCTTAATGAATTGCATTATCTACTGAGCACCTTTGTGCTCCGTTTAGATCTTAGAAAGTACAAGGGAAAGGAAAGGAAAGGAAAACTGTAGAGTTACTTAATAAATGAATTTAATTCCGTTAACTTTTCTTGGCAAAATGAATAAATCAAATTAAAGTAAAATCATTTAGTTTCTTAATCGTGTTATTTTCTTAGCATCTTTAAAGTTTTCCCTTCCTTTCCTCATGTTCCAGAGATCCAAAATTGTTCATAGATTCAGACTGTGTATGATTTTTTATGATATCTTTGTTTCTTTCTTTTAAATGAAATTCTCTTTTTGGTTGGGGTTTAAGTTCTTACATTGATGGTTGTTTCTATTTGACCTTTTGGTTGGCAATTGGCAGGATGAGATACTTAACAGATCAAAATACTTTAGAGTGCCGATTTCATGAATATTGGGAAATATTAAAGGAAGAAGAAGGTGTGACTCTCAAAGATGTCTATTCTGCTGATGTCCGGTTGAAGAAGGGCTTGAATTTCAAGGAAAAAGATCTTGAGCTATTACCATCTGATAATGATCTCAATACAGAGGACGATAAGGAAATGGGCGAAAGAAAGGGCTCCAAGAAACCGAAATTCATAGGATTAGGATCAAAGTGACGTAAAACGCTAGCGGAAAAAAGAACTCGGAAGAAGAACTGTGTCTCAATCCTCAATAAACTCTCACGAAGATAAAAGAAACCCTAATTTTATTCAATAATTAATCATTACTATTACATGGCCTTCTTATTTATAAGGTTAAAGTAAAAAAAAAGAAAATTGAAATTAGGCAAGTACAAAATAAGAAATTTCCCAAAAACTGAAAACTGCTAAATTGAAGGCCTAAACGTCGTTTTATGGCTAAAATCCCGCCATGCTGATAATAATCAGGTTTTGCTCAGTGTCTCGTTTCCAATTAGACTAGGGTCTCTGGGGCCCGATCCGGGCCGGTATATAAAACAATGTAAACCGTACCTTTAGATTTGGAGCGGTCCAACCGTTCTAGGTAGTCTAGGGCCATCTGTTCTGCTTTGTCTACTTGTTCTGCATCATTCCCCCTTACTTCAAAAGAACTCGACCCCGAGTTACTGTCAGGATAAAGTGGTTCGTCCGGTGGACGATATTCAAACAAATCTACCACATTGAAAGTGTTGGAAATGGCCATGTTATCCGGAAGTTCAATCACATAAGCATTATCATTAATGCGCTTCAGCACCCGGAAAGGGCCATACTTCCTGCTTTTTAGCTTGTTGTATGTTCTTGCAGGGAAACGGTTCTTACACAGATGGACCATTACTAAGTCACCTTCCTGAAATATACGTTCACGCCGATGCTTATCGGCGGCAGCTTTATATTTGCTGTTGGCCAACTCTAGACTCTGGCGAACTTCTGCATGGATGCGCTGTACTTGCTCAGTTAGGTTCTGAGCAGCCTGATTGTGGCCAGGAGGTTTGGGCAGAGGAACAAGGTCCAAAGCATGCTGAGGTGCTTTGGTGTAGACAATTTCGAATGGTGTCTTCCCGGTAGATCGGTTGTACATGATATTAAAAGCAAATTCAGCTTGTGGAAGGGCAACATCCCACTGCTTAAGCCGAGAACCAGTCACACAATGGATCAAATTACCAAGGGTCTGGTTGACCACCTCGGTTTAGCCGTCTGTCTACGGATGGCAAGTGCTGCTGTATTTAAGGGATGTGTCAAATCTGCCCCAAAGTGACTTCCAAAAGTGGCAAAGGAACTTGATATCGTGATCGGAGGTGATGGACTTGGGAACCCCATGAAGGCAAACAATTTCACGAAAGAAAAGGCTGGCTACATGAGACGCTTCTGAAGCTTTTCGGCACGGACTGAAGTGTGCCATCTTGGAGAACCAGTCGACAACCACAAAAACAGAATCCACCCCACGCTGAGTCCGCGGGAGCTCCTAAATAATGTCCATTGTCAAATCCTCCCAAATGTTTTCCGGCACGGGCAAAGGAGTGTACAACCCAGTATTTTGTGCTTGGCCCTTTTCAGTTTGGCAGACAGGGCACCTCTGTACGAATTTGCCCACATCACGTTTCAGTTGTGGCCAGTAATAACGTTCAACTACCTGGGCTATTGTTTTGTCACGCCCCGCATGACCCCCTAAACTGCTGCTGTGTATCTCACGGAGAATCTGCTCGCGCAAAGACGTGTGAGGGATACCCAATTGGTTACCGTGAAACAGAAACCCGTTCTAGACATGAAAATCCGAGATCGCCTCTTTTCGTTGACACTTCACCCAAATTTCCTGAAAATCAGCATATTCCTCATATAACTCTTTCAAACAGTCAAACCCCAAAATTTCTGATCGGAGAGTCAAAAGTAAGGATGCGCGCCGGCTCAACACATCTGCCACCTTATTCAACTTCCTAGACTTGTGTTTGAGTACAAAACTGAATTTCTGGAGGAAGATAGTCCACCGAGCATGCATTCAATTCATGGTGGTTTGTGTGTTGATAAATTTCAGGGCTTGGTGATCACTGTAGAGAACAAACTCACGCTGGATCAGGTAATGCTCCCAATGCGTCAAAGCTCGGATGACTGCATAAAATTCCAGCTCATATGTGGTCCACTTTTGGCAAGCATCGTTGAGTTTCTCGCTGAAAAATTCTACTGACCGTTTCTTTTGTGACAAAACATCACCAATACCTACGCCCGAGGCATCACACTCAACTTCAAAAAGCTTGTCAAAACTTGGCAGGGCAAGTACCGGGGCTGTAGAAAGCCTTTCTTTGATCACTGCAAAGGCTGTATCTTGTGCATCTCCTCACTGGAATCGGCCTTTTTTCATGCACTCTATGATTGGTGCTACTATACTGCTGAAGTTCCGAATAAATCTGCGGTAGAAAGTGGCCAATCCATGAAAACTACGAACATAGTGCACTGTTGTTGGGGTTGGCCACTCTCGAATTGCACATACCTTCTCTTCATCAACCTGAATACCATCTGCCCCCATGATGTATCCCAAAAACAGCAGCTTGGTAGTGAGAAAATTGCACTTCTTCAGGTTCACATAAAGTTTACTCGCGCGCAAAACCAGCAACACTTCCCGTAAGTGGTCAAAGTGCTCCACCTTATCCTTGCTATAGATTAAAATATCGTCAAAATAAACAACCACAAATTTACTAATGAAGGGTTTTAAAACCTGGTTCATTATACGCATGAAGGTGCTGGGAGCATTTGATAAACCGAAGGGCATCACCATCCACTCATAAAACCCCTCTTTGGTCTTAAAGGCTGTTTTCCATTCATCCCCTAGCCTGACCCGAATCTGATGGTAACCACTACGTAAATCTAACTTGGAGAAGATCTTGGAACCCTCTAACATGTCCAGCATATCACTTAGTCGTGGAATGGGAAAACGGTACTTGACTGTTATCTTGTTTATGGCCCGACTGTCAATGCACATACGCCAGCTTCCATCCTTCTTCGGTGTCAACAAAGCAGGTACAGCACAGGGACTCAAACTCTCTCTGATCAGCCCCTTTTTAATCAACTCCTCAACCTGATTTTGTAGAATTTCGTGCTCTTGAGGACTCATTCGGTAGTGTGGCAGATTCGGCAAACTAGCCCTAGGAACCAAGTCAATATGGTGCTAAATATCTCTCATGGGAGACAGACCTTCAGGTAATTCCACTGGTATGACATCTTGAAATTCAGCCATTAATGGCTTTAACTCCTCAAGAATCTGTTGATACTCGGCTGGTGGTTCTCCTTTTACTACCAACGCATAGAACTCCCCTGCTGCTTTCACATCTTCAACGAACTCCATCTCAGGAACTGTAAGAAAGGTCTTTCCCTCTGCTCTAGGGGTTTCGACAGCTGGTTCACATTCACTTGCAGGAACTAGTACAATCTTTTTGTCAAACCACCAGAAAACATAAGTATTATCCCAACCCTTATGCATAGCATCTACATCAAACTGCCATGGCCTCCCCAATAATAAATGACACGCATCCATATCAACAACATCACACACAATCTCATCCTTATAAAATTTGCCAATAGAAAAAGGAACACGACAGATATCAGTTACCCGAGTTTCAGCACCCTTTTTGATCCAGCCAATCTTGTAAGGAGAGGGATGCTTTTCTGTTTTCAGGTTCAATGCTGCGACAAGGGCCTTCAATATGATATTCTCACTGCTACCACTGTCAATAATCACCTTGCACACTTTCTGGTTGATAGTGCATCGCGTCCTGAAAATACAGTGTCGTTGGTTGTCATCCTTCTGCCTTGGTGTAAATAACAGACGTTGAACCACACAGTTAACATATACACCCTCATCTGCATCTGCTACTTCACCACCAGCGTAATCATCGACCTCCCCAGAATAACCTTCATCTGCGCCAAAAAGATTCTCCTCCTCCTCCTCTGCTGTTTCAACCATGTTAACCTGCCGACGGTTGGGACATTCATTGGAACGATGTCCAGGTTGACTACATCTGTAACACTTTCCTGGAATGGGATGGGCATAGGGATTGCTGGGCACTCCTCTGTTTTGTGCTGGGGCACCAGTTGTGGGGGCTGTTGGTTTGGTGGGGTTGGTGGTACAAGTACCAGAAACTATGCTGGTTGACGGCTGTGGTGATTTCTGCGGCACTGACACCTGTGATGGCTGCGATCGATATGGTTGGGGACGTGATGAGTGCCTGGACTGTAGTGACTCCACTTTCATGGCTAGGTTGACCGCCTCGGATAGGGACCACACAGTATGGAGGGATACCTGTTCTTGAATGGACACTCGCAACCCTTCGATATACCTAGCCACTTGCTGTCCCTCTGTTTTCTGCAGGTCATTGCGTGAGTTCAACCTATAAAACTCCTCCGTATAATCACTGATGGTGCGCACCCCTTGCCTGCAATTCTGATATTGCTGGTACAACATCTGTTCATAGTCAGGAGGAAAGAACCTTGATCGCAGCAGCTGCTTCATCTTGGACCATGAGCGAACAGGCTACTTACCCTGTTGCTTGCGGCTATTCTGCGTCTGCTCCCACCACGCAGAGGCTCCCCCCTTCAGTTTATAGGCTACAAGCTTCACCTGCCTATCTCCTGGGATCTGCATATACTCAAAGAAAGCTTCCGCTTCGAAAAGCCAGTCAATAAAGTTTTCAACGTGGAGGTGGCCATTGAAACACGACAGATCTACCTTAACCCGAAAATCATGATTGTTCTGTTTGTACCTGTTCTCGTTATAATGGTTCTGACCAACACGATTCTGAGTATCATCATTGTTCTCGACACCCAGCACTTCGAACTCATCATCACTGGATAAAGCGGCATAGGCTTGGGGCCTACGCTGCAGAGCAAGAACGCGTCCAGCAACCAGTTGGTCGCGAGCAAGGCCTCCGACATGATCTGGGTTGCGTTCTTCACCCTGTTGCCATTGATTCTCAGACCAGTCATAGTTTGTTGTATCTCCCGCAACATGCGTTCGATACGATCAAACCATTGATTGTGATCATCAAACTGCTGATTGTGATTATCTATGGCTGCCCATAGGACCTGCACCCCACGATCAACGTCGTCAAGGTGGTTGCTTTCTTTTCCATCACCTGCCATCAGACCAGGGTAGAACAAGGCTCTGATACCAATTGACGTAAAACGCTAGCGGAAGAAAGAACTAAGAAGAAGAACTGTGTCTCAATCCTCAATAAACTCTCACGAAGAGAAAAGAAACTCTAATTTTATTCAATAATTAATCTCTACTATTACATGGCCTCTTTATTTATAAGGTTAAAATAAAAAAAGGAAAATTGAAATTAGGCAAGTACAAAATAGGAAATTTCCCAAAAACTGAAAACTACTAAATTGAAGGCCTAAACGTCGTTTTTTGGCTAAAATTCCGCCATGTTGATTGCAAAGGGATCAGGTTTTGCTCAGTGACCCATTTCCAATCAGACTAGGGTCTCCGGGGCCCGATCCGGACCGACACGTAAAACGATGTAAATCGTACCCTTAGTTTTGGAGCGGTCCAACTGTTCTAGGTAGTCTAGGGTCATCTGTTCTGCTTTGTCTACCTGTTCGGCATCACAAAGCATCTCATTGAGTTCCTAACATCCCTTGGGAAAGATACAACTAATGAGTTGTCCCAAATTGATGTAGACTCTATTATTAGTAAATACATTCAAGAAAAGATCCTTTTTGACCCTGAAAAGAAGAAGAAACTTCTTTGTGATGAGAAGCTGTATTCTATTTTTAGGAGGAAGTCGGTAAATAAAAATAAAATATATAGTCTTCTAGAAGCCCATTTCAAAGAAAACTTTGAGCAGTCGTAGGAGGATGATGTAGAGGAAAAAAGAAAAAGATAGATTGGGAGACAAAAATAAAAACAATATGGTAAAGCGTAAGAAGCAGAAAACAGCAATCTCGGATGAGAAGCCTCAAGAAAAGGAAGAGAAGTCTGAATTTCAACCAAGCTGTTTCGCATCAATCGGTGCTGATAATATAAAACTTGTCTACTTAAGGAAGAGCTTACTGGAGGAGTTGCTGACTCAAAAAGAAAATTTTGAATATAAGGTGGTGGGAAGTTTTGTGAAGCTCAAAAAGGACCCTAGAGACTATCTGCAGAGGAATTCTCACCAGGTTTTGCAAGTTACAGGTAATTTTAGCTAGGCAAGATGGTAGCATTTAGATGAAAATGTCTTACATAAACTGTGGCTGTTGTCTGGTTTAAACTCTTTGGATTCTATATAAAGTCAAATGTATTGATTTATTTTCAACCCCATTCTGTAGTATGGAGATGTTTGGGTTTGTATTTAAGTTAACTTAAAATAGGTTAGCTTAAAATGGTTCAAGGAAAATTTGCCTTGAACCAATTTAAGCTAACTTAAAGTAAGTTAGCTTAAATACAAACCCAAACATCTCCTACATGACATTCGGTAAGTTATGGTAGTATTCTTTAACTGGCGGCTGCTGTTTGATCCATAAGTTTCTTATGTTTATCATCATCATCATTATCATTAATAATTCATTTTTACCTTTGTATTGTTACTCGTAGGCATAAAAAGAACCTCGTTAGCTGGTGAAATGAAGAACGAAACTATTTTACAAGTTTCCAGTATACCAAGTGATGTTTGCATTTCCAGGCTGTCTGATTCTGTAATAACTGAGCTAACCAAATTATCTAGAGGTTTCACATTACAGATATCATGACTCATGAAGTAATACTCTTACCAAGTTATGACATATACAGAATCAACTGAGTGATAATTATAGTATTGGTGAAAACATGGAATTAGAAGACACTTTATAAGGGTGTGAGAGATATTAATGCCTGATTAATTCAAGATATTCTGTAGCATAGCTCTAGCAGTGATTTGTTTTATTTTTTCTTTTTATTCTCCTGCTCTAAATTTCATGGCAAATTTGTTGCTGAAAAGCGGACAAACTGACCTTTGAATTTATATTCTGAGACTTGAAAATATTATTTTCTGTGTTTATTTTGGAATTAGTAAAAGAAAGGGAGCCTTCCTGATTGTGTGCAGAAAGAGTTAAGAGTTGTATTGCTCAAGTTAACTTACTCTTTTCTCACTTCCAGTGTTTTTTTTCCTTGTTTTCTATTCTATGATAGTTGTAACATAGTACTGAAGTATTACTTATCCACTGCCCCGGAAGCATTTGTGTTTTCCATAACTATAATCTTATTGTCAATTTGGATAAGGTCAAATTCTTTTGTTGTAGAAGTTATATTTGTCTTTTTTTTAGATAACATTGACATCGAGGAATGTGTGCATATAAACACAAACGTATATGAACGCACAAACATGCACATACTGACACACCTATGTATTTTGCATTAACCCTTCATAATATGATCTAATCTTCATATTGTTATGGCGATTATCTTATGATGCTAGTTATTTGAAAATATAGCTTTTTTACTTTAGATTTTATGTAAACATTAACATAAAATATTATTTCTATAGTGCTTGATACTGTCTCCTTAGAAGTTCTATATTTCTTTTATGCTGCCTGCTTTTGATTTCCCCACCGGGCACCCCTTAGTTCCTACCCTTCCTGGTCCTCTTTGAATTATCTGGAAATACTTTATTAGTGGATTGCAAGGGAGCTGATCACACTACAAAACCACATTGATTGCGCAAATTTGAAGGGCTGGAGAAGAGAATATCCTTTTTGTTGTGTAAGCTAAATTGTATAGAGTCAACTCATACCTTAATTTGAGTGCATAAATCATTCTTAAAGTAGTATCTGAATCTTTTCTTCACAAAAGATAATGACTTGTGGGTGCCAACTTACTTAGTTGGTGGAGTCGTTTGTTGTTGTACAAGAGACTAAGAATCAAACCTTATTCACACCAGAAATGAGATAAATAAATGATGGATGAGAGTTACTTATCTTTGTGTAACCCAAATATTTTTTTTAAAAAAAATTTCTTCACAAAAATAATAAGTTGGCATTTAAACTCATTAAAATTTTAGAAAATTTAATTAGTTTGAAACCAATTTCACATTTCTTTTGGTTAATTATGAAAGTGAACTTTAACCCGCCTGCTATTTTACATTAAATGAATATTTAGACCAAAGGGAACTACTTAAGAAACCATCTGAGCAGGAAAGGTTAGTACAACAGTTGCCGAAGGTCATTGTGGAGGTTGTTGAGATCAAACCTGCTTCTACTGACTGCTCAGAAAACAATGAACAAAGTGGTGATGGCTTGCGACTTTCAACAGTCGAGGGGGATTACAAATAAAAATGAAAAAAGAAAACGAACCTCACAGTAGATGGTGGTACTTTTTTTGGCTGATTGGTGAAAATGCTGGAAGTGCTGAAATTTCTTCAATCATAAGAAGTAACCGAAGGAAACAGCTGTTGCATAATTTATGTGTTTTCCTTCTTGTGCCGAATATATATTTTCATTTTTGTTGTTCGTAAAATAAAGGTGTACAAGTTAAAGTTTTCTTTTATGACAAATAATAGTATATCTTGTAAACAAGCCAAGCTATAGGCCAATAAATATGAATTTCCTTATTATTTTTATTTGAGCTAGTTCTAGTGAATATATTCCTTTGGTTGGAATGGGAAAACTGTCGAAAAGAAATAGAAAGAGAGAATGTTGGGTTCTGCAGATAATATAGTAAGAAAGCACAGGGTTTATTTTTCTGATTCAACATTGATTAACTGCTGTTAGATTTCAATTCCTTCCAAATTCCCCACCCCCTAGTTTTCCCCCAAAACCTAAACATAAATAAGAGGTGATAGTAGTGGTCGCGAAATCTGACTAGACCCTAAAAACCCGATCCGATTAATCCGAAACTCGAAAATATATTAAAATAAAGTGACCCGAACTCGAGACACCCAAAAGATGAAATGACCCGTGCTCAAACTAACCCGAAACCTAAAATGACCTTAACCCGAATTACCCGAAACCCGAAATGATCCGAGGTAGAAACAACTTGAAACACGAAATGATCCGTACTCGAACGACCTGAAACTTGAGAAAACCCGAACCTGACTTAACCAAAACCTGAGACAAACTAACTAAAAGGTCTTAATTAACCTGATTTTTTTAACAAAAAAAATAATGGTGGTGCAATAGAAATTGTTATCTCATAAATAGTCATAATTATAAATAAAATAGAAGTAAAATGAATTGAATTTGAAATTTACTTATAAGAAACATGATACTAATATGCTATAACTCTATAAGTTATTTTTTTTACTTTTACAATTTTATTGTTTGTCTATCGATTTGACAAATAGAAAATCGTGTTTGATATTTCTATATTTTGAAATACAATACTAGTCCAATTAAATTTAATAACACTATGTTTGAGAATTCAAAAGAAAAGAAAGAAATTAAAAATTAAAAAAAAAAAGGTTGATACTTGTTATATTATTAACTTGCCCTTCTTGTAACTTTTGATGTTTTCATTGACTTGAAATGATACAAGACTACACTGGGATAAAAACCAAGAAAGACAAAAATCAGTTTTTCCAATGAGGTGTTTGAGTTCATTCTTGCTACTTTGGAGTTTATAGCTATTTATGATCAAAGTCAAATATATATTTCTTTACATGATTGTATCACTTCAATATGAGAAATGAAATCTGGATTTTCAAGAAGGTATTTCAAGACCTCTTAGGGAGGGAGAATAATGGCAACATACACACCTCTTAACTTTGGCTAGTTCTATGCATGCAATAAATATAAGCTCTTGACAAAAATTAAGAAATAGAATATTGATGATAAATACCTTTGGGGTTTCAAATGAGGTTGTGGTTTAGGGTAAACGGGTCAAGCCCGACCTAAATAGTATTTATTTTTTGTTACTTTAGTTTTTTAAGAGATGACTTTGTCTACTTTTTAAAATCACATTTTAATACACTTAAGGTAAATCTTAATAAACAAAAATGACACTGGTAGATAAAAGATAAGCTTATTTTATTGAATTTATTTTTACATTACATTATATTTACATGATTTAATTAAATTATAATAAATGGATCTTGGTAGATGTCTTGAAGAAAAAAAATTTCCTCCTATGTATCACTCTTCCTAAATATATTTTTTTTTGTCGAGAAAAATGCTTATTGAGCTCATTTTTCCCATTCCATTTATGAAGTACTATTTTCTTTTAATAACTTATTCAAGAAACACACACTTGAGAGGGAAAAGAAGATAATAAGATTGACAACAAATATTAGCTCTAAAAAAATATTCAGACTTTTGAAACCATGAAACTTGAATATAACTTTACTAAAGCACATAATTTTTTTATATGACTCATGAGATAGGCGAGTCATATAACTTAAATATAACTTTCTTAAATCATATATATTTTTTATAAGTTGGTACTTTTCAAGTATGCTATACGAATTATTTAAAAATACAGAATTTTTAATTTATTTTGATGTATTTTTTTTAAAAGGTAAAATCATCTCTTAATAAAAAATACAACTTTATAATATAATTTTTTAAAAAATGTATTTTAAATAATTCAATTATCCGATTATAATCTGAAAATTGACAGATTCAGATATGCATTGAATTTTATCACGACCTAAACTTAGAATTTAATATACTATGTTATTAACAAAGAGAAAAAAAAAATTACGAACAAAATTTATCTACATTTACTATTGCTAACATGAACTTAATTAGTAATTACATTGAAATTTAGAAATGACAAAAATAAGCTAACTTAACGGGTCAATCCAAATTAAAAAAAAAATGGTGCAACCCGATGGGTCAACCCTTATCGAGATGACCCGCAATCCGAACGATTCGAGACCCGAGATGACTTGCAACATAAACGATACGAGATAACCTACAACCCGAATGATCCGAGATGACCCGTAACTCGAATGACTAGAGACCTGAAACTACCCAAGGTTGAAACGAACTAAACTCGAAACGACCTGTAATCCAAATAACTCGAGCCCAAAACGACCCCGAACGACTCGACCCGACCTGCGGATTTCCACCTCTAGGAGGCAGGCAAATCACTTTCAATTCTTTGGTGGACTTTGGAGGACACCTTTCTCTTGTTTTTTTTTTCGTAAATGAATGTGATTATAAATTTGACCCATGGATAATGAGAGAACATGGGATTGAGAGGGCAATGACTAAATTGACTATAACTCCAACTGTTTCACCAAGAATAATTGGTGCCTTTAAGGCCTTATGCAATACAAAAAAAAAAAGGTGAAATTGTAGCATATGGTCAGAGTGAATTGTTGAGGTGTAATCCTAGAGAATACACCTTTAACCAATTGAGTGTTATATTGCATCCAAGTGTTTCTTGCAAGATATGTCAAGCTGTAGTGTAAATGGAGATTCTAATCTCACCCAATGCTTCCAATAAGATCAAGAAACGATTCCAACAACAATAAGAAGATAAGAATGAGCTGATGGTGAAAAAGGTGAGATGGATTCTCTTATTTTTTTATTTTGCTAAATCTCTTCGGTCTTATTTTTTTATTTTGAGTGACACCAATGATCGATAATGAAAGGAGAATGAGTGAGCTAATGGTAGAAGAGGTGGGATGAGCCTCTACTGTTCATACTGTGTAATTAGCTAATTCATTAAGGAGATGTGTTAACGTTTTCCCTTTCAAATTGTTTGCATCCTTCATTTTAAGGTATTCAAACTTGTGTGAAATGTAAGATCATCTGTTGAGGACAATTTTCTTCTTTTTCTTGTTGACATGTATCTGTTTTGATAGCGAACCGTTATTTTGGTTTGTGAATCTTGTAATTTATGCTCATGAGGATAAGAGAGATCAAACAGAGAGAGTTTGTGATAACTAACATTCCATATGAATAATACAATGAAAAAGATTTTATTATATATGTTAGATCATATGGTTTCAAATCCACTTGAGCTAGAACTATATAAGAACTATATATGAACTATATATGATTAACTCGTGGTGCTACAAGAGCCTATCTAGGCTTACCATATTGGTCACAAACTAATCGTTGTTTATAGGCTTCAAATGGTTGAAAATGTTGATTTGATCCTTGTGATATGTGCTGAAACCATTGTTGAAGTTTAAAAAGATTCACAATGATTTCGGGTTTGACCTTGTGTCGTATCTTGAATATTGATTACTAATTATCATTAATGACTTATGATATTAAAATTTGGTATCCAATCCAACCCATATCCATATGCTTGTAATCGAGAAGGTGGAGGTGAAAATGGGTATTGAACATTTAGTGGATACTAGTTAGCTTTTAAGATTAAAAAATTAAACAATTTTGGATAATTTTCAAGTAAATGGTTTAATAATCATGTTCAATGATGAATAGAACAAATTTCCCTGGTACCTTTCCTATTGCCAACCTCAACCATAACTTATAAATTACGCATATATTAGCAATGGTACTTGATTGACTACTCTCTATAAATATGGAGCCTTAGCTCTTTTGATGATGTGAACAATTTTTTTTTTTTCTTGTGGCCTTGGGTATTAGTGAAATGAAAAAAAATATTTTCTTATTTTTTTTGTCAAAATAGCAAAAAAATATAAAAGAAAAATAATTGAATAATTTGAAGTTTAATTCTCCAGGGAATTGGTTTGGAGTTCTTTGATTACTGAGAATCAAGCTACTTAGTGTACATAATCTTTATCATCGAGATTACTTTATTGATCTTAGAGATATAATAGTCATATCTTTTCTTAATTATTGTAGGTCTTAAGTTTTGGTAAAAACTCTTGAGGTATAAACATTTGTTTATTATTTTTCATAGTGAAGTTGTTCTATTTTCTTGTAATTATTTTTTTTCTAAATTAAAGTTTTTTTCATCTTTTTTTTTTTTTTTGTTCTTAGTTGATTGCTTTTTGGTATTTATTATTTTTGTTCTGCACGTTGCTTTGTTGTGATCTTGAGCTCGAAATCATGGTACTTAAATATTATTAGCTCTGGTTATTTTTTCCAACACCCCCAAAAGAAAAGGTTCAACTCTCTAAATACTTTGAATTTCCCCTTCCCATTGCATCAATTGTTTCAGAGAACTATCTAAATAAAAATTTTGAGTCCTTGTTAGTGAATTCCTCACGATCAATGAAGATGTAGTATACGATTCTCAATTAGTGAAAATGTAGTATATGATTCTCTTATTTTATAAAAAAATTCATTTCCGCTTGTTACGGACTTTTTTTAAGGATTCCACGAAGAAGCTTATAAGTCTCACGACCAAAGTAACAAAAGGAAAAAGGTCATCACATTGTGGGGTATCGCTTCTAAATGTGCATGACTGTGACACTAACTCATTCACGAGAAAGATAACAAATTTGTCACTTGATTGTAGGATTCAAGAACCATGACAACTGGTTAATAAAAAAATAAATGATTCAAGAGATTGGATACGTGACGAGAAGGTATTAAGTATTCACACGTGTCTAGGCTACAAAAGACTCAACCCATACTTTTGCATTAATATGAATTCCATTGAAGTAATTGTTTCATTAATTTCTTCCCCTTCTAAGATGATCATGCACACACTCACCAATATGAACCAAACAAAAATGATGAGCAACTGATTCTTGAAACAATTGAAAAACATTAAAGGAAAGCAATTGAAGAGTGTATACATGATAGGGAGTTATTTGCAATTGAATAATAAGTACAAAGTGATTTTATGCACGCAAATGAACATCCAAATAGTAACCATCTATAGGATTCAAGAGAAAATATCAACAAAACATATATCGGTATTGTTTGAATTTAGTTTTAAGTGCAATTTAAAGTAAAATATTAAAGTTTTACTTTACGTTTTGTGAGAGAAAGATGATAAAAACCAAACAACACCATAACTGTGTAACATTGATAGCATATTCCATAAAAATATAGTAAGAGCATAAACAAAGGTAAAGCATAAAGAGAGAAAAGATTGTGCAAACAAGGGTAGGGTAATCAACGTACCTTCTTTTCCCTTCCTTTTCTCTTTCCTTCTCCCTCCTTTTCCTTTCTTTCCGTTTAAATATTTTTCTTTCTCTTTCCTTTTAAACTATCAAACACATTGAACATGTTGCTTTAAGATATACAATGTTCAAGCATGTTTGAGATCCTACAAGCAAGGAAAACAAATATGAAAAAGTAATCAAAAACAAACAAACAAGTAAGGAGGAGAAAAACCTAGGTTAGGGCGCCACACGTCATACGATGATGCACTCATTTTCAATTAGCTATGAGTTTTTTAATATTAAACATGCATCCAGAGATGTTTTCAATCATGCATTCATGCCTACTAACTTCTTTAAACATTAAGGAATCAAGAATTCATGCCAAAACGGAGAATCAAACAAGATTTAATCTTAGATAGAAAATAAATAACTTTTAAGAATTGGATAATGATCGAGCAGAGATTATTTAAATAAATGAAAATGTCCTTCTTTAAATGAAAAGTATAAGTACGAATTTAAGTATAAGCAGACCCCTAAGGCACCATTTGACCTAGCTTCAAAAAGGTTTTTGCTTTCATAAATATAAGTCAAGCCAAACACAAAAACACTACAAAATAAAAGGTCATCGCCGGCGCTTTTTTTCTCTCTTTTCTCGACAACCAAACACAGCATTCAAGTACAAAATAGCCACAAAAATAAACATAGAAATATCTTAACTAAGCAATGCTCAATTTACACTTTCAATTGATTTGCAATTATGTCCAATATGAACTTGTTGTGGGAGGAAAGTGTCTTGAGAGACTGGCTTAGAAGTCTCAAAAGGGAATATGGGATGTTCTTATAAACAATCCATAAAAACATGTGCAATGACCAAACCTGAACCATTGTAAATGCAAATATCCCTTCTTCCTCTTGGTGCATTTTCTGGAGTCAAACTTGCTGCTTGAATCGATTCTGTTTTGTAGTTCATAAACACATTGACTGAACTGTCCAAAATCAAAGAAGGGCCTGAAATATGTAGACTTCTTAAAAGGATCAAATCCAGCAAACTGCAAAATAAAAAAGAGGGGAAAAGAGAAAAACACACAACAACATAATTTTTTTTTTCCTTCCATTGGTTAAACTAATAGGAATAAATTAAAAAGAACACCAGCATACAAGTAATGGAACAATTACAGGTGATTACCAGAAAATATTGTGGCAGGGGAGCTAAGGGTGGGTTGGCGCGGTAGAGGAGGGAAAAAAATTATAAGGCGCGGCAGGCTTATATATGAGAAATTTTTAGCATGTACGGGCGCTTGAAAGCGCCGGAATATGGACGAAACCCATTTCCTATTCCGGTGCTTTAAAGCACCAGAATATGCTAGAAATCCATTTCATATTTCGGCGCTTTGAAGCGTCGGTATATGTAGAGGAGCATATTACCGACGCTTTAAAGCGCCGGAATATACTTGAAACCCATTTCATATTTCGGCGCTTTGAAGCGCCGGTATATGCAAAGGAACATATTTCGGCACTTTGAAGCGCCGGAATATGCTCGAAACCTATTTCATATTCCGGTGCTTCATGCAGATGAGCATATTTCGGTGCTTTAAAGTACCGAAAAATACCGGCGCTTTGAAGCGCCGGAATATGCTCGAAACTCATTTCATATTCTGGCGCTTCATGCAGATGAGCATATTTCAGTGCTTTAAAGTGCCGAAAAATACCGGCGCTTTAAAGCGCCGGAATATGCTCGAAACCTATTTCATATTCAGGGGCTTTGAAGCGCCAGTATATGCAGAAGAACATATTTCGGCGCTTTGAAGCGCCGGAAAATACCGGCGTTTTAAAGGCTGGAATATGCTCGAAACTCGTTTCATATTCCGGCACTTTAAAGCCCCGGTATATTGCGGCACTTCAAAGCGCCACTATACGTATTAAGATTCATATATAACGGCGCTTTGAAGCGCTGTTATATGTTCTTTGTATATTGCGACGCTTCAAGAAAACGTCGCAAAAGAAGCGTCGGCGGTTATTATATTGCGGTGCTTTTATGAAGCGCCGGAAATAAAGCGCTAGCAAATGTCAATTACCTTGTAGTGAAAGAAAGGAAATTCTAAAAGGAGTGAGAAGTTGAAAAACAGTTTCTATGAAGTTGAATTTATTTAAAAATCAATTTGATTGTTGTTTTGTCAAAAATTAAAAAAATAATTTAACTCCACAAATGTTTCACCAAAAACTGTATTGGCAGGTAAAATCTGAAAGTACAACTAAGCTATCAATAAGTGGGCGACTTCAAGAAAAGAAACTAGATGTCAAATGGTCTTGCTGCGCTTAATAGCTTTGTCGTGAACATCCAACCTTGTCTAATAGATAAATAATTAACCATTAATCAAATGTTTGGGAAACACTTTTTGGGAAAAATATAAAATGTTTTTATTGAATTAATATTATATACAAATATAATAATTGATTTGATCACAATATAACTTCATTGTACTATAACTTATTTCATATAAAAACCCACAAACTACCACATTACTTATCTTGAATCGAAGAAATACCAAATATATAAATCCAACAAATAAAATGGTAAAACTAGAGACCTTAAAAAATCCAAAAGCCTCGGCCTTTATCTAGCTTATACACATTTAAATAAGCTTATCCTCTCATTTCATTTATGTAAAGTTGGTTACCCCATCTTAACAAATCAAAGCTGATTTTCAAAAGTTGGGTTAATAAATGAAATGACTATTATACACCTTACGATTTTCCCAATTTACATCATATTTAAAAACCTTACATCTCCTCTTTCTCCTCTCTCACAAAAATATACAATAAATGTCACTTCGAAAAATAGACGATGTATTTAGTAGACAACATGATGATAGAATAAAATGATTTTTATCCATGTCTTTGACGAACATAATGGGAAGAATAAGACGCCTCATTCAGTCATAATACAATAAAATCATTTTGCTTTGAAAAATAAGATAAGACATCATATACCCCTCCTCATCTATCACATTCTTACCCCACAAGACACCATCGTTTTCCTTTGATAAGTTTGGCAATGAAAACTTAACAGCTAAATATGAAAACAAGTTTTTAAAAGGAGAAAAATAATACAAACAACAGTTCACTAAGTCAAGAAATACTTACTTTATTTTTAATCAAAAGTATGAACCCTAAGAAACATAAAACATGTTCACCAAAACGGAAAATGATTGATACTAAACTTGTGAAGAATGGTCTCGCACTCTGTACACAAATTGAACCTGCTATTTCTTATCTATAGACCCCAAGGGCATTCTCCCAGAATCATGAAAACGTGTAACCTGAAAGTCTCTCAGCATCATGTATCATCTTTTATGCTATGAACACTCGCTACATACAGTACAGATGTGAAAGCCTCTTACATCTGTGTATTACTCTTCTCCTCACTCCATCTCAACAAAGATTTTGTAAGCTCTCTAAATTATATGAGTACATCAACTCTGTCAATCACATCCAATGCTTTCTCCTTGTCTTTACCAAAAGCAATAATGGGAACCGTGGAAGGAAGCCTTTTAATGGTGACTAATTCCCTCCTGCTTCTTGTAGGGGAGTAGCTGCTACTCTTGCTCAGTCGATCATGCTTTCTCAATTTGGCCTTCTCAAAATCAAAGTCCTGACTCTTACTAATTCCTGTAATTCGGTTTTTCTTAGATGCTTCCTGCAACATCTTCTGGTCCTCAATGGTCAATGATGAGGCACTATGGGGCTCATGTTTGGGTTGCTGATTCATTTTTTCAAGGTGTGTGAAAATTGGGTACTTGATGGATGACCTCATGCCACCACCACCACCCACAGAAAACTTTGATTTGCTAACCAAATGTTGAAGCCACGATACTTGTTCAAGAATATAGGCTTCAGTCTTTCCTTTATCTGCATGATGGAGTGTTCCAATTCGAATTACATCAGTTGACCCAGCAGCAGCCTTTTTATTTAAGTCAGACCTGTATATATGAAAGACCATATTTTATTTTACTCTAGCATGTTTTTATAACTCTTATAAGTAAAATCAATAAAAAACACAAAGTACTTGAAATAATAGTAATAAAACAGTCTATATCATCACTCACCCTGTGTTTGCCCACTCTCCGACCCAACCAAAACCATGATGGGCTCTACAACCATTTGCAACCAAGAGCAACAAAAATGATGATTAGATAGGCAGAAGTAATTTGAAAAAGGAAAAAAAGGAATATGAAAACACATGAATGTTTGCGGAAAGGTTGGCCATCTTACTTGGCTGTGTTAGTGGCAATTGGAACAAGCCACTGCAAAGTCTTCTCCATCTCAGCTTTGATTTCTGCAACAGTGAGCTGCCGAACAAACAAATTACAACACTAGTAAACAAGCATAAGGACATTTGAATTTCTGCAACAGTGAGCTGCGAAAAAGACAAAGCAGGAAGATGCTTAAATTCTTTCACTTTCTAATCCCTTTAGAAAAAAGTCTGAAAAAAAATTAAAGAAAAAGGCATCAATGGATCATAAAAATACCTCCTCTTTGATATGAAAAGATTGTAATTTGGAGTGTAGAGCCGATTTTATACTAGGTGGCAAGCTCTGGTAAAATGAATCCCTTGTATTTGGGGGTATAGAACTTGAACGAGCTACCTGATACAACCAAAGCTGACTCAAAAACAAAGCCTTAACAACTTGATCTAGAAAAGATGAAGAGCACAAACAAGCTTAACAGAATATCAAACAGATTTTTCAATTCATAGAAAGGAGGCAAAGCTATTTCACCAGTCAGTTCATCTAACATAACCTTCAGATCAGAGCCCATACACATTCAGCTCAACTGAGACTTTATGAACCATTTAAGTATCTACTTTTTGTTGGTAAAGATGAATCATTTAAGTATATACAGGCTAAAGCAGCCTGGTCTGTTAATGTCCCTTAATTTAACTTTCCTCTGGCCTAAATCTGCTCAAATTTAAATTGCAATATTGATGAGCCACTGAACCCTGGTAAAAGGCATTCCTCGAGCACCTGCTTCCCCACAGGGATTTCTAAATGGACCATAAACCCTGCTGCAGGACCTAAAAGCTTTATGGTAATATATTAAATTATGCCATTATCATGCAGGCAGAGACAAACTATAAGTCTTAAACAAGTTAAGAGTAGAAACCAACGGTTGGGTATCGCATAAAAGACCACAATTTACAAGCAACATCATATGCTACTGCACATTTTGACTTCCGTCTCAAGCCTCATCGCTAATACGATCTCTCAGTATTAAGTCATTGAAGTCCTGTCCTATGATGTTTTTCTTCCTCTGGGTATAACTAAGTCCATCAATAAATATTCATTATGACATGTAAATCTATTAGTTGAATAAAGTGGGATTCTTATACATACACCTTTCTTCTAATCTTCAGGTACTCATCTAGAGACATCACTATCTCATCTCATTCCCATCTTAAATTACACCCTTGAACCAATGTTAATAGCCAAAACTATTGTAGTAACCAGAAATTTTCTATGGCAAACAAACTATATGATGCCCTTCAAGTTACCAAACTAATCATCTACTACCCTCCATGGGTTTAATTTCGTAATATGTTAGTAAAAATAGCAATCTTACATAACGACACCACTGGAATTATACTCAGACTACCCAATTTATATTCCATGGGTTCTATAGGTTCATTATCAAACATTTGGCTGCAGAGAAACAAAACTCTATTCCAAAATCAGCCTCTTCAAAGTGGCCAATTTTTCACAGGCAGACTTAATACTGTATCTAATCTTTTTCCAGTCAACCTTTAGCCTTTAGTTGCCCTAACTAACTTGCCTGGGAAATGACCATTCTCATCAAATCAGCCTTTTCCAAATCCTTGTGTTTGTATGGTACAAAGGCAAAATTCTTGACTCCCAAGTGCAGACAGTTTCTAGCACTAAAGCTAGCACTTCAAGCAACAACAATGAAGGTATTGACCATATACCAATCACCATCCCAAGACAATGCTTTGGCAGGACAAGCAATGGATACTACCCATGGTATTTCTAAAATTATTAAAAAAAAATTATGAATAATTACAGTTTCATGTATGATTTACTGCTCAAACAAACTGATAACTTGAAAACCCATCTACTTCACTGCTCATTTAATGATTATGAAGTTATACTACCAAAGTGGCATATGTAAGGGCCTTACAAAACTAGGGGAAATTCATTAGAAAAGGTTTTGATGCATTCTTTCATCATTTTATTCTTTCCATGAATATATTGTACATAGAACTTTAATTAGCAACATTTCTGATAAATATCATTATACCTAAAGGAAAGAAAAAACATCAGCATAGTGGTGAGCTGAGAAATCTGTTAAAATGTGATATAATATGTCATAGCAACCACAACAGCTGTAACTCATTATTACCCAAAAGTTTAGAAGAACGACGGAATAATAATATGCAGAAAAAAGTTAAAAGACAATGGACAGAGATAATGCACTCACAAGGGTATCCAGTTGCATAATTATATTTGCATAATGCAACGCAAGGCCAGCAGGTCCCAATTTTTTATGATTGCTCACACATCCATTCACTGACCTTTGATCATCTGCAAGATGGAAAAAAAAAAAGGGGAAATTTCACCAGAACTCCGGTTGGGATTTGTGAACATCAAGTTTCAAACAAACTTTTAAAGTAGATAAATGAAAAGTCAAATACGTAGAGAAATGAACCTGAACAAGAGGTGAATTATGTAAACATTATGTGTAAAATAAAACCAAGGTAAAAAATTGAAATCTAAGCAAAATTATTGGGTGAGTTGTGCTAAAATCATTGAGGTCAACTCCTAGAAAATCAAAGTGCAAGCTTTTTCATAATTAGGAATGGAGACAACAGGGCAGGGAGAGTTTTGGCTTCTCCATCTCTGCCCCATTAGAAGTAAGTAGTCCCCATCCCCTTTTCATACCAAGGAAGGTAGGGGTGTTGAACAAACTGTGATGAAACTGATAAACTGAATCAAACCGCCTCAATTAGTCTGGAATTTTATTGAGCTTCAATTAGATTCAGTTTGAATATCTAAAAGACTTATCAACATCATTTTGGTTTATTTAAACTTTGACAAAACAGATCAACCTGAACCAAACTGATCCCTTTAAAATAAAATTAATATATTATATTATTTATTATCAATTTATTGTACTTTGATAGAAAATTTAGTGTTAGATAAACTTATGGCATTATATATGGCATCCTCTTTAGTAAACTATCAATAGTCAAAGATAAATTTCCATGTCACTTTTGAAGGGAAAAAAAAAGTAACTTTTAGAGGTGCACAAGTTTTCCAAACCACCTCAGCAGCATTCTTGACAAGGACCTTGTAGGAAGACTTAACATCATACTTCCTCACCATTTTGAGCTTCCAAGTCTCTTTTATCTTCTCGACTCAAAACCACCCTAGTACTGTAAATCTTTTCAAAGAAGCATCCAAATCTTTGAATCTCCCGCTCTTGGCCATTTCAGACAAAAGGGACCTCAGACACCACTTCACCACCATTTAAGTTGACATACAAGCATAAAAGCCTCCTTAACCCTGCCAAGGAGAAATGTCCCCAAATTGCTCCCCCAAAGGCATATCCCCACATCATGAGTCATGCCAAAAGAACACATGAGCACCATTTTCAACCTCAAAACTCAACCAAGGAAATTGGTCCGCCCAACCTCTTCTAATCCATTTCCAGACACCCACCCTATAAGAACCCCTATCTTCCTTTGAGGCATGATGGCAATGGAAAGTTTGAGGTTAGCTCTTTTGTCAATTCAAGAGAGCTCCCAATTCCCCTGGAAATCCATTTGGAAGGCTAATACTCCCACAAAAGTGGCTTTTTTTGTTTGGAAAACTCCTTGGGGGAGGATTTTGACCATTGATAATCTCCAAAGGAGAGGAAAGTGCTTGTGAATCGTTGCAACCTTTGCAAAGAGGATTGTGACTTCCAGCATCATTTACTTTTAACTTGTTCTTGGACTAGACAACTTTCGATTATGGCTTTTCGGGTATTGGGTGTTTGTTGGGTGAGTAACGGTTCCGTTAAAGAGGAGATGTGGGCATGGACAGGAATTCGTGCTGCAAGAGAGATGAAGAAGATTATTGCCTTAATCCCAATATACACTTGGTGGATAGTTTGGAATGGGAGAGAGTTTGATGGGGTTGAAAAATTGATTGTTGATCTTAAAGATTGGTGGCATAACACCATTGTTTTTTGGCTAGAGGGTAATTTTCTTGTAAATGAAAATCATTTTTTTTATAAATAAAAAATTTATTAGAAAAGCACCAAGAAGGTGCACCAAAAAGTCAACGGCTAATTACAATGAAGGAAATCCACAAAATCAAGAAGATTCTCACTATTTACAAAAAAATTCCCTCTATACCAAAAATTAAGAGTGTTAAACCAACTATCTCTAATAATCCCAGAAGGTTTCTCCAAAACATCAAAAGCCCTCTGGTTCCTTTCTCTCCACACCATCCAAAAAATAGAATGTGGAATCAAACTCAAAGCTTTCTTGACCTCTTTAGGAGCTTTTAATCCACTCCAAGCTCAAATCTCATTCGACACGGAGCACGCAAACACTCAAGAGATTCCCATAATCCTACAACTCATCTCCTACAAACTTCTAGCTAAAGAGCACTCTACCAAAAGATGAAAAACGAACTCAGCACATTGTTTGCAAATAAAGCACCTATTTACAATCACTTTCCCCCTCTTTTGTAAATTGTCAAGAGTTAGAATCTTCTCCCACAATATTTCCCAAACAAAAAAATTTACTTTCTTCGGAGTTCTTGAGCACCAAATTGCTTTCGAGGGGTAATTAGGGATACCATTTAAAGAAGCTTTATCAAAAAGGATTTTATAAATATCTTTCACCTTAAACCCTTCGGTTGGACAAGGCCTCCATCTCATCACATCCTCTCTACCTCTCACAATTCTAGAATTATATAAAGATTCTAGAAACATTGCAATCTCCTCTACTTCCCAATCATAAACATTACGGGTAAAAGGAACATGGCAAGAGACTCCGTCATTAGTCACGGAGTAGCAAGAATGAACGCTTACTTCTTTATCTAGCACAATGTTAAATATACTAGGATATTTATCTTTGACAAGAGTGTTCTGACACCAAATGTCATACCAAAGACGAGTTCTAGCTCCATTGCCAACGGACACCTCCAATAAAGGCCTCAAATCATCCCACCCTTTCCTAATCCATTTCCAAACTCCCACACCATAGGCTCCCTTAACTTCATTAGACATTCGCCCATCATGCTCCATCCCGAACTTAGCCTGCATCACTTTCCTCCACAACTATTCTCTCTCAATAAGAAACCTCCGAAGCCATTTACCAAAAATAGCCTTATTGAATAAAGCTAACGAATTAACACCAAGCCCCCCTTTTTCCAACAGTTGCTTGACCACACCCCAATTAACCAAATGGTATTTAAAATCTTCCGCCATGTTGCCCTAAAGGAATCTTCTTTGAATGCCCTCCAATCTATTAACCATCGAGCTAGGCATAAGGCAGAGAGGCATGTAATAAATGGGAAGACTAGAGAGAATGCTCTTCATAAAAGTAAGTCTACCTCTGTTTGTAAAGGTAATGATTCTTCCATCCGGATAAGTGTTTCTCAAATTTTTCCACAATTGGGTTCCATATACTCTCATATTTAAACTTAGCTCCTAAAGGAAAGCCAAGATAAGTAATCGGAAAGAACCCATTTTGTAACCCAACAAACTAGCAAGGAGACAACCATTATTAACATCACTAAGAGGAATTAGGTCGCTTGCACCAAGATTGACTTTAAGACCCGAAACCGCCTCAAAACAAAGAAGGATACATCTAAGGTGTAAGATTTGATTGGTCTCAGCCCTGCAAAAGACAATTGTGTCATCGGCAAAAAGAAGATGAAAAATATTCGCACACCCACCATTACTACCCACTTTAAAGTCACTCAACAATCCTCTCTACCGCTTTTGTTAACATCTTACTGAAGCCCTCAATTACCAAAGTAAAAAAGAATGGAGATAAAGGATCTCCTTGCCTAAGACCCCTCGAAGCCTTAAAAAAAAACCCAATGGGACAACCATTAACCAAAATAGAAAAGGATATAGAAGAGATGCACTTAAAAATCCACTTACACCACTTATCCCCGAAACCCATTCTTTTCAATAAGTAAATAACAAATCCCCAACAAACATGATCATATGCCTTTTCCATATTGTTAACAAAAAGAATTGAAAAGAATTATGTATTATTGATTTTCTGAATACAATTCAACAGTCATATATATAGACTTATGAATATCAAACCAAATAGGACTAAGAGACATAACTAGATAAGATAGATATAAAATAGATAAGATAGATATAAAATAGATAAGATTTAGGAAACCTACTATGACACATAATAAGAAACCTAATTAAGACTCTCAACATAAACCTAATTAGAACTCTCAACAATCTAATTAGGACTCTCAACATAAACCTAATTAGGACTCTCAACACTCCCCCTTAAGCTGGTGAATATGCATCCTTCATTCCCAGCTTGCATATAAGTCGTTGGAATGCTTCACTGTTCAGTCCTTTTATAAGTACATCAGCAAGTTGATTGTTTGTTGGAACATACGGTGTGCAAATTAATCCACTGTCCAGCTTTTCTTTTATGAAATATCTATCTACCTCAATATGCTTTGTCTGGTCATGCTGAACGGGATTATGAGCAATGTTGATAGCCGACTTGTTGTCACAAAATAGCCTCATAGGTCCATCCCACTTAATCTTTAAGTCTTCCAGAATTATTTTGAGCCATAGTAATTCACAAACTCCTTGTGCCATCGCCCTAAACTCTACTTCAGCACTTGATCTTGCCACTACGTTCTGCTTCTTACTCCTCCATGTTACAAGATTGCCTCCTAGGAAAGTGCAATAGCCTGTCGTGGACCTTCTATCAACCGGTGAACCTGCATATTCAGCATCTGTATATGCCTCAAGGACTAACCCCGTGTTTCTTCTAAATAAAATCCCTTGTCTTGGATTAGCCTTTAGGTAATGTAGTATGCGATGGACAGCTTGTAGATGAACTTCTCTCGAGCTGTGCATAAATTGGCTGACAACACTCACAACATAAGCAATGTCTGGCCGTGTGTGGGCAAGGTATATAAGTTTCCCAACCGGTCTCTGGTACCTCTCCTCGTCCACAGTTGGATCATCTTTTGCTTCTCCAAGTCTATGATTTTGTTCAATCGGTGTAGAAATTGGTTTACATGCCAACTTTTCTGTTTCCTTAAGGAGATCAATCACATATTTCTGTTGTGAGATAAAGATTCCTTATCTAGAATGAGCTACTTCAATTCCTAGAAAGTATTTCAACCTCCTAAGTTCTTTTATCTTAAATTCACTGACAAGACATCTTCGTAAAGCTTCTTTCTCCTTCTCATCATTTCCTGTGACTATTATGTCATTGACGTACACTAAAAGGGCCGTTACTCCCCCTGCATCCGAGTGTTTTATGAAGAGTGTATGATCTCCCTGACTTTGCTTGTATCCGGTGGCTAGTATCACTTTGGTGAATCTTCCGAACCAAGCTCGTGGAGATTGTTTTAGGCCGTAAAGCGCCTTCCTTAGCTTGCAGACTTTGTTGCCTCTCAGTTGTTGCTCATATCCTAGAGGAATGTCCATGTATATCTCCTCTTCTAATTCGCCATGAAGAAAGGCATTTTTTACATCAAATTGCTCCAAATACCAAATGAAATTAGCAGCCAGTGACAACAAAACTGTCACCGTGTTCATCTTAGCTACTGGAGCAAATTTCTCTTGATAGTCCACACCATAGGTCTGCGTGTATCCTTTCACCACAAGTCTGGCTTTGTATCTTTCAAGAGAGCCATCTGACTTGTATTTTACGGTAAACACCCACTTGCGGCACACAGTCTTCTTTCCAGGTGGTAAGTCAACTATTTTCCACGTCTGGTTCTTCTTTAATGCCTGCATTTCTTCACTCACGGAATTTTTCCAATTCTCATTAGATAATGCCTCAGATAAAGTATCAAGAATATGAATAGAGTTTAAACTGACTAGAAAGATCCTATGTGAGGCTGAGAATTTCTCAAAAGAGACGAATTTTGCCAAAGGATACAATGCGTGTTTTGTGCATTCTTTTGTGCCTTTCCTAATAGCAATTGGGAGATCATGGTCTTGTGTTAATTGAGATTGCTCAGAAATTGTATTTACCTCATTCTCAGGATTAGGAGTTGAAGCTTGGACTTGCATAGGATTAGGATCCGAGTCTCTTCTCCTTGAATAAGCTTGCACAAATCGTATAGTCATTATGATCTGTCATAGGTCCAGTGTGGACGGGCATGGGTGTTGACATCGGCTGGAATGGTTCGACCGATACAGGTGAGTCAGCTGAAGCTGGTTCGGCTGGAATTAGATCAGATGGGACTAATCTGGTCGACACAACTGACTCACGAGTAGGTAGATCGAGCAGAAACAGATCTTTATTCTTATCTTCACTAAATGAAGTCTCCCTCTGAAGATAAGGCTTGTTGAAGTATGGTTTTGTTTCCTCAAAAGTGACATCTATAGAGACAAAGAATTTATGTGTAGGTGGATAGTAGCATTTGTATCCTTTCTGGGTGGACGAATAACCTACAAACACACACTTAAGAGCCCCTGGATCTAATTTTCCTCTGTTTCGACTATGAATATGGACAAAGGCAGTGCAACCGAAGATTCTTAGAGTAAGGTTATTTGTTGTACGAAGGTCAGTATAGAATTGAGACATTGTTTCCATTGGTGACTTAAACCCTAACACTCGAGAAGGTAGACGATTAATCATATAAACAACTGTGAGTACTGCTTCCCCCCAACAGTGTTTTGAAACATTATGCTGAAAGAGAAAGGCTCAGGTTGTGGCTAGAAAGTGACCATTTTTCCTCTCTGCCACTCCGTTTTGTTGTGGAGTATGAACGCAAGAGGATTCATAGATGATTACCTCTTCTTGAAAATATGGAGATAGAACTTGATAAAAATAATCTCTTACATTGTCTGATCGGAATATTTTAATTTTTATCCCAAATTGGTTTTGAATCATATTGTGGAAGTTTGGGAGTACACTGCTTACATCTGATTTATGTTTAAGAAGAAAGATCCAAGAAACCCTAGTACAATCGTCAATGAAAGAGACAAACCAACGAGAACAAGACATATTTAGAACCGTAGAGGGTCTCTATATGTCACTGTGAATCAAATAAAACGGAACTGGGCTTTTATTATTGCTGATTGGAAAAGGTACACGTTTGTGCTTCGCAAACTCACATACATCACAATGAAATTGTTCAGCACCTAGACCTCTAAACAAAGTAGAAAACATAGTTTTCAAAATTCCAAAAGATGGATGCCCTAGTCTAAAATAGTGGAGCCAAATGGTGTCTTTATTGGATGATCACAGAAATGACAGATAAATTATTCTTGACCATATGTGACTTGCTTAGTTTGTCAAGATAATGGAGTCCGTTTCTCTCCTTAGCAAGCCAATCTTCTTCCCCGAAACTTGGTCCTGAAAAACACATTGAGAAGGATTGCAAAGTACATTACAATTATATCATGTGTGACTTTTTTAATGTATATTAAGTTGGTGGACAACTTTGGGACATAAAGAACATTTTTTAAAGTAAGAGAATGACTGATATGAATATCTCCTATACCAGCTATAGTAGTTAAAGAACCATCAGCAACTGCTATTTTTCGATTGCTAGGATATGGAGAGTAGGTGCTAAAATTTAGTGAAGGATTCATATGGTCTGTGGCTCCTAAGTCAATGACCCATAAATTCCTGATAGTTTCATCTGAGACATTTATTCCTTGAGAAAATGAGAACTTACGTGAGAATGTAAGAGAGCATGAACCACTAGGTTTTTTCAGAGATCCCAAAAGTTCCCTTAGCTTCTTCTCTACCTCCTATATATTAAGCGTACCCTGATTTGAACCTAGTTGATTCATGGTGAAATAGGACTGGTTCCGCTGCTGCCCCAGATTATGTTGCGGTCCTCCTTGGTATCCCCACTCCTTGCTCGGTGGTTTTCCATTCAGTTTCCAGCACCTCTCTCTGGTGTGTCTCGGTTTCTTGCAATAAGTGCACCAAAGAGTATCCTAGCTATCCGGGTTCGAGGATCGAGACAGATCTACCTTTCCATCCGTCTTCACGTGAGTTTTTGTCGCCATAACAGAACCTTTAGGAGCTTGGGGTTCGAGCATCACTCCTCTTCGACTCTCCTCTGCCAGAATCAGAGAGAGTATCTCTTCTTTACCGATTATCTGCACCCTTACTTGATCAAGTTCAGCATTAAGTCCTGCAAGAAAGTCATAAACTCGATCTTTTTCGATGAAATTCTTCAAGGTTGCTGCATCTTCTGGACATTTGGTCTCGAAACAGCGATAATGGTCCAGCTCTTGCCATAGATTCTTAAGCGCGTTTGCGTATTCAGTGACAATTTTGCTGCCTTGTTTCATTTCAGCAGTCTTGACTTTGATCTCGTACACCTAAGCCGTATCACGAGCTTTTGAATACGTCTGTCGAACAGCATCCCAAATTTCCTTCGCCGTGGATAAGAACATGCAAGTGTCGCTGATTTCAGGAGTCATGGAATTCCATAACCAAGACATAATCATGGAATCTGCTTCATCTCACGCTGCAAATTTGGGATCTCCCTCCTTCGGTCCTGTGCCCAGAAGATGACTTATTTTTCTCTTTCCCTTCAAATACATGCGGATAAATTGGGACCACTTCAGATAATTCTTCCCATTCAGCCTGTATGTTGCTTGAATATTCTGCAGATCACCTGAAGTCGGATGATTGAGAGCTTCTGTGAACATGGTGATGTTTTCAGCCATGGTGGGTTAATGATGGAGAAGAAGGCAAGATTAGAGGGAAGAAAAAATTGGCAATAAAGGCCAGAGGTATAGTTGAACCAAAAGCTCTGATACCATGTTAACAAAAAGAATTGAAAAGAATTATGTATTATTGATTTTTTGAATACAATTCAACAGTTATATATATAAACTTATGAATATCAAACCTAATAAGACTAAGAGAAATAACTAGATAAGATAGATATAAAATAGATAAGATTTAGGAAACCTACTATGACACATAATAGGAAACCTAATTAGGACTCTCAACATAAACCTAATTAGAACTCTCAAAACATATCAAGTTTACAAATCACCCCTTTCCCTCCATTCTTGAGAAGAGCATCCACCATTTCATTGGCTATCAAAACAGCATCCAAGATATGCCTTCCTTCGATAAAGGCATTTTGATGAGGGCTCACCACTTTTTGCATCACCTCTTTCAATATAAAAGTAATCACCTTCGATAATAGTTTTTAAATGCTCCTCACCAAACTAATAGGTCTAAAATCTTTAATATTAGACACTTCTATCTTTTTCGAGATAAGGGTAACAAAAGTGTCATTAAGACTACTCACAAACTCCCCAAAAACATGGAACTCCTCAAAAAACCGAATAATGTCTCCCTTAGCACATCCCAATTTTGAGCTAGAAAAGACATAGTAAAACCATCAAGACCAGGGCTTTATCTCCATCACAAGCCCGAAGAGTAAAAATAATTTCTTCTTTAGTGAAAGGACGCTCGAGCCAGCCTACATCTTCCTCCTCGATTTTAGAAAAATCAATTCCATCCAAATTTGGACAAGTACCCTAAGACTCCTTATAGAGATTCTCATAAAACCCACTAATTGCCCTCTTATGCTTTTTTTCTCCTAAAATGCATACCCATCAACTTCAATGGAGTGAATAAAATTATATCTTCTATGAGTGCTAGCCATACGATGAAAATATTTAGTATTTTTATCACCCTCCCGAAGCCACAACTCTCTCGATTTTTGCCTCTAAGAAGTTTCCTCCATAGAAATGAGCTTCGCCAACTCCTTAGCTTCCATGCTTCTATCCATTTCACAGCTCAATAGACCTTCTCTAAGCTCTTTCTCATCAAGACCACTGATTTCCCCCAAAAGAACATTGATAGCGGAGTTGACATTACCAAAGACTTCTTTATTCCATCTTTGCACTTCTTCCTTGACTCTTTTCAGCTTTTTTACCACCAAAAAAACTCGCAAAACCATTAACATAGTATCCCTCCAACCACTCTTTAACAAGATCCTGAAATCACTCCGCCTTAAGCCACATGTTTTCAAACCGAAATGGGATCAAACCCAACATCATACCACCACCTTCAAGAGCAATGGGATGATGATCTGACGTGGGCCGAGGGTGAAGCTTCTGAATCAAATCCGACATTGAATTTCCCAGCACGAAGTCACGAGGAAACGGTCAATCCTTGAGAAAGAAGGAGACTCCCTGAAATTCAACCAAGAAAAAGCACCGCCAGAAAGAGGAATATCAACAAGATTATGGCTCCTTACAAAATCTAAAAACTCCCTCACTGATCTAGATTCAATAGTCCTGCCAAATCTCCCATGAGGATATAACACTACATTAAAATCACCACCCACCACCCAAGGAAACATCTAACGACGCCTAATAGTCGACAACTCCTCCCAAAAAAGACCTTGGTCACCACTATCACCAAGACCATAGACTCCATACATCACCCAATTCCCCTTATTTATAAGACCCTTAAAAACACAAGAAACAGAGAAAGGACCCACCTGATCATCAACTAACTCCAAGACTCTTCTATCCCACATTATAATCACTCCCCCTAAGCACCAATCGACAACAAAGTTTTCCAACCACACGATCTTAAACCCCAAAGGCTACAGATAATCGAGTCATCCACAACCTCCAATTTTGTTTCCTAAAGACACAACACTGTCCCTTTTTAATCTCTGAGATAATATTTAACTACATCCCTTTTTGACAAGTCATTAACACCTCTTACGTTCCACGATATTAGATTCCACTTCATTGGATAACTATCGAACCCCTAGAATACTATATCAAATCCTCCCTCCTACCAGAACAACCAATATTCTTCTCAAAATTAACATCAAACTCTAGCCTTTTGAGTTCTCTGCTACCCATCCTGGAATATTTCCTCCTCGTCGACTGGCAATCGCACCAGGATTTACTTTCTTCAACCCAAATTCTCTCGATCTCTTCAAATAATCTAATAACTTGTTCCTCAACCCCGACTATAGAGAGCCCACCATCTTGTGAAGCTTTTTGAACCCATTCAGAACCCAAGCCGATGCCTTGCAATTCACAGCATACTTATCCTCTAGTTCAACATTGTCTACTATTGCGAGACTCACATCATTCACCCCTCTGTAGTCATTAATCTTCCCAAAATCCACTGAAACATCTACCACACACCCATCAACACACACTCCATCCGCCTTTGAATCAACCCTATAGGGAGATATAGGATCAATAATAGAAATTGGGTTAAATTCCTCAAGAATACCACTAACCTCCATCATCACAAAATCCTTGGAAGATTGCATGTGATCTCCTCCGAAACAGAAACAAATTCCATTGAATCTGTCTCAATCAAATTTGAGACTACCAGAAAAAGGATGCCGGCAGGGTCCGCACCTAACCTAGGGGCAATTCCGACACAGGCTTCGAGGAAAGGCTAGGACCCGCAACCTTATTAGCGAACAAACCTTAAACAAAGTCATTTTGGGCTGGTCCAACAATGCTTCCCACTGCTCTCTTAAATCTCAAAGCCAGCACTTTAGATATAAGTTTGTAAATACTAATAAGGCTAATAGGCCGAAAGTCTATGATGTTGGTAGCTCCACACTTTTTAGGGATTAACAGCACATAAGTATCGCAATTACCAAATGAGTGTTCAAGGATAACTTGCGCCAAGCCAAGTGCCGCCAATTTCTCCAATCTAACGATACTCTCCACTGCTGTCCACAGCTTCACCTCCAATATGAAACTGTCAAAGTTCCATCGTCGGAACCGTGGCAGAAGAGCTTGTGATCAGCAGCTTCACATCTGAGGAGAAAGTTGTATTGGAGCTCAACACCAAAGCTGTATGATTGCTCTCTCTCTCTAGCAAGAAAAGAATTGGTTTTTTTGTTTTCCTTTTTATTTTGGCTTTTGGAGTTTGATTTGATTTGGGGTATTATCAAAGGAGGTAATGTGTTTGTGTTAGGAAACTTTTCATGAATCTGATTCGATCATGATTTAAATCTGCAGCATCCGTTAAGCAAAAGCTTCCACGATCATCCCTCTCTCTCATCATCATTAAAACCATACTCATTATCCTTGATGCAGGTAATCATCAAACTGTCTAACCAGTTTTCTTTTAAAGTTTTATTTTTCAATTTTGTTTTTGTTTGCCGTGAATGTGAGTTTCTCTCCTTGAAAATCCATAACCAAATTCATTAACCGAACCAACAAAAAAATCGCTATGGTCAGTTTTCGATCAATAGCCAAATTCGGTCAGTTTTGGTTAAAGAAAATACGTAACAAAAAATTTTCCGATATGTCAAAAAGTTGCACTGGATCGATTGAACTGACAATGGCAATGCTAGCCTTACTTATTATTTTTTTATTAATTCTTCCTGAAAATAAGTATTAATTCATATGACCCAAGAATTTGAAGACAGTTACATTCTCTAAATCATTTATTATATATATAAATAATATAATACATACCAGCATAGCCAAAAGTATCGTGTATCTCCAGCAATAAATACTGGACAATATCTACAAGCTTCTCCATCACCTGCAATAAAAATTTAACATGCTGCATAACTAAACTGCCAATTTTATTTAAATGTAAATTCAACCTTGAAGCGCAGCTAAGTTTATCAATACACACACGCACATAAAAGAATTGTATGTCAAGAATACAATAGAGAAATGAAAAAAGACCCAAGAGAAACTATACAAAGCAGTAAACTGCATCTACCTCTTCCAAACTTCTCGACCAGAGTGACTTCTTCTTTAAAAATTTTACTTGCTTTCTTTGGCTTTTTAATTCTGCTTTCAAGATGGCAAGGCTCTCACCTACATTTTTAAAGAAAGACAATCCAAATAAAATTTTCAATTTTTATGAGAGAAACATTAAGACATGTTCTGTATTCCTCGCTAAAGATATACGAACGAAAAAGCTTTAATCTAAGGAGTAATTACCATTCAAAGAATTATAACAGATATATACACATAACTAATATTTAAAAAATAGAAATATTCACCATATTATACAGTCTATTTTACATGGTCAAGAACAAATGTCAGCACTAGTGTGCCTACTTGTCAGACTCATCAACCCCAAATCCTAGGACAGGGGAACACTACAAAATACAAGTGTCTGATATATGACCTTGTAAAATAAATTTAACGACCAACATGGCCTGCCCAACCTAGGCACTTCTGCTTTAATTGTGATATAACAAATAAATAATAAATGAAGTAAACAAGTCATAATTACTTATCAACAAAAGAAGAAGAAAAGAACTCATAATGGATAAAGGAAAATTTTTCTCTCTTCCTTTGCTTGACATGCATTATGCAAGCCATATGCAAATCCCATGGGTGTAAAACTCAGTCAGTTACTTCGCACATCACAATTATCCATATAAAAAAGCATACAGCTAGACAGCCTTTCATCTAGCAATGTGATGCAAAACATCCATGAGGATTTTAATTTCAAGAAATAAATTTGCACTCACGCTTCCAAATGCTACATTGCACCCTGCACATTACCCTAATATCCAATATCACCCTATCATCTAAAATTAAATTAAATTAACAAAAACTTCTCCAAGGGTTCGATGCATGGCTCATGCACATTACACGTGTCAATTAGAGGCGGATTTACAAAAAAGATTAAAATACCCCTCATTTAACAGTTTTTATGCTTTTCCTTGGAACTTTTTGTTTGTTTCCCAATAAATTTTACTTTTAACCCTTAAAGAGCATGTGCGATGCATGTGAAGTTTTATCCGTACTATATGTGCAGCAAATTTATGTTAATATTAATGATATTGTGGATGAGGGGTTTTATTTTATATTAAGGTAAAATATGGGGTGAATGTTGTAGCAATTGAAAGTTCAGGGTGAAAATTGATATTTAGAAGAAAGTGCAAGGTGCATATGTGATGAAAACCCCCTCTTTTATAGACTTAAACCCTAAAAGACATTAAATCCTATCCCTAGGTTACATTAAATCCCAACCGTCAAAACAAAAATTAAAACAATTAAAAAAATATCAAAAACACTAATTAATTCATTGCTACAATATCATCACTAGTGCTTGCGTACACAGTAACTCCACACTTCTTAACCCACCAAATTTTAAAATTGATTGGGGTTTATGGGATTTTTTTGTAAATAAGTTCAAGCTCATAGACTTTATAAATTTTTGTCTTGTATCTAATAGTTTTAAATGGGTTTTCACCCCCTTGGTGCCCTTAGAAATAACTTTTTACTTAACAAAAATATTAAAATAGCAAGTACAAAACCATAAGAGAAACATAAAAACCTTAACATTAATCCATTTAAGACTTTCAAGTTTCAACAACTATATTGGACACTTGTTCTTGGGCCAAAAGGATTTATTAACCTTAGGCTAGTGGATAACTTCTTCTGAACCATGACATAGCAATTGCATTAGTTTCTCACACTTTGCCTCTTGGAATAGACCACTAAGTTCCCTTTAGAGAACATGTTACAAAGATAACAAAATAATCATGTCTCAGTATGGTTGTTGGGGGGAAGAATTTTGACCATTGATAATCTCTAAAAAGGAGGAAAAGTTTTGGTAAACCGGTGTTACCTTTGTAAGGAAGAAGCAAAATCCATATCTTGATTAATTGCTCTTAGACCCGTCAACTTTGGGAAATGGCTTTTCAGATTTTGGGTCTCTTTTGGGTTTAAGTCGGCTCCGTTCTTGAGATGTTTGGGGCTTGGAGTGGTATTTCGGTTACTAAAGAAAAGAGGAAAGTCATTTCTTTGATTCCTCTTTCTATAATGTGGATGGTGTGGTTGGAAAGAAATAAGAGAGCTTTTGAGAATGTCGAGAGAGATGGCACCTCTTTTAAAAATGGTTGGTTTAATCTACTTTTTTTTTTGGGTTGAAGGGAATTTTCTTGTAAATGATATTCATCTTATAGAGTTCATGAATTACTTTCTTGTAGATAGCTTTTGTAATCAGGTTGCACCCTCTTGGTGCTTTTCTATAATATTATTTACTTATAATAAAACAAAAAAAAGTATGGTTGCTGCTTCCTTACCATGAAGCAAGTCTCATCCTATAAAAACCTAAAGAGTTTCTCGATTTCCAACAAATATAAAGTACTAATTTTAGTAGCATAGTTTATGTTAATTTCAAGTAAGTTAAGAAAGTTCTATTAAAAATATTTGGTCCCACAAACGTTAAAGATTTTTTTCCGCTTAGCCTCATTGGATGTATCTATAATCTTCTATTTAAGGTGCTTACTATTAGATTGAAAAATATGCTTGGAAAAGTGGTTAGCTGAACCAAAACGCTTTTATTGAAGGAAGACAAATTATGGATACCGCTTTGACTGCAAATGAGGTAGTTGATGCTCATTTAAAAAGTGGAAAGAATGGGGTGATTTGCAAGCTTGACATGGAAAAAACCTATGATCATGTTTGTTGGGATTTTCTCTTGTATTTATTAGAAAGAATGGGTTTCGGCACTTTATGGAGTAAATGGATTAAGAAGTGCATCTCTACCACTTCTTTCTCCATTGTGGTCAGTGGGTGTCCTTCGGGTTTCTTCAAAGCTTCTCGAGGTTTTCGGCAAGGTGATCATTTATCTCCCTTTCTCTTCACCTTGGTTATAGAAGCACTTAGCAAGTTGAACCATAGAGCGGTGGATCGAGGTTTCATAAATGGGTTTGGTGAAAATGAGGAATTAAAAGTGTCTCATCTTCTTTTCACCGATGATATTATCGTTTTTTTTATTGTGATGATGAGATCGAATAATTCCTTTATCTTCGGTGCCTACTTCTTTGCTTTGAGGTGGTGTCTAGGTTGAAGGTAAACCTTAGTAAAAGTGTTTTGATTCCTATTGGAGAGAGGTTAATGGGGAGTTGTTTGAAAATACGCTGGGGTGTGAGGTAAGGTTCCTTCCTATCACTTATTTGGGATTTCCGTTGGGTGCTAAATTCAAAGACAAGTGTATGGGCTCCCATTATTGAAAGATTTGAAAAGAGATTAGCTAGTTGGAAAATTCATTAACGGAGGTCGTTTAACGCTCATCAAGAGCACCTTTTCAAGCCTTCCCATCTATTTTATGTCTCTCTTCCCTCCTTGTGAGATTGCTAAAAGATTGGAGGAGATTCAATATAGGTTTCTTTGGGGTAATGTGGGGGAAGCTTTCGAATTCCATTTGGTGAGATAGGTTGAAGTCAAGCAACCCATTGAACGGGGTCTTGGTCTCTACTCTTTGGTTCTTTTTAGCAAAGCTCTTCTAGGAAAGTGCCTTTGGAGATTTACAGTTGAAAAGGATAAAGTGTGACATATGGTTATTATGGCCAAGTTTGGGTTGGAGCATAATGGTTGGATTTATGAAGAGAGACATGTTACCAATGGTGTTGGGTGTGGAGGTGGATTAGAAAGGGTTTGGGTGATTATCTTCCTTATGTTCTCTTTGTGTGCGGTGACGGGAATGGAATTCGGTTTTGGCATGATGTTTTACATGGTAATGTTCCATTGAAAGAGAAATTTCCAGAAGTTTTTGCTCTTGTAAGAGATAAAGAGGCTTTGGGTAGCTCTTGTGTGAGTTCTCATAATGAGGACATTGACTTGACTTGAAACGCTCAAGATTGGGAGTTAAAGAGTGTGGATAGGTTTCTTGAAAACATTTATAAAGCGAAAGTGAATTTGTGTGAAGAAGACAAGGTTAAATGGAGTTTGAGTCCAATTGGAAAATTTGAGGTTAAGTCTTTTTACAAGGCTTTTTCTTTACTTGAGACTCAAAGGGTAAGGATAACTTTCCTTGGAAAGCAATTTGGAAAAACCTCGCCCCTACAAGGGTTGCTTTCTTTGCTTGGGAAGCTAGGTGGCGTGGCATTCTTATGATTGATAATCTTCATAAAAGAGGGAAAATGTTGGTCAATAGGTGTTATCTTTCTAAAGAGGGGACTGAATTCATCTATTATCTTCTTCTTTTGGGATGCTCACCGGACATTTATGGAGATGGCTCTTAGTTTGATGGGAATCAATTCAGTCTAAATCGAGTTGTGGGCTTGGTGCTAATTGAGAGGCTCAAAGCAACGGAGGAAGGATTATTGTTTGATTCACAATTCCATTTTTTGAGTTATTTGGCATGAACGAAATAAGAGAGCTTTTGATGGCAAGGAAAAACCATTAGCCATCATCAAGGATGGGTGGTTACACTTATATACTTTTGAGTTTTGGCTTAATGAGAATTTTTTTGTATATGATGTAGATATCATAGACCTCATTGAGATGCTATATTGTAAATATCTGTTTGTACTTGAGTGGCATCCTATTAATATACTTCCCTTTTTACTAATCAGGAAAAAAAAATTTATTTATACTTGAAACTCCAGTCAAAAATTATTTCAAGTCAAACCCAATACATAGTCAAACTTTTCTTTAGCAATAAAAGCTCAAGTGTATAGATAATGGACCTAGAAATCAAATGGTTGGTTAGACTTTGCCACGTATACAGTCTAATAAAAATACATAGGTCCAAACACTGTCTAATAGCCTTTTCACTCTCTAATTATTCTAATCCCAAGTTAACATGGTATCAGAGCTAATGTTCTATTGGGATCCTAAAAAAACTCAAATAAAAAAAAAAGCCTAATTTCTGTTCTTCTTTTTCTTCCTTTTCTACACCTAAACACAACCACTGCCGCAACCACCCTCTTTAACCTTTAGCCTTAACCCTAAACACATCCTAACCTCTACTGCAGCCACTACCGTTATCCTTCCAAGTCCGGTGCCGTCGTCTTCTCCGGCAACGTCGTGCATCTCCAGTCTGTTTCAGTGCGCATCTCTTGTCCAGTTCAGCTTGCTGCGTTTCAAGCATCTCTCCCCAGTCCAGCTCGCCTTACGATGTCAATGCCTCTCTAGTGTCTGGCGTGCACCTCTCCTTCTCCGGTGCTAGTTATGTATCTCCGGCAAGTTCCAAATTTGAAAATTTACTTCTAGATCTGTGAATAGTTCTGATCTGATAGACATGCAACTCGGACCCGACCCGTTCACTCAAGGTTTGGATCCGTTGAGCCAACCCAGATCTAAACAGTAAGTTCCAAAAAAAATCAGAATGTTTCTCTTTCTCTTCTCTTGCTAGTTCTCTTTGTTTTATGGCCTAATTATGCTCTAGTTTCATTTTAAATTACATTGTTGGTAGAGGCACTCGGTTTGTTTGTCATTTGTGCGTTGATTGTTGGTAGTTGGTTGTGGGATTATTGGATTGTTGGTTGTTGGTTGTTAGTTGTTATCGTCTGTGTGTGGTGGTTGTTGGTCCTATGGATTCCAAGTCTACACCTACTGTGCCTCCCCATGTGCCTCCTCATATCATCACTACTAGAAAACTTGATAGAAGTAATTATGTTCAATGGTTCAAAGTAGTGTATAAGTATGTCACTGGTCATGGTAAGTGTCAACTTCTCACTAATAACCCGCCCACGAATAATAACTTGTTCGATGCGTAGGAACAAGAGGACTCTTCTAATTACTTTGTTGTGGAATTCGATGGAACCCGAAATTGTTGATATATGTACACATCTTGAGACCTGTAAGGAAATTTGAGAGTATGTTCTTCTGTTGTATTCTAGCAACCTTAATCGGATGTATGATGTGAATGTTCAGTTCCGTCATGGCATGGTGATCGTGATGTAGTACTTTGCTAATATGAAGTTAAGGCAATGCCTTGATGCCTATTTATACTGATGTTAAGGCAATGCAGAAACGCAAATTAAGAAGGGAGGTCCTCACATTCTTGGCTGGTTTGAAGCCTGAGTATGAGCCTATTCACTCATAGATCCTAAGTGAGGCTGAACTCTCATGTGTTACGTATGGTTTCTCAGAATAGTGACAAAGGATTTGTGGTTGAGAAAAATGATTTGGTTACTAAGACTTGGCAAGGTGGTCGAGCTGATGTTAGTAGTGGTAGAGGACGTGGTTCTGGTGATGTGAGAACTCGTGGTGGTAGAGGGCGGCGTGGTGGTGGTGGTGTTGGTCGTGGTTTCTCCCGTCAAATGTACTCATTACCATCGTTATGGACATACTAGGGAGACCTGTTAGGACTTGGTTGGTAGACCTCCTCTAGTTGCTAATGTTGTAACGTCGGATTCTATTGAGTGTGATCTTACCTCAGATCATGTGACCCAAACTTCTATGACAATATCCAAAACTTAGTATGATGAGTTACTTCGGTATAAGGCAGCTCACCAGGCATCTTCCTAAACTGCTCTTCTGGCCCAGAAAGATACACCCATTAGTTGTTTTTCATCTAGTAATCCTTCATCTGGACCTTGGGTTTTCGACTCTGCAGCCACTGACCATTTGTTAGGTACGGCGGATGTTTTTTCTAATTTTTATCAGTCATCATCATTACCTTACTCGTGTTTATATATCCATTTGTTTTTGTGTCGATATATAAATAATTCTCAACTATCATCGGAATGTATAAATGTTATAGGCAGTAACTGATGTCCTACATAACTAACTAGATTGAGTCCTCACATTGTAGTAACACACAAAGGAACAGCCAAGATAGCAAAGGGGTGAAGTCAGCCACATTATTTAGCCTTCTTTTTTAATCTTTTGAAATTCAATATTGTTGCATTTACAAGTAAAAAGCACCATAATAATTTTGTCTCTCAAAATGATGCTACATGTCAAACTTATATTGGTTAGCAACACAAAAAGCTGCATCTTAAATCAAGTATACTGCATTCAAAAAGAAATATAAAATTGCGTAACTATAAACAAAAGGGAACAAGGAAGTCACCACTTTGGGTAGCAACTGAATTATCTTCCTCTTGACGCTTAAGCTGATAGTCTTGCTCAATCCTGTCCAACACTTGCAGTTCGTGGTATAGTTCCTGCGCACCCAACCACATTAAGTCTTCTCATAATTTTGGAACATTTCCGAGACAAATAGTTTACATTGTAGTTTGCTTATGTAATTAAATAACTAGATGGAACAAAGGTGATTTAAAGTGGTGGCAGTCAGAGTACTGATGCTAAGATGGTGAGTGGCAGTCAGCAAGTGCCACAGACATCACTTGCCTTCCTCAATGAGCTTATAAACTTACCTGTGATTTTAAATGATAGGAGCCACGGAGAAACACCTAAGTTGTGTAAAATGTATATGGAACTTATTTGACCTTGTAAACCAAGATTCTCCTCAAGCAATACATCAACTATTCATTCGGAGTAAATTCTCAGATATTAAAAATGCAAATAGACTCCATGGCATTAATTGGGCTTGCCCAAGACGTGTCAAACATGTTAGTTGTCCTATCCTTAATTATTTTAAATACTTTTCTAAGCACAGATTGGTCTTCAATCCACCATTTAAAGTCCTTTAATATCTTATAAAACGAAAGGATGATACTAACTGCAGTATACTGAACCAAAATCATTAATTGCTCAACCATTGATTCTGTCTCTTCCTTCAACTGCATTTGGGGGTTTAGTTCTCTACTAATTCTGGAAAACAGAACAAGAATTCAGTGAGTAAGCAACACCATAAGCAAATATTGCATAAAAATGAACTCAAAAGCCAAACCAAATGAAGTTCTATCCAAATTACTTATCAAAATAGCGCTCCAGGTTGTGCCATTGAGGATCTTTAGAACGATTTCCAAACCGAACCACTTCTCCTGAAAAAGTTTTTAGCTCTTCCCTGCAAACATCAATTATTCAATTATAACGATAACATTTTTTTTTTTTTTAAAATGAGACTAATAACCTCACAGAGCAAGCTCTTTAAGAGGACGCATTGTCAGGGCCATCTAATATTCACCTCTTGTCAGCTGCGAAAATTCTCAGGAGTTCATCCATATCCTTTGATACTAGATTTTGCACACCTTCTGAAGGAAGCACCTCTTCTTTCAGATGCATAATGCTTCTTTTTGAAAGAGATTGCTTAAGATTGGAACCCTTAACAATTGTGTTTGCCACCTCAAAAGCTAATATTGAAAGTTCATTGCCTTTAGTTGCAACTCCAGAAGCAAATCCACTGTTGGGGTTTAAATTTGTCATGCTACTCCCAAGTGTGTCCAGGACCTCCACTGCTTTTCCCAGTCCAAGAGTCCCAGCTCTGCCTAAGCGTGAGCTCACCTCTGAAACCTGCAACCTTATAGCGCTTTGTCAAGACAATTTGGTAACATTATTAAAATAAATAGCACTGAGGCTTTACAGCCAGCAATGCTACAAAAGACTTTGCATTTAATTTATAGGCAGTTATGCTACAAAAGACTTTGCATTTAATTTCAGAATCAATTATTAGCAGTTTCCCTGGAGACTTCTTTTATTTTTGCCGTTGATTTTGGGTTTGCTCTCAAACCTAGAAATATGGTTAGGAGGAGAAAAAAAATGTTTCGCACTAAATTCGGTTTTTCCACTGTCTGCCCTATTTCTTTGCAATCTAGGCAAGCTAAAGCAGATATGAATTAGTTCAGCTATACATAGTCCTAACCTGCACCAGAGTTACCGGAAATGCAGCACCCCCTACGAACTAAGATCCGGATCATGCGACCCAGATCGCAGTGCATTCGCGATCCAGATCATGCTTATAATTGATCCCAAATCCCAATTAATCATATATACACAGTTGAGTTGTAATCTAGGGTTTAGGTTAGATATGAGAGAAAGAAAGAGAGAAGAAGATGGAGAAGAAAAGTTTAGGGTTTATTCAATTAACCCTTCACCTACTAACATATTATTTATATATGAGATAGATAAGTCCAAGTACAAAACTACCCTTCAGGAAAAATAAAGAAAATAAAAATAATAACTCTAACACTCCCCCTCAAGCTGGAGCATACAAATCAAACATGCCCAGTTTGGAAGACAGCTGCTCGAATGATGTACGAGCAAGAGGCTTTGTGAGAATATCACCAAGCTAATCACCCGAACGAACATATGGAGTAATAAGCTCCTTCCGGAGCAACAAGTCCCAAATAAAGTGGCAATCCACTTCAATATGCTTGGTACGTTCATGAAAGACGAGATTATTAGCAATAAAAATAGCAGTCTAATTATCACAATACATTTCCAGAGAAACAGAAACATCAATACCAAGGTCACGAAGGAGAGCACGAACCCACAACGTTTCAGAAGCCGTATGAGCCATAGCTCGATACTCAGCCTCAGCACTAGAACGAGCAACAACATTTTGCTTCTTACTCCTCCAAGTAACCAAATTCCCACCAACAAAGGTACAATAACCGGACGTAGAATGCCGATCAGAACAAGAACCAGCCCAGTCAGCATCACTAAAGCCAGTGATAGAAAGAGAAGTAGAGGGTTTATACAACAAGCCTCTACCAGGGGTACCCTTCAGATAATGGAGAATACGACAAACAGCATCAAAATGAGGTTGTCGAGGAGCATGCATGTAATGACTAACGATGCCAACGGCATATGTAATGTCAGGGCAAGTAACAGTAAGATAGATTAACTTTCCAACCAACCGACGATATCGACCAACATCAATAAACAGATAACACTGTTCACTATCAAGTTTTTTTGCAGAATCCATAGGAGTATACACAGGGCGTGAGCCTAAGAGATCGGTTTCAGACAAAAGGTCAAGGACATATTTCCGTTGGGAAAGGGAAAGACCCCGAGAAGAGCGAGCAACTTCAATCCCAAGAAAATATCAAAGAGCACCCAAGTCCTTAGTATGGAACTGCTGGCCCAAATAGCACTTCAAATCAGCAATGCCAGTTGAATCACTCACAGAAACAATAATGTCATCCACATAAACAATCAAAACAATGTGCCAGCAGTGGAATGACAAACAAAGACGGAATGATCAGAGGTAGAACGTTGGAACCCATATGCAAGAACAACAGCACTGAATCGATCAAACCAAGCTCGAGGAGACTGTTTCAAACCATGCAAGGCCTTCTTTAGACGACATACAAGATGGCCATTCCCAGCAACAACATATTCTGGTGGTTGGTCCATATACACTTCCTCCTGAAGATCACCATGAAGGAATGCATTCTTGATATCAAGTTGATACAAAGGCCAAGAACGATTAACAGCCACTGAGAGCAAGATGCAAACAGAGTTTAGGTGAGCAACAGGGGAAAAGGTCTCCAAGTAGTCAACACCATAGGTTTAGGCATAGCCTTTCGTAACCAACCGCGCTTTAAGACATTCAATAGAACCATCAGGAAGATACTTAACAGTATAAACCCAACGACAACCCACTGTCTATTTTCCTGGATGAAGGGGAGTAAGCTCCCAGGTGTGGTTCTTGTGAAGAGCGCTCATTTCCTCATCCATAGCTTGTTTCCAACCAGAAGAAGATAGTGTCTGCTTATAGGATGAAGGAATAGAAATAGAGGACAAAGAACAAGCAAAAGGCTACAAACAAGGTGAAAGACGACTATAAGACAAGAAATGAGCAATAGGATGTTGTGTACAAGTTCTTTTACCTCGGCGTAGAGCAATAAGTAAATCATCGGTGTTCGAGGAAGGAGACAAAACAGGATCCTCAGACCTTGAAGCTGTAGGAACAGGGCCATAAGAAATACCATGCCTATCTTGAGATCAGTCGTATACCTGCAACGGAAGGTTAGAAGGAGCTGAGGAAACCGGAGAAATGACCATAAGTGGAGACATGGGCATCGGAAGAGTAGGAGAGGGAAAAGAACGCTCCTTCTCATAACAAGATATGAGATCTGAAAATAGACTCTCACCTTGGGAGGAAAAGAATGAAGTAGACTCAAAAAATGTGACATCAGCTCTCACAAAGTAGCGACTAGAATCAGGACTGTAACAACGATAGCCTTTTTTAGTACGGGAATACCCAAGGAAGACACATTTCCGAGCTCGAGAAGATAATTTATCATTACTCAAATCAAGCACATGAACAAAAGCAACACAACCAAAAACCCGAGTAGTGAGAGAGAAAGGAGGTTGAGCAGAATAAACAAGAGAAAAATGGGACTTATGATTCAAAACAGTAGAAGGCATGCGATTAATGAGATAACAAGCAGTTAAAACAGCATCACCTCAAAAATGTTTAGGTACCTTCATATCGAACATTAAAGTGCGAGCAATATCAAGTAAATGGCAGTGTTTCCGCTCAACCACACCATTTTGCTGGGAAGTGTGAGAACAACCAGTCTGATGAATAATGCCTCTATCAATGCAAAATGAATTCATAATGGTCTGGGTATACTCGAAGACATTATCATATCGAATAACCTTAATACGCTTATTAAATTGAACAAGAATTTCATTATAAAATTGAATAACAATTCTAGGCAATTCAGACCTCTCTTTCATTAAAAACAACCAAGTCATTCGGGAATAATCATCAACAAAAACAACAAAATAACGAAAACCACTCAAAGTAGCAGTTCGAGATGGACCCCAAATATCTGTATGAACCAAAGCAAATGACTCAAACTGACGATCATGAGTACTACTAGGAAAAGAACTACGGTGATGCTTCCCTAGTTGACATGCTTCACACTCTAATTTAGACAAAGGACTCAATAAGGGAATAGTAGTCTTCAATTTAGCCAAAGATGAATGACCCAAGCGAAAGTGCCACTGAAGAGAAGAAACTGTAGCAGATAAAGCGGATGAACTGAGAGATAGGAATTCACTAGGATCCAAAAGATAGAGACCGCCCTTCTCATGCCCCAAACCAATCTTCTCCTTGGTCTTAAGGTCCTGAAAAATACAAGAAGTAAGAGTGAAAAGAATTTCACACTGTAACGCTTTTGTCAACTGACTAACAGAGAGTAAATTATAAGGAAAATTAGGAATATAAAGACTAGAAGGTAAAGAGAGAGAGGTGGTGGGATGGAGAACACCTTGTCCATGAATAGGCCGAGAAGAGCCATCAGCTAACACGACATGATGATTAGCAGGTGTTAAATCAGAAAAACAAGATAAACCAGAGATATTTTTGGTAGCACCAGAATCAATAATTCATGAAGAGGGAGAAGCTGCGACACATGCAATATTACCAGAATTGGCTAAGATAGCAGTAGAGGAGGAATTAGGCTGTAAAGAAGGAAGTGCAATGCGCAAGTGCTGGACGAGAAGCTCGCCAAGTTGAGTACTGAGCGTATCACGAGAACCAAAACTAGAAGAAGCAGATCTAACAAAGGTGGATTGTAACTGTACCATACTTGGAGACTGTGCTACACCATCACTGACTTGATTCACATAATTCGGCTTCCTATATTTCTGAAAGCAATAAGGTTCAGTGTGATTTGTACCCCCACAATAATTGCACTTCCTGTCACTACGTCCACCAACGCGACCACCACCACCACGAGAACCACCACGAAAATTACAGCCTCCACAGCCACCGCGGAAACCACCACGAAATCCTCCACGGCCTCCACTGTTAAAGACCAAGGCAGTAGTCTCTAAAGAAGTAACAGGGGAACAAATCAAGGGAGAATGCTGTCTTAGGGAAGAACGCAAAAGCCAAGAATAGGCATTAGCAGCCGTAGGCAAGGTCTCACTTGCAAGGATCTGATCTTTAAAGCCACGAAGATCAAAGTCCAAACCAGACAATAAGCTAGCAATCATAAACTCCTCCCATTGCTTCTTCTGCTGCTCTAAATTAGTGGTAAAAGGCCTATGCTGCAATAATTGATCCCATAAATTCGTAAGTGTGCTATAATACTCAGCTAAAGGTTTCCCAGACTGTTTGGTGATGAAAATTTTCTCATAGAGCTCATACACACGAGAAACATTACTCTGATGAGAAAATGAATCTGGAATTGAGTCTCAAATTTTCTTGGAGGAATCACAAAATTCAACGGTGGTAGCAATATCAGGATCCATACTATGCCATAGCAATCCCATAACAGTGGAGTCCTCACAAATCCAATCTTCATAAGTTGGATCACTAGCACTAAGAGGATTGTCAGTCAAATACTTCAACTTTCGATGTGCACGTAAATAAACTCTAACTGCATGTGCCCAAGCCATGTAATTTAGACCATTCAACTTTTTCGAAGTGATAGATTTACGCAAATCATTGTTAACATTAAAAATGGAGAGTTTTTCTTCAGTCTTAGTGCTAGATTTCTCTTCTGCCATCTCAAACACAAGGTTCAAACAACAAAAACAGATCTAATACTAAACCAACAGACCCTTAAATCAGTCAAAGAAGCAGTAACAGACTTGAGAAAAGGCAAACCTCCCAAAACACTTGAGAAATCCACAAGAAGATCAACAAACTAATGGAAAGGCACATAAACAGCCCTCTTTACACAACAAGATGAATTAGAGCAAGGCTACAACCACCATACCAAAGCAGCAAAAGCAGGAAACCATGAAAGCAGAGGCCAGACTTCAAGAAAAAACACAGTTAACTCTTCAAATCATATAAAAAAACAACCAATTGTGATCCAAACATCAACACAACACCAAAGCCACTCAAGAATCACCTAGTCGGCACCCATAGAGACTACACCAAGCAACAAAGTCGATCCAAAGTCCCAAAAACTAGAGTTTTTAAAAATCGCACTAAAATGTGAAAAAATGGAAGAAAAATTCGAAAACCATACCAAACGACCTCGGATCGCGACGAAACTTCACCAAAAATTTTCCCTGGGTGAGTCGACCAGATTGGGGGGACCAACTTACCTTGCTAACGTCAGCATCTACGTTGATGATGTTGATGACGTCAGCAGATCTGTGTTGATGATTTCTTGCTGTGCTCCTCGTCCATTCTTCAGATTTGTCACACAAGGATCGATTAGGAGGCTCTGATACCAAGTTGAGTAGTAATCTAGGGTTTAGGTTAGATATGAGAGAGAGAACGAGAGAAGAAGATGGAGAAGAAAGGTTTAGGGTTTATTCAATTAACCCTTCACCTACTAATATATTATTTATATATGAGATAGATAAGTCCAAATACAAAACTACCCTTCAGGAAAAATAAAGGAAATAAAAATAATAACTCTAACATACACAAATCTGAATCATTACATATATTTACATAGAAAAAGTTTAGAAACATACAGATAGGAGAGAAACCTCATCGCCGTAGATTGAGGAGAGAGAAACAACCGTCATCACAATAGGACGAAGAGGAAGCCACCGCCAAGGAATGAGAAAACTATCGCAAGCAAGTCGCAATCACACCACCATCACAGTCATGATTTGTGCAAGTTACCACCGCCACAAAAGAGGAGGGATGAATCGTGGACGGACAGAGGAGGGGGGAAGGCCATCAAAGTGGGTGGAGGAGAGACGGGCGCCATTTGAGTGGGTGGAGAAGAGATGGGCACCATCAGAATTGATGGAGGAGAGATAGGCGCCATCGGAGTGGGTAGAGGAGAGATGAGGCGCCATCGGAGTGGGTGGAGTTGAGAAGCCGATGGAGAGAGAAACCTTTCTTGGGAAGTTTAGAGAGAGAGACAAAGTCTCTAGGTGAGTAGGGTGGATAATGTGGGTTTTGATGCTGAATTTGCCTTCAAAATATTAATTTTTGTTAAGTGGGTTTTGATTTTGATATTAGTAGTCAGTGGCTTAGAATTAAAAATTTAAAACCATTACTGATATTAGCATCATTACATATGTAGTAGAAGAATTTTATAATAAAATATTAATATTTGATTACTAATTTTTATTCAATAAGTGGGTTTTGGGTTTTGATTGATATCAGTAGCACTCGGTGTAGTAGAAGAATTATTAGTGAAATACAAGTTACCAAGTGCAAATGTGGCCCAGCAACAATACGCGTGAAAGTTCATATAAAAAAACAATACACAAGAAAGTTTTGGAAATTGAAAGTTTTCTTTTCTGTCATAGGCAGCTGAGTTAGCAGTCCTACTCTTACTAGGTTTAGAATCATGAACACTATAAATAATACCGCATATTACACAACACACCACACAACCATCTAATTTCTTTAAGTTGAAATTTCTTCACCCAGTAGTATCACAAATTCACAATGGCTTTCGGGACAAGAAAAAGAAACGAAGAGCAAGAATTGTTTTCTCAAGAACAAGATGCAACCCATGTTCATGATGTAGATAATGATTCAAGCAATGATGAAGAGACCGCTGAAGAAGTTGCAACCAATGGTCAGTCATCAAAACCAAATATATTTGACGGAGCAAAGCCAATTCAAGTGGATTCGAAATCTAAACCTTTAATCGAGGAAGTCACTCTTCTGGGTACAGCACAAGGAAAAATCCAGGAGGTTCAAAAGTTTGGTCATGCAAACACTGTAAGAAACAATTCACCAGTTCCTACTCTAGAATTCATTCACTTTTTTGGTGCTCTGTCCGGTAAGAAAGCAAAAATTCAACGATGTACAAGATTGATAAAAGATGAATGTGAGAAAAAGGGTTCAAGATGTTTAAAAATCTAGAAGAGTTTCTTCATCACTTACAAAACAACACAGGATACGAAAACGGAAAAAATTCAGAGAATTAATGCGATGAAGAAGAATTTGCTTTTACACCTAGGTGGAGGATTGTTGGGATTAAGCCCAAAATATGATTAAGTGGTATTGAAAACCCGATTAAAACAGGATCCGAACCATAGGTCGAAGTGTTCAGGGATTTGAGTTAAGGAAGGAATTTGTTGGGATACTTCTCATATCCCAACAAGTATCACAAAAAATTGAGGACTCATTCAACATGATGGAGACGCATGTTTGATCTAAAAGTGATTAGGGCCTTATGTGCTAAAGGGATTCTCTTAAATGTGTTGAGAAATCTCCAATTCCATGAGTTAATATCAGCTATTAATAAGGCTCGAAAAGGTTACAAGGCTTCTTCGTTTGAAAAACGAGAACTACTTTGTTGGATGATTGCAAAAGGAACGCTAAGAAGACCTCATTCTAGTAAAAGACACGTGGTATTCTCAGAGGGTGTCTTTGTGTCAGATGGATGGTCAAATTGCAACCATTGATCAATGTACTTGCAGTTAATAGTCGTGGAGCGATGTTTCTATATGCTCAAGTTCAGGAACTAAAAAGATGGGTTTGTCTATTAGAGAACATTTGTAGAAGGCAATTGAAGAGGTAGGGTCCCATAATGTTATTTAAATTGTGACAGACAATGCCGCAAAATTGCACACTTGATAGGAGAGAAATAGAAAAGGTACACAGACATATTTTTTGGTCTCCTTATGTTGTTCATACCTTAAAATCTTATTTTTAAAGATTTAGTTAAAGAATTTGAGTTGTTGAGAAGTACATATAAAAAAGGGAAAAATATTGTGATAATATTTTTTGAATCACAATCATTCATTGGTCATTTTTAGAACTCAATCAAAGTTAAAACTTTTGAAAGTGGCAAAGACGAGGTTTTCTCACATTATATCTTGTTGAAGTGGCTTGTTGATTGTAGAGAGACCCTAGTAACTACTGTTGCTCTCAATAAATGGAAAGAATGGGAAACATGGAGATGAACATGCAAGGATAATGGGTGCTTTAGTTGAAGAAACTTAATTAGTGGAGAATTTTCGGATAAAGTTGAGAACATAATCACAATTACTAAACCAATTAATTTCTTGATTAAATTGTGATGGGATGGCTCTAAAATGGGTGAGATTTAAGAAAAGATGGATGACATGCTTGGTGAAATAAATGATGTAATGACCAAAAGTATCTATGCTACTGATTATATTCAAGTTGAAGAGTTAGTCTGGGAAGGTGGGAGAAAATGTCTATTCCCTTGCATTGTCTAGGCTTTGCACGATTCTATGATCCTAGACTTCGTAGGAACAACTAAAAAGGCTCCAAATGAAGATAGAGAAGTAATTGTTGGGGTTATGGAAGCATTTGAAAAATAGCTGAAAGCGAAACTGAAGCTAAAATACTACATTAGCAAGTTGTTTTTCACTCTCGTAGGGCTCTTTATGCAATGGCTGCAGCTCAAACTGATGCCATTGATTGGTGGGCTACATATGGATCAGAAATCATCGACTGAGCGAAATCAAAGAACATATTCTTACATTCACAGTGTTGGGAGAAATAGATTGAATGTTACCGCTTTTGATAAATTGGTTTTTATTCATTTCAATCTTCGTCTTTTATCTCGATTTACTGAAAGTTACAAGAATGGACCTTATAGCAAATTAGAATACATGAGGTGGAAATAACATGAAGGTGAATGTACAGACAACTCAAGAAACTCTGCAAAGAATATGAAAAAAGGATATCAGCTCTTATGCCCAATTTGCCTTCAAAATCTATTACTCCTAGTTCTGGAAGCTCACAACAAGTCACCGTTTTGAACTTCACCAGACTCAAATTTCTAGCTTTGCAACTGCAAAAGAGAAAGGAAAGAGGGTGGATTAGTGAAATTTAGTTTATTTACTTCTTGGAATATTAGAAATTTTTTTATTTTCGCTTTATGGTTTTATTTCTTTAGGACTAGTTTGTCTTAGATATTTGAAGTTTTCAACTATTTATCCTAAATTATATTATGACTTATGAGATTTTTGTTTTGATTTATTTTTTATATTTTTTAAATGTACTGTTAATATATATTATATTTAATATATATATCGACCCAAATTAACGTATTCCATGTACCGCGATCCTAAATAGCAATCCAACTAAGCCTACCATCGTACCACGTACCAAGAAAAATCTTGTACCGTGTACGCATACCCATACCTGTACCACGTACCATAGCGTACCGCGTTCCAAGTAACTTTGACTTGCACCATAAAAACCATGCTACCAACCCTAATCTGATTCTCATAACATCTGATTTTTATGCCCCTAACATACAGCACCTACTCCCATTATCCCTCTAATTCTCAAAATTTAATAGACATCAACAGCCACTCTGTGTGGCACAATAAGCATTTAATTATTGTTATATACAAAGGAAGCTATGTGGCATACGTCAAATATTGTCTGGCGCCACCATCTTGGTAAAGTAACAAGGATGAAACATATAAAACAACAAATTAAATCTTTTTTCTTCCTTTTTTTCCGATGTTAAGCAATAAATCTCTAATTAAATCGTCCAGCACTACTAGTTCTAGCATCTTCCTAGCAAAGCAGGGGTAGAATAGTAAGTGGGATGGAAAATCTTAAATCTTCCATGGAAATCAATAAGGAAAACCTATGCTCCATTAAAATTTGCCTGATTTGCTTGGGAAGCTTCTTGAGGTGGAATTCTAACTATTGACAATCTCCAAAAAAGAGGGAAAGTCTTGGTTAGCCGATGTTATCTTTGTGAAGATGAGGCTAACACAGTTTACCACATTCTTTTGGGATGTTCATTCACTAGGAAACTTTGGGAGATGGCCTTTTATGTGGTAGGGCTCTCTTAGGTGGTTGCCGCTTCCATTCAAGAAGAAGTGTGGAGCTGTTTGAGAATTTTGAAATAGGTGAGAAAGACCTATTTCTAGACTCCTCTCTATTGTTTGGTTGGTTTGGAACGAAGTTAACTAGAACGTGGTACGCGGGACGAGACTTTTTTGGGTACTTGGTACGAGGGGTAGACTTACTTGGATTGCTATTTGGGGTCGTAGTACATTGGGGTACGATAATTCGGGTCGATATATATATGTTAAATATAGAATATATATTAATAGTAAATTTAAAAAAATTAGAAAAACAAATCAAAACACAAATCTCATAAGTCATAATATAATTTAAGATAAATTGTCAAAAACTTCAAATATGACAAACTAGTCCCAAAGAAATAAAACCCTAAAATGGAAATAAAAAACTTTCTAATAAGTAATAAGCTAAAGTTCACTAATCCACCATCTTTCCTTTTCCTTTTGCACGTGCAAAGCTAGAAATCTGAGTTTGATGAAGTCCAAAGCCACGAACTTGTTGTGACCTTCCAAAACTAGTAGTGGCATCCATAGTAACTGCATCAGTTTGAGCTGTAACCATAGCATAAAGACCCCTACGAGAGTTAAAAATAGCAAATTCCTCACGTAACATTTTAACTTCATCTTAACTTTCAGTTATCTTCTCAAATGCTTCCATAACCCCCAAAATTACTTCTCTATCTTCATTTGGAGCCGTTCTAGTTGTCCCTCTACGTGCTGGCAAAGCAAGATATCTATGATCATAGAACCTGGGAGTGAGTGCAAAGCCTAGACAATGCAAGGGAATGGACATTTTCTAACTCTTCAACTCGATTATAATCAGTAGCATACTTACTCTTGGTCATTACATCCTTTATTTTACCAAGCATGTTATCCATCTTTTCATAAATCTCACCCATTTTAGAGTCATCACAATCACAAAATTTAATCAACAAATAAATTGGTTGTATGCTTATGATTATGTTCTCAACTTCATCCCAAAATTCTCCATTAGTTACAATTTATGCAATTAAACCACCCGTCATCCTTGCACGTTAATCTCTATGTTTCACCCATTCTTTCCGTTTATTTTGAACAACAGTAGTTGCTATAGCCTCTTTGCAATCAACAAGCCGCTTCAACAAGATATAATACGAGGCAAACCTCGTCTTTGCAACTTTCAAAAACTCCAATCTTGATTAAGTTCTAAAAATAGTCAATGCATGTGTATGATTCAAAAAATATTTCACAATATTTTTCCTTCTTTTATATGTACTACTCAACCATTCAAATTCATTCGCTAAATCTTTCAAAATAAAATTTAAGGTATGAACAACACAAGGAGACCAAAAAATATGTTTGTGTACCTGTACTATCTCCCTCCGGGAAAGTTTGCAATTTGCGGCATTGTCCATCACAATCTGAAGAACATTATGAGACCCCACCTCTTCAATTGCCTTCAACAAATATTCTGCAATAGCCAAACCTATCTTTTCAATTCCTGAAAAAATCATGAGCATGCAGAAACATCTTTCCATGACTGTTAACTGCAAGTACATTGATTAACGGTTAACTTTTACAATTCGACCATCTATTGACACAATAAACACTCCTTAAGAATACCATGTGTCTTTTACAATAATGAGATCTTTCTCTACGCTCATTTTGCACTCATCCAATAAAGTAGTTCTAGCCTTTTCAAACGAATGAGCTTTGTAGCCTTTAGAAGCCCTATTAGTAACTGATACCAACTCATGAAATTGGGGATTTCTCAACACATTAAATGGAATCCCATTAGCACACAACCTCCTCATCACTTTTAGATCAACCATATACCTCTCCATCATATTGAATGAGCCTTTAATTTTTTTTTTTTTTTTTTTTTTTTGAGACTGACGGTTTGTGTAGTTTTGTAAGCATAGAATTTTTAAGTGATGAAGAAACTCCTATTTTTTCAACATCTTGAACCCTTTTCCTTACTTTTTCATAAGTAGTTTGATCATTCATCAACACTGAACATCGTTGAATTTGTGCTTTTGTGCTTAGTGGAGCGCCAAAAAAGTGATAATGAATGCGAGTATAACTAGTAAATTGATTCTTACAATGTTTGCATGACCAACTTTTTGAACCTCTTGGATTTTTTCCTTGTGCTACACCAAAAAGAGTAACTTCCTCCATTAAAGGTTTAGATTTTTAATCTATTTGAACTAGTTGTGCTCCTCTGGCTTTGATGACTTGCTACTCCCTATAACTTGTTCAACATCTTCTTCATCGTTACTTGAATCATCACCAGCTTTATGAACTTTAGTTGCATTTTGTTCTTGAGCAAGAACTTCTTGCTCCTCTTTTTCTTTTCGCGAAAACCATGGTTGATAGACCGATGGAAAATAATTATTTGATGGAGAGAATTTCTGCTGAGAAATATTGGGGAAAGAATTGTTGTGAAGAATTATTTATTGGATAGTATGTTATGTTGTATTGTATATTGTTGTATTTATAGGGCTTGTGATTCTAATTCTTATAGGAGTAGGATTAAAGCTCAACCAATTAATGCCAAAACACTTTTCACTTGGAAAAAAGGAAACGTGACAACCACTTGGCTGATAAGTAGTTTCAATGAATTAATGCCTTGTAGTTTGGAACTTGGGAATAGGAAAAGGAAAAGTAGTAAACTAGTAATCCTCATATAACACGTAACAAGAAAATAAAAGGAAATAAGAATAGGCCATCTAATATACAAAATTGGAGGATCTATTTAGTAAATTAAAACAGGCCACGTCATACAAAATTAGAAACGTGTTGTTTCTTTCTTGAATCCACAATCCCTTCACTGTTTCTTAAATCCCCAATTACAATCAATGGCAAATTAGAATTATTTTTTAAATCTCCTCTCTCTCTATCTCTTTTAAGTCTACGGTCTACCCTCACCTTTTCACTTCTCTCTCTTTAAGTCTACCAACTCTACTCATCTTGTATTGTTTGTTCTTGAAGACGAATCAGGGGCAAGATTTTTTTTCATTCAAGCACAAAGAGTCAGATGAATTACCCAATACAATCTTCGTCTCTCTTCCCAATGTCAAAATACAAAAACCCAAATTTCTCTGTCTGTCAGCAACGCCTTCCTCTTCCCCACTACTGCCACGATGCCTTCCTCTTCCCCATTATGGCGGCGCCTCACTACATCCTCCACTAAGGCTTCTTGCTCTTTCCTTGACAAGGTAGCAGTGGATTGCTTGCGACAAAAGAGGCGTTCTATTTTTTGAACGGCAACAGTGACAACGTTCTCTTTTTTCGATTGCGGCGGCGGCAACTAATCTCCTATATCGGTATGTTTTCTTTACCTGCAGATTGAATTGTATTGTTATGAATGGAAATTTGGGATCAGTGGGTCGTGCGATCCAGGTCGCACAATCCAGAACGTGGATCCAGGGGGTGTCACGTTCTCGGTAACAATCGTTTGGAATGAAAAGAATAACAGAGCTTTTGATAGAGCGAAAAAGCCTATAGTAGCCTCCACCAAGGAAGGATAGATTAATACTTTTGGGTTTTTGTTTAATGGGAATATTTTTTTGTGTAAATGAAGATAATTTCATAGACTTCATTGTTATACTATCTTGTAGATACCCCTTTTGTACATGGGTGGCACCCCCTTAGTGCCCTTTGCCCTTAGAAAGAAAATATGTTTAGCATAAATACAATAGCATAAGCAACTATAGCAAATAACACATGGAAGCATATTGAGCAGTCTTGTCCTAGGAATTTGACGTGTGATAACAAAGCAGCTATTCATATTGTAACTTATCTCGTGCTTCGTGAGAGGAGAAAGCATATTGAGGCCGACTGTCATGCTGTTGAGTGAAGCTTCTACAGAATGTGATTAGCACAAGATATGTGAAGTCAACAGATTCACTAAACCAGTAGATGGTAATCGAGTTAGATCTATTTGTAACACATTTTTTTATAAGTGATCTATTTGTAACATATTGGGTGCATATGATATATCTGCTCCAACTTGAGGGAGAGTGTTAAAGTTATTAGTGTAATTAGTGTGTAGCTTCTCATTTCCTAATAGATATAGCTTTGTACCAGCCTTAGTGCTGGTAACCTCTTCTCTCTCACTCTCATCTAAACCCTAACACATATTGAAACAGCCCCCATCAAGAAAGGGTTGATTGATACTTTTGGGTTTTTGTTCAACGGGAAATTTTATGTTAATGAAGATGATTTCATAGACTTTATTGATATACTTTCTTTTAGATAGCCCTTTTGTACATGGGTCACCCCCTTTGGTGCCCTTGGAATATATTTGAACTAAACAGGTAAAAAAAGGCCTAAGAGTTTCATGAGAGAAAGGAGGATCAAGAAACATGGAAGAAGGAAACAGAATAAGAGATGCTGGTATGTGGAAAATTGATATGATGGGTCTTTTCTCCCACAGTCCCACGTGTGAAGATGTTTAAAACCAAAGGGTATATTTGACATTTTAACTTCCCATTAATAAGAAAAAAAATGTTGGATGTGATTGTCATTTGAGGAAACTTTTGGATCAGGTTTGTTAAGATATTTCCTAATTACATATGTATTAGGTTTTCATTCCTATTAGTTTTATATTCTTAGCTCTATATATTGGTTTGTCTTCACAACACAATAATATAATTCTACATTATTATATTCAATCTCTTTTATCAATTCCACACCATGGTATCAGATCCCATGGTTTGGGACCCTATGAGTAAAACCCTTAAAAAAGAAAAATATATATAATTTGAAATCATATTCTTCTTCCTCTACTGTCCCCTTTCCAACAGAAATCCTAAGTTTCAGCAACCCAACAGAAACCCTAAGTCACATCCTACAACCTTCGTTCCCCTCTCCGGCAATAGTCGCGATCCTCTGTCCAGCGCAATCTCCTTCAGTCCAGCGTTTTCATCAAATTGCAGTTTCTGTTGCAACTCAGTTCCTGTCGGAGATCCGATCTCTGTCGCATGAAACGGCGTCGTTTCTCGTTGACACCATGGCACATCCGCTCCCGTCGCGCTGATCTGACCTTATGGGTCGTTTTGACCCAGATTGGTCTTCTCTCGTCACAGTCACAAGAAATTTCTTCTCCTGCGCTGGGGCTGGGGTTGGTGTCACAGGTGATGCTCTAGTTTGTTGTTGCTGTCCTCCTCGTGTTTGATTTGTTGGCTAAGTGAAGGAGAAAGCAGTTCATGGGTTTTGAAGCTGACCCAACCCAGATCTGAACTGAATACGGTGTTCTGTGATGTTAAAGAAGGCCTGATCCAACCCATGTGAAGCAACCCATTTCAATCTTCTTGTGTTGTGGGTCTCGTTGACCCTGTCTTGTGGATCTTGTTGATCCATTGTCCATGATCCAGCATTGTTAGGTCCTGTTGACCTAAATGTCGTGGGTATTGTTTACCCGGTGCTAGTATGGGTTTTGTTTTACCTGGGATTTTATTTGTAACAAATTGGATGAGTCTATTTGTAACAAGTTGGTGCATGTATGCTCCAACTTGAGGGGGAGTGTTGAGATACTTCCGAATACATATGAAATAGGTTTTCCTTACTAGTTTAGGTTTTCCTATTTCTGTTAGGCTTTATATTCTTAGCTTTTTATATAGGTTTGTCCTCACAACACAATAATATACTTCTACATTATTCTATTCAATCTCTCTTATCAATTCTACAAAAAGGTTGTAATTCAGGGCAAACTAGAGGATGTATTTATTTGTAGTTTCTCCCTTTTTATATGCAAAGAGAATTGTATTAAAGGAACCAATGAGGTGCCAACCCATGTACCATAGTAATAATATAAAAGACAAAAAGGCTATAAGATCTACAAGCTCCTTGTCATTTACAGAAAAATTCCATTGACACAACAAAACAAATCCATTTCATAGTCATGTTATTGACCAGTTCACAGACTACACAATTCTTGAAGAGGATGAGGATCACTACAAAATGCCACATGCCATATATGCAACTAAAATTTTCTTCACAGGCTAATGAAAAAAAGTTAAAAGCCTGATGCCAGTAGTGTTGTTACTCCACCAGCATTAAACTGTCATCTAGTTAGTACTCTCTGCCTCAAGAAAAAATACGCGTGATAAGTGATATGACCATGTGAGAAAAGGTTATTGATAGACAGGGAAAAACCATTCCTAAAGATAAAAGAGAAACTCATTTTTCGCATATCCATCAAACCCATCTTTAATATTAGGAGAACATTCAGTTATAGTAAGAGATATAAGCGTCATCCCACTTGAATAAGCCTATGTTTCTTTCCAAGTTCTTTTCTTTCCTTTTAGGACCTGTTACTTTGCTTGCGGAATAACAGATATTGAATCCCTAAGAATTCAATTGAATCTAGTGTTCTTTTGATTTTTCTGACATCATAGGACTTATAATTCCCAAATAACCCAAAATCCTTAAAAACACAAGGAATCACTTGTCCAAACTAAAACCTACAGCTGGTGTATCTCAAATCCATCATCAATCTTTCACTGCCTCCATCGCTGTATATTTCTAGCTCAAACACCTCGAACTCCTTCACCACCATCACCACATTTACCTACATTGCCACCATCTACAGAATTAGCATGGCCACCAGCACCACTGTTGACAAGTGTGCAACCAACAGTCAGTACCAGCAACAATGTCATTGCCATCGCCACAACTCCAACTGATTGATCCTTTTACCTTTATCACAATCGCTTTTATCTATGGTTCATTATGAAATTGTAATTTGTAATTCCTTTTTTTATAAGTAAAAAAATTTATTAGAAAAGCACCAAGAAGATGCAAAACGAAGCCAACCGCTAATTACAATGAATGAAATCTACAAAATCTAGAAAATCCTCATTATTTACAAAAAAATTTCCCCTAAACCAAAAATTGAGGGTGTTAAACCAACTATTTCTAATAATTTCAATAGGCTTCTCCACACCATCAAAAGCCCTCCGGTTTCTTTCTCTCCACACAATCCAAAAAATAAAATGTGGAATTAGAAGCAAAGCTTTCTTGACCTCCTTGGAAGCTCCTAAGCCACTCCAAGCTCGAATCTCATCCAACACTGAAACCACGATCACCCAAAAGATTCCCACAATCCTATAACTCATCTCCCATAAACTTCTAGCTAACTAGCACTCCATCAGTATATGATAGACGGACTCGGCACAATGCTTGCATATGAAGCACTTATTTACAATCACTTTTCCCCTTCTTTGTGAACTATCAAGGGTAAGAATTCTCCCCCTCAAAACTTCACACAAAAAAAATTAACTTTCTTTGGAGATCTGGAGCACTAAATTGCTTTCGAGAGATAATTAGAGATACCATTCAAGAAATCTTTATCAAGTAGAATTTTGAAAAAGCCTTTCACCTTAAACCCTTTGATTGGACAAGGCCTCCAGCTCATCACATCACATCCTCTCTACCCCTCTCAACGGTAGACTTATAAAATAACATCGCCATCTCAATCTCCTCTACTTCCCAATCATGAACATTACGGGTAAAAAAGATATTCCAAGAGACTCCATCATTAGACACGGAGTAAAAAGAATAAATCATAGCTTCTGTATCCCTCACAATATTAAAGATGCTAGGAAATTTATCTTTGAAAGGGGTATTCCCACACCAAATCTCATACCAAAGACGAGTTCTAACTCCATTACCCACGGACACCTCCACTAGAGGCCTCAAGTCATCCCACCCTTGCCGAATCCATTTCCAAATCCCCACTCCATAGGCCCCCCAAAATTCTTTAGACATTCACCCATCAAACTCCATCCCAAACTTAGCCTCCACCACTTTTCTCCACAAATGATCTTTCTCAACAAGAAACCTCCAAAGTCATTTGCCAAGAAGAGCCTTATTGAATAAAAGTAACGATTTAATACCAAGCCCACCTCTTTCCAACAGCTGCTTAACCACACCCCAATTAACCAAATGATACTTAAATTCCTTCACCGAATTGCTCCACAGGAATCTTCTTTGAATACCCTCCAACTTGTTAACCACCGAGCTAAGCATACCCTTCGAATAATTTTTATTTATTATTTTTTTTAGATTTCCCATTCGAGCTTATAACTCCCACTACTTCAAAACCTTTGATATTTGAAATTCCAAACAAAAGGACATACCCTTGATCCCATGAACTTCCATTATCCCTTTCTCACATTCTATGTTTTTCATACATGCCAAACCAGCTTTGAAGCTCTTGTTTTATCAGCTCTTACAGACCACTGCAATAGATTCTGGTTAAACTAGTCTTTACTCAAATATTGCCACTCCCTCAACTCAGTTGTCAGATCAAGACTCTTAGCTCAGAATGCTCACTATGAAATGCCTACCTCCTATCAGTACCGACTTGAATCCTGATCCACAATCTTGTCAAAACCGCATTCACTGTTACACATTTTTTAAGACATTTCTACATGTCCTGAACTTCTAAAGTACAAATTCATATCTATTGTGTGCTATCAGAGTCATTCCATCACTAACCTACTACCAAATCCCAATCATTTGCCTATAACAGAAAAGAACTTCAGCATGAATATCAGTCAATACAATTATGACATAATAAAAAACAAAAGTAAAAAAATAGGACAAAACAGCTCCTAATCTGTGTGTCAGGAAAAAAAAGATTGTGGGCTGGTCCGTAAAGGGACTTGCCATTGCACAAACTATTCAATAACAATGTACCCTAACAGATCAAGAAGTAAATTCATTAATATCTCAGTATTTATTTCAACAAGAAGAGAAAAACAACGAAAGCACAAAGCAAGTTAATTAAAGAAAAGCTAAAGACAACTATTTGACATATGGGTGCGCCTACCTTTGCAACTGCGGCATGCGTAGACCTCGCGGATCTAGATTTCTGCGACAAACTCCTCGTGAAACGCGGAATTCCATCATAGAAATCTTCAGGGTTGGCCATAATATCAGCCGTTTCCATCTTATGAGACGAAAAGGGTTCTTGCAATTGCTTCGGTTCTTGTAGCTGCTTCTCCATCCTCTCCCTCACCTGCGGCGGAGTCAAATTATTCTGTGCATTTGACTGGTAAGCTGAGCCCTTCTTGTAATTATTGCCATGGCCATTTGCAGTCGAATACGCATCGTCTTTATTGGAACTCCTTGAGCAAAGCCCTCCCATTTTGCCCAAATGCTTCAGGGCAAAGGTGATTAGTATCAAGATCAAATTTATCTGTCCACCGTTAGTCCACTGCAAGATTGAGCTAGTTTTGCTTAACTATTTTCTGTAATACAAGATTCTTTTAAAATAAAATAAAAACAAGCACATGAAATATTACTGAATAAAAAAATTCCAAAAAAGAATAAAAACATGAAAAACCTGACTTACCAGGAAAAGAGAACTAGAAAAGTGGGTTCATTAAAACGGGAAGAGAATTTTGAGGTGAATATTACAATAACAAGAACGATAATAAGGAGTGCAAATTCCAAAGAAGAAGACAACCCGTAGAAAATGAAACAAGCCAAGGTACACGCAATTGACAATTGGCAATTTGCATCCAGCGACAAGAATATCAACATTAATAATGTTATTAATTATATTAATATTATTAAAAAATAAGAAGAAGGAGAAATAAGGGAGGTGCATGTTTTCTAACATGAGAAATTAGAATCAATCAAAAGGAGTATAGACGTCTGCTATCAGACTACCGGCTTGAACTGTAGGATGAACTGGTCAATCTTTCAAACCATTTGGCAGTTTGACTCTTTTTCTTTAATATCATCATCTCGTCATCGTGAGAAGATCCTCTTTGCTGGCAACTGGCGTGTTTGCCAACTCACGTTCCTTAGAAGTCGGTCAAACCTGGGTTCGGACCTGATACAAGTTCTTCCTTCTAATTTTTTTTTTTTTTTTTTTTGGTTTATGTGAATGTGATTAATGTGGGCTACCTGACTGTTATGCCCTTAAAAATCTATTAGGTTTTATTTTGATTAAGTAAGTTTCAATTGTTTTATGTTATTTCTAAACTATCATCAGTATGCCAATTCGAAAATGTCCTAACTTTCTAGCCTGAAATCAAACAGAATTTCACCTTAGCACCCAAGTAAGCGTTGAGGTGTCCAAAAACTTTGTTTTAGGCGGCATGCGAGCCACTTCCCTTACCCTTTATAACCCATGCTCTGTTTTCACAAAACCTATAGGGCTTGTTTGGGAAGGGCTTTCAAAAACTCTTTTCAATTTTCAAACACTAAAAATCTTTTTTAAACACTGCTAAGCTTGTTTGGGAGATAATATTCAAAAACAATTTTTGAACATGGCTTTGTAAAAATTGTTGTTCAAACACTGATTTCAGAACACTGCTATTCGGCGTTTTCAATGTTTATTTTCATTTCCCAGCCCCTAAAACACAACCCTCTGTTCTCTACTCTCTTGTCTCTTGTCTCTTGTCTCGATCGCATCTCTCTGCTCTCTGCTCTCGATCGCGTCTCTCTACAATCTTTCTCTTATTTCGATCGCGTCTCTTTGCCACGAAGTGAAAGATGAAGACGAAGACCACGAAGTGAAAGACGAAGACGAAGACGACGTTAACAGTAACGGTGATAGCCATCAAACCCAAAGTCGACCCAAATTCCAAGAAATCGGGTCCCGTAAAGGCTTCGACGTCCCAGTTCAAGTCGCCCTAGACCGGCCCCAACCTGGTCCGGTTCTCCTCCCCTGTACCTCTGGCGACGGCGTCGTCCAAGTTCTTCTCTCCTTCTCTCTCTCAAATTTTATTTCGCTTTTATATATTTTTTTTTTTTGGTGTTGAGAGTTAACGATATTTGGTTTATTGATCTTTCTTGTGGGCTTTTATTTTACTAGTTGACTTGGGTGTTGAGAGTTTTTTCTTTTTCAGAGTAAAATTTCTGAATAGTTTTTTTGTGTGTATGATTTAGTGTAAGAACTGGATTTAAGGTTAGCACTTGTGTTAATTTTTAGTGGATTTCGCTGGTTATTCTGTTTGGCTGGCAAGGAACTCGCTTAAAGGAGCAATAGAAAAGTTCTATATTTTCAATATTTTGTTCTAATTTCTCTGATTTGATGTCGAAGAACTGAATTTGAGGCTCTTGTTTGTGTTAGTTTGTAGTGCATTTCACTGATTATTTTGTTTGGTTGCCGAGAAACTGAGGGAAAGAAACTTGATTGACTCAATTTAGTGAAATTTTTGCTTGATTGGGTTCTAATTATGGTGGAATCGGGGATTCAAGGTTTTTGAGCTCCATTCTTGTGAAATAAAATAGGAATGTGTTTGCTAATTCACCAAAGAACCTTGTTAGTTTTCTTGCTTTGATATCGCACAAGAGTTGCAATCCATGAAAGACTCAGGCATTTTGGACAAAGTGGAAGTTATATTATCTGAATGAGTTCACAAATATTTATGCTACTGATAGATTCATAGGCAGTAATTAAGAAGAATTTTCAGGGACAGAAATATCTGAGAAAGGACTACTTGTTCTGATATTTATGCATATTGTTTGTGCTTGTTTCGGTATTAATCAGCTTCTACCACTTGCAGTTTGTTATTTTGGAATCTGATTATGATGGATAAAATGCTAATTTGTATTACTCCATTAGGGGTTATTGACTGATTTTCATTGTTCATATTACTATTAGTTAGTGTTATTTACATCGAAGTTTGATTGCTGTTGTGCTTGTTTCTTCACTTCTTCAGGCCTCATATTACATCAGAAGTCCTGTTATAAATGATATTGTAACATTCCGAGCACAAAACCAGGTTTGTTGATGTGGAATGGAAATTTCCTAAATGCTTGCACTTGTAGTGACTAGTCTTACATTGAAATTATATTATCTTGTTGGTTTGCCTACAGCAACCTGGATGTAGAGACAAATATGTTTTCATTAAGAGAATTGTCGCCAAAGCAGGAGACTTCGTCCAGGTATGGTTGATTATTTCACCTGCTCATACATCAATATCCATTGAATATAGGATTCAGTAATTACTTGAGAATATGTTCAAGCAGACTCTAGTTTCAAATTAGTTGAATTATTTTCTCATTAGTACTGTCCCTTTAACTAATTTCCTTTATCTGGTTAATTTGAAAAGCAAGAATACAATGTTGCTCTAGAGTCTGGCTAGTGTTTTGGTTTCTGTCTCACTGGAAAATTTTCTACACTGATTAATTCATCTTTTTTAATTAGATTATTAGCTGTCATGTTTAGTGATTTGTTGCTGACTTGATTGAAAGGGACAATGGATTGTAGTTCATCATATACTTATGATTTAACTTGCTAAATAATATAAAATCAACTGAAGCCATGAAAGTGCAGGTTGTTTCCCAAAATGATTCCCTCTAATGCCTTGTAGGTTCATCATGGATAACTCTATGTATAGTGAATACTTGTTAAGGGAGACAATCTAATTCTCAATTTCTTTTGCAGATCTTGGTTTTCACTTTATCTATTTGGAAAGGAGCTTGCTTTTGAAGTGGAAGAATAAAAAAAAGCAGATTCTTTTGACTCTTTTGTTCCATTTAGGAATGCCTAGATTTGGTTGATAGTGAATAAGCATTTCCATCCATTGTTCACATCTGTATTGAAGAGAAGCAGGTGGCAATGGAATTAGAAGGAGAAACTGGGGTATGTACCAAAATTAATTTGGTTGTAGCTTATGTTTTGCCTGATTTGGTTTCTATGATTTGAATGTGTTAGCCCAATTCTGGGTTTCCAAATAATGGAAGAATGTTACTAGCTTGTTTCTTTTCTTTTTTAACCTGTCCAAAGCAAGCATAATATGACATCAAATTCATTAAAAGCATGGATTTGGACTATTTTGAACAATTTTCTCTAAAATGCCTGCATGTAGGCGTGCATGCATGCCATAGATATTCGGTTGGATGTGTTTGCATGGTTTAAATTGTTTTGCTGGTGGATTTGGATTGATAAAAGAACTATCAGGTTACTGAGCTTTGTGAGCCGTAATCTTTTATTTCTTAATATTGATTCTGTATGGCTTTGAATGCCTAATGAGAGTCATAAAATGCATCTAAACAATACTTAATTGTTAGCATTTTAGGGTTGATCAAGGTTGGAATTCCACTTTTATACCTTAATAACTTTAACCTGTTATTCTTGAATCGTTGACTTATTTCAGTGCATTTTCAGGTACTTTGAGCAAACACGAAGTTTCAATGAATACTCAAGTGAGATAATAGTCGCGGAAGAGCCAAGATGAAGAGAAACCAAGAAAGGAGTTTCACTAAATTGCCAGAATTGCCCGTGCAGATCAATCATCTTTGCAGATTAAACTGTATTGATACAGGGAAAACTAGGAGATGAGCCATATATGCTTAGAAAGATCCGGAAGTCTATTTTCTGGAGAATTTTATAGTTCGTAAAAAGGATTTTTCTATAGAAAGTTATGGCAATTTTAGTAGACACAGGTCAGGCCTCCAGATCAGCATCCACCTAGCGCTGCGCCCCTCACTTTCCAGCACTGCACCCCTCACTTTCCAGCGCCCACTCGTTCCAAGACCAAATTAGGGCTGCACAATGACATTTTCTAGACCAAAATGCCCCTAACTACTTGTGCTCTATAAATACATCTTTAAGGAGTGTGTAGCCAGCATCTTCAAAGGGGGAGAGCATCTTAAAAAAGGGGATCCAAAGGATCCAAATCCAAAATATTTCCAAGTCTTTTGAGGGCTGGAACTCAAAGGGAGAGCATCCATATTGTTCTTCCTCCTTGAGCTCCATGGCCATGAAATCAAGGGGAGAATATCCATATTGTTCTTCCACCTTGAGCTTCATGGCCAACTAATCATCAAATAAGGGAAAGAGATGAATCCTTAGGGATTTTTTGTTCTTTTTTTCCTGTTCTTGATTCGGTTGTACGGATTTATTGTTCAATATTTGTTGTGATTCATTCTTTGATTAAGTAAGAAGGATTTGAGTTCATGTGATAGCTGCACTTTTTATTCTTCTTCTTTTAGATTTTCTTAACCCGGTGATTACATGCTCCTCCCCCATATAAGTCTAGTCATGCTTTTCTTATGTGATGTTGTTTGGATGTGATTGATTCCGGTAGATTTATCTTATTTATTGTCCATTACTGCGATATTATCATTGAGATATATTGTCGTTTCTTGATAATCTTTAAGATCGGTCGTATGTGCTTAAATCGAAATCAATGAGTGATTTATAGCAATTACGTTAGATTATAAATGTGCTTGATTGAATATATTCTGATTGCTTGTTTGGGATGTGAAACTTGCAATCGAGATAAAAACAATTGAATCAGGAGTAGAACAAGACAACGAACCTAAGGAGGATTCCTGGAACCTTGTTATTTTTCATTTGTATTTCATTATATTTACGCAATTTCTCTCGCAATAAATCATTATCAAAACTCGTATTTTATCGTTTAACTTTTATCGTTAGTATTAAAGTTTACACCTTCTTTTGTAATTAACTTGTTTCCCTGTGGAATCGACACCCCAAAGTTATACTAAAATAACCGTGTTATACTTTGGGCGTAATCAATGCCAAAGACTGGAGAATGTGCCATGGAATGATTTCTTCCACAGTGGCTTGAACTATATCTGCCAATTATTTTTTCTGCTTTGTAAAAAGCCACTTTTTACTTTATAACATATGATGTGTTTTGTGCAGGCTTTAAGCACTACGTTCAGGTCAAGACAGTTTGAAGGGTGTGCAAGCACAGCAAACCAACAAATTTTCAAGCTTAATGTCGGTGACCTGTTGGTTCAGGGAACAACATCACCATCAACCAGCTATCTGGATAGACTTGAACTTTGATTAACTTGGTTGTAGATGAATGTGGCTTTCTGCCATGGATTGAATTTCTAAGAATTGAGCCTAATTCGATTAATTGAATGCAGTTATGCTTGATTTTATGTGATTGGTTCGTCCAAAGAATTGTTTTGGCATATGGTGCACATGATTTATGTATATATTATAGAAAAATTGCAATCAAGTAAACTTAGAAAACAGATCTCATTAAAAAAAAATAAGGTAATTAAAAATGCAGCGCTGCTTATAGACAAAGATCTAAGAGAATATCATAAGAATAAATAGAAAAAATTACACTTATTTTCATCATTTTTCATTGTTTAGATTTTTTTTTTGTGTCTTTTTGTTTTTCATAATTTTTTAAAAAATTTGTTTCTAATCTTTTAGATATTGAACAAACTTGAATATTGTATTTGATGGGTTGATGGGTTACATTTTAAAAATAAAATAATATTAATTATTTCTAAGTATTTGGTGTGTGCTTAAAAATTGTATTTAGTAAATATGAGAAATAAAATTAATTTTAGATTTTAAAATTTAAACTGAAAACTGAAAACAATTATAAGAAGGCGTAATCCAAATAGTTTTCTATTATCAAAATAGTTTTCGAACACTGATTATCCAAACAACATTTCACTGAAAACTATTTTGGAAACAGTTTTCGAACACTGATTATCCAAACATGTTTTCAGAAACTCTTTCGAAAACAGTTTTCGAACACTGAAAACTGAAAACTGTTACCAAACATGCCCATAGCTTCATTTTTTACAAGAAATAGAAAGACAAAAAGAAAGAGGGAGAAGAAAAGAAGAGAGAGAAAGAGAATGGAAGAAAGAGAGAAACCGCATAACAATGAATTAGACCGATTCCTTATCGCTAGGGGTGAGCATGGAACCCAGTTGACCTGCGAACCCGACCCAAACCGATATAATGGATTGGCTTAGGTTGTGTCTTTTTAGAGATTAGGTTGGGTTGGTTAAAAATATTTTGAACCTGATGGGTTGGATTGGGTCATGGGTTCAAAATTTTCAAACCGGTAACCCGATCAAATATATAATTGTATATTTTATATTTATTGAATATAAAATAGTGTATAAATAATTATAATATAATTGTAAAATATATAATCATAAAATGTTCATTCTAATTACTACTAGTGTGTAAAATTATACATAGCAAATACTCCAATGTCCAAACAAGTCTCATATTTTTCAATTACCATATTTTAGTTTCAAATATTTACACTAGAAACAAATACTGATTTCGAGTTATGAAATAGTTTTCATAATTATTCTTGAGCATAACTTCAATCAGAATAAATTGATGCACAATTAACTTATACTAACAAAATTTTGATTTCGTGTACCGTTGTAACTATAAAATAAACATAGAAATTAACACTAACTTATAAGATTCCAGTCAGGATCAATATATGCAGATAAACTTATATTCCAAAAAGATGTACCATAATGTTGATGGAAGAAATGCTGAATGTATAATAAAACTTAGTAATACCAACTTGCTGGAAGTCCAAACATTATTGAACCATTCAATTTGCCTCTCTGTGACTTTTTAAGAGCCCTCATGCCCCTTCAAAGTGGATTAAAGCATAGTCCAAAAATTAGATTGATTAGTGAAAAAGCACTAGCACGGCCAACAAATGCTGAGTTACTAAAATATATTATTAGCAACTATCCAGAAATCCAAATTTCCTTCGTAATTGAACAGTCTTCTAAAGTAAGTTAAATTTATATCAATTAAAGCAGTTCCTAGTGCAACATTCAGACGAAGATTATATTTTTTAATATAACAATGAATCCATATTCTAATATTAAGGGCTCTAGATTGTGAGCATGCAGATAAGCAATTGACCATGGTCACTTCATCAGGCTATATATTACTCGCTTGTATTTTATGAAACAATGTCAAAGCATCCTTACCAAGTTTGGCTTCAACGTAGCCTCCAATTATGGCATTCCATGTCACAACATTCTTCTCTTACATGTCATCAAAAAACCAAATTTAGCATAGCTTACAACCATTGTAGTCCATTAGACAATTGTTCTCTTTTCCATGTTATCAAATATTCTTTGTGCTGTCAGGCACACATATTTTACTTGTAATATGAATAAATTTAGTTTTGGATTTAATAGAATATTTTTTTTGTTATGTAATGTATATAGTTTAGTTATTTAGTAAAAAATATATCAATCCGGTGACCCAAACCGATTAGAATGGGTTGGGTTGGGTTGGGTTGAGGTTGGATGGGTTCATGGGTTAGGTTGGGTTGGGTTGGGTTGAGATTTTTTCAACCCGGTATGAATGAGTTGGGTTGAAATTTTAGGATAACCCGATCCAAACAGACCCATACTCACCCCTACTTATCGTCATCCCATTACATAGCATCACTGATCTATGATTGTGGAGATGCAATTTTTATCAAGAATACATGGAAATAGACAAACATAGGGCAAAGATTCTTTGGTTGCAGGAAATATAAGGCTTATTTATTTTAAAATCTTGATGATTTGTGGTTTAATTTTTTCGTCCTGCCTTCATATGCTAATTTGTTAAATTTTGGTGTATTATTTATTTCTTTAACTATACGCAGGTAGGCGATGCTTGTGGGGACTGTGTGGCTTTATCCTCCGATAACTGCAAAATCTCAACATGTAATAAATGTGAAGGTCTTCTAACATGGAAAAGGAAACTGAGTGTCAAAAAAATCCAAAATAAATAGGTCTAGCTTCGTTGGTTCATTGTGAAGTCATGAGTGTTTTTTGGTGCTTGCTCCTTCATTATGAGAATGGTCTCATCTACTAGAGCCTTTCCAACGTACAAAAACAAACAATTAATAAAGCACACTTAAACATAAAGAAGTTGAACACGGTAAAACAAACAATTGAGGTTACTCATCGACAATTTTATGGAATTTTGTGCACTAGAACACATAGTTGGTGGAAGTGCTTGCCCTTAAGGGTTTGTGGGGTTAGTGTTATTGCATGTCCTCGTAGTGTATCCAACACCACTACCCCCCCACCCCCACTATTTACTTCTAATCACCACACTTACCATGTTGACTCTTCTAGTATGTTCATCGTCATCCTCATAAGTTACCCTCTTCATAGCCTTTTTTTGGTATCCCAGGCTTAGACCTATCAATAGGTGGTGGTTTCACTCCTTAAACCCTAGTTTTTATGCAAAAGTTTTGGACCGTTGATGGGGTTAAATATTTGGGAATAAATATTTTTATGTGTCTCCACACTGTAACTTTGATGGCAATAACTATCTGGCTCTTCACTTTTCTTTCAAATATAAGTAACATCATGGGAGTATGGGATCCTAGTAATATCTTATCTCTTAAAAGTACATGTTTGAGCTTCAATATCTACTACAAATCCTCCAGTTCGACATGAAATACCAATATTAGGGCCACCTAAAGGATTAGCCCAACAGTGCCTAGCAATCTCCTTAGCTCTCTCTACTTTCCTTTCTATCTTTGGGAAAAAAGTCCTTGGAAACATATTAGCTAATTCCTTTATCTTACACAACCTAATTATTATTTGACACCTAACTATCTCCACACAAGTCAGTATTAGTTTCTCTCTAGCCCGTAAAATGGTTTTGTTAAAACACTCACATAGGTTGCTTAACAATATGTCACACTTAGGGAAAACCCTAAAGTATGACCTAGACCATTATTCTAGAGGTTTGTCAACTAACCAATCATAACCTTCCACACTAATATTTTTTACATTCTCCATTTGGTCTTCAAACTTCTCCACATAAGTTGCTCTTGCACATGCCCAAAGGGCATCCTTCAATGCTTTGCTTGTGAAGAGTTGCCTATAGTTTGTGTAAAGGTTCCTAGCACAGAAACTATGGTCTACATCAGGCAGCAAGTTTTGTAGGGCTAGAACCAATCCCTGTAGCAAATAACTGAGTTTATGTATGACATACCAAAAGACAAATAAACAAAAAAAGTGTGGACTATATATGAAAAAACATATGCAAATTGTTTTACCTTTTGTTTATCACCCATGAAAGTCCATGTAGATTGGTTATTGATGCCAAGATCTTATAACAGTAGCTTAAGAAACCATGTCTAACAATCTCTGGTTTCTGACTCAACCACTACAATTACCAATTAGTACATCTGGTCATTTGCATCAATACCCACAACTGCTAGTAGTTGTCTACCATACCTTTATTTCAAGAAGCGCGCATCAATACATATTCAGGGCCTGTAGCCATCTAAAAACCCCTTCTTAATAGCATCCATACATAGATAAAATCTCTCAAACGCTAGATCTAGAATTCTATACAGTATTATGATGTCTGGGTTGGTCTTTCTAATCTTATCCTCATAATCTCATATCCTTTTATATTGCTTAACACAACACCCTTTTATATTCTCTAAAGCCAAATCATTAGCTCTAGAAACCATGTTATTTGTCACATTTAATTCGTAGTCATTTGTAATCTGTTGCGCGAAATATATAGTGACCATTTGGGGACATGGTTAAGCCTCCCAAGGTACTTCTTAAAAAGCCATTGTGCTAACATTCTTGGATTTTTTCTATCTTTGTTGCACTTGTGTTTATTTGAATAAACTCCAACTCGAAAAGTTTGTTCATTCCTTAACTTATAAGCCCTCACATACTATGGACACCCTGGTTTACACCTAGGAAAAACTCTAACCTTGTCTCTTTTGAAAATGCTAATGCTGATGTTATTCTTTATAGTATATTCATCTATTAGATCTTTCACCTGATATATGGAAGCAAATTTGAGCCATGTAGAAAACTTAGGTTCAAGCAAGTCAATCTTAGGATTCCATTCAAGCCATCTTACATTATTATCATCATCATCATCTAAACTTGCAGGTGAATGCAACTCATCTTCATCCACATTCTCAATCTCATTATCTTTAACATTATTCAATACAAACTAAGTAAATTCTATGTCAAATTAAGTCCTTAGACCACTGCTTGAGCCCTCATTGTATCTACCTTAGCCATCATCTCCATTTATTTGAACCTAAACCATTTCGTCATCATTAGAAACTCTGTATGTAGAGCTTGGTAATTTAAATTTAAATAATTTAAATCTCAAGATTTCACTTTGGTGCGTTTTTGGAGTACTTGTCTAGTTTGAGCTTGACTTAATTCGTTTTGAGATTGGTAAAAACTTAGAAGCAAGTAAATAAGTTAAGGTTTAGTAAATAAAAAGTGTACTGGGGAAAAATCAAGTTTTAAAGAGTTTTAGGGTAATTATGAAAGAAAAGAAGAGTGGTGTGGTGAAAAAGTGAGAAAATAAAAATGAAAAGGGGTAAGTGAGCAATAAATCTAGAGTTGAAGTATAAAAGGGGGAGGGAGAACTCAGATTTTTAAGGAAGGCCCTAGAGGAACTGAGAAAGAGAGAAAAATAAAAGAAAGAGAAAGAAAATGAAGAAGATTGAAGAAATTGGCAAGGATTTTGGATAAGGACTTGTCTTTCTTTACTTTAATGGTTGAGTAGATTCCTTAATTCAAGGATTTAGTTCTTAGAAATGTGATTTGTGAAGAAAATTTTGAGAAAAACCTAAGTTGGTTTCAAGTTTGTGTGTTGTGCTAGGTTTATTAAATTGAAGTTTTTAACTTAAGATTTTTGCTATGGGTAATATAGAGTTTTATCTTAAAACTTTAGGAAAAACTTGTGTTTCAAAAGATTTGAAAGTTCTTGAGGATTTAAAGTTATTTTTTTAAGGAAAAAGATTATTTTCATAGAGGAATTTTGCTGAAACTCGGGTTACCAATCGACTAGGGGCTTTCTTCAGTTGACTATATATTGTATCAGGGAGTTCCAATCAACTCGTATAAGTACTCAGTTGACTGGGTAAAGTGGCCAAATTCCCAAATTGATTTTAATGTTTGCATACTTTTAAAGTATGATTAAAACACCTTTAAAAGAGTTAGTATTCATAAAAATTAAAGTGTTTTTGATATTCAAAGTAAATGATTTGAAAAAGGGTTAAAAGCCACGATTTCTTTTATTTTGGTTTCGTACGAAGTGTGTTTGTGATATTTAAAGTGTGTAAATGCCTTGGGGTTCCTAGTATTTTGTTATTGAATAATATTAATGGGGGTTAGATATTGTTTCACTCCTAAGTGTAAGTGGTGGTTACAGTTAAAGATCAAGTGAGTAGTTTGTTGTGGAGCACGTACAAGGTGAGTACACCTTACCTTTAGTAAGCGCATTAGTTTATAAAAGTAAAAAAAATATATATATACATATATGATGACATGATTGATTATTGGAGTCACAATAATAAAACTATAAGAGTTGTGAGCATAGGAAAGTAATGTTATGAAGATTATACAACAAAAAAAATGTGTGGAGTTACGATTGTACAAAGAGTGGTTGTGAAATTGATTTGATATAGTCATGTTTGAGAAATTGTGATGCGTGTCACTATAATGAAAGTGATTGATTGTGTTGTTATGAGATTGTAATGTAATTGATTGATAGATGTTATTTACATATTCATTGTTTCATGAATGCATTTGATGCTATATATATATAGTTAGCATATTATAAGAGGGGGGAGTGGTGAGATTGCGGTAGGTCCCTTCCCACAAGGGGTGTAAGGGTATCGAATGTTATTGTATGTACAGGACCCCTAAAAGGAGATCTGTTGTGATATGATATGAAGATTTGATGTACCGATACATAGGAACACATCCCCGTGATAACGAGATTAGCCTAGTGAGGGCAGTGATATGATTGTGTATTTTATTGCATAGCATCGCATTTCATGGATGCATTGTGATGATTAGGCCATGAGGGGCATGTGTTGTGATTAGACCATGAAGGGCGTGTGTTGTGATTGGCCCATGAGGGATAAGTGATATATTGAGGCCGATGAGGGGCGTAAATGTTGTTTGTGATAATAGAAAGGTGTTGAGATAGAAACTCTTCATATGTTTGTTGACCTTATGTTGTATGAAATGTGTTAAGAATCGTATGTTAATTAAACTACGAAAAGAAAATTTGGTGAACTCTTGTCTAAAAGATAGTTTCTTTCAAGTAAATAAGAAAGCAATTGGAGGAAACTTAAGGACTATATCACACGTAGTTAGGAATTAAATAATTTCTACGTTGAAGCTTATAATAAAAATGATAATTCTTCTATTACGATTACTTCTAGTAATGTGTTTCTCATTGAACTTTTTAGCTCACCCTTTTGTGTTTACTAATGTTTCAGGTAGTACCATAAAAAATTATGGTCAAAGTTGAAGGGAGTCCTTAGGTTGTTTTTTAGAGTTTAAAAATCTTTCTTTGTTATGATCTAGTTTCTGTAAAGAAAATATTCGAGATTTTTAAAGGGGGAGTTTTCTTTTATTTGCATTTAGATAAAGTTTGATGTTTTGTACAGATTATTTGGATATAAATTTTTTATCGTGTAAACTTGTGATGCTTGAAAGAATGTTTGTATTCTTGGTGAGTTTTGTATGTTCTCATATAGATCTAAGTGTGTTGGGAAACTACCCTCAAGATGATGCCCATGAGGTGATATTCCAAACACCCAAGTCTAGAGTGACTTGTATAAGAAAAGAAATAGGAACCAATCAAAGCAAGAAATAAAAAAACACAAGAAATTTATTGACAAGGTTCGGCAATTTGCCTACGTCCCCGTGAGCTCGTCTAAGCTCTCTGCACCATCTTATCAATGGAGTTCTTTACAATCAGCAACATTCTTCCAAGAACTCACAGGTTCTTGAAGAACAAAAGAAGAAGAAGAAGAAGAAGAAAGTGATAAGAACTAACCTTGGAATTTTCCCAAGAAAATTCTCCTTACAAGCCCTTGAATCCCTTTCTATTCTACTATCTCTTTTTAAACAACCAGCCTCTCTAAAAAATCTCTCTTGAGTTTAGTGTCTTTGCACTCTCACAATTGATTTCAATTCTAATCACAAGTTTTTTTTTTTCTTTTTGAAGCTAGGTGACCCTTTATATAGTGCACCGGCTTCTTGACCACTCTTGAGAGTCAATCTCCACCCTTAGATCTTGATGACCAATTAATTATGGCCCTCCATCAATTCTAAGTAAAGCTATGCATTTTGAACATGCCCCACACACCTTTCAAAAGGCTGAACAAAATGACATTAGTGTGCCTTCAGGCCGCGACCTAGAATAGGGCATGCCGCGGCCTGGAGTGTGCTAAAACTTCTGCATAAGTGCAACCATTTTGGGTGTCGCAGCCTGAGGGAGGCTGAGTCACAGCGCACACCTCCTCCAGCACTTCTCCTTGCTGGGCGCCGCACCCTGGAATGAGCTGGGTCGTGGCGCACACTGGTGTGCATTGATGCTGATTTTTCCTCCTTCCTTGCAACCGTTTAATGCTAAGACAAATACGAACAAAGTGCTTGGAGCTAAGAGGTGATGATACCTCCTCGGGTAATGCTCACTCGGGAATGGGTCATTACAATGTAGTCACTATCAATCAAATCATCATCACCTCCTAAATGGAAATCTATATCATCATCACCATTTTCTTTATTAGCAACCTCCTCTTGGTCCTCACTACCCTTATTATCCTCAACACTCCCTTCTCACTGATCCTATTTGATTCCTCATCCACTTGTATATCATTATCTTGATCCTGACTGCCCCCTTGATGTTGACTTTTACTATTAGCCTTTAACATCCACATGCATATAGCCTCCTCAATATTCTCATCACTATTATTATTGACCTCAACATCCACCATAAATTCTTCCTCCACAATTTACCATCTTCCATTAACCTCAACATCATCTTGAACTACCTCATCAACATGGTCAACACCCCCTATCCTACACAAACAAACAAAACAATATTTACACCTAATCCTTCACATTTTGTTATAACTAGGCCAACATAAATGTCAGCATTCTCACCTTCACTTTATACTAGAACCTTATCATAACTTCCATCTATTTCAAAAAATGTACGATCATTCTGACATTGGCTTTTATTTCCCAAATGCTCTATAAACAGTTGGACCATTCCACCTTTAGGAACTATTTTTGACATTTCATACAAATCATTGTCTATTTTGGTTTGATGTAACATGACAAAACAATCATTTACGTTTTTCCAAAAGTAGTTGATTTTACAATGGATGTCTAAAAGTTTAACAAAATAATATTTTATCAGAGACAACTCCTCACCATCACAGTATGCAAGGTAATTTAGTTTTTCCCAATATAAGACTTCCTTGGATTTGATCTGCATGACTTGAATCTACCATGATAGTGTAATTCCATCGTGAAAAACTTCCAACTCTGTTCTTTTTCTATAATCAATAAATAAAAAATGAATTAAAAATGAAAAAACCTTAAAACAACTAGAGTTAATTAAAAATTACAACCACTAGTAACACAACAATACTAAGTATAATAAAATATTGTCCATTATGCCCTGTTCGTAAACCCAACAATAAATACTAATAAACAATCACAAATCCTAACTATTGCTAAGTATAATTATAAAATATTTGTAAACACATGTTCTATTTGTATTTAAATAGAAACCCATAACACAAATCCTAATAAAAATGCAAGTAAATCCAAACACTAAGTCCTAACTCAATAAAAAATTCAAACAGTAACATAAATACTTGAAGCCCATCAATTTACGAGTCAGTAATTAGGAAGTTTAAATGACCCATCGGGCTCAAAGATGATGAGAACCATGCCACCAACTTTCTACCTCAACCAAATCAATAAGATAATTGAACTTTTGATGAGAATCAAATAAGATTAAATGTATTTCACTCATTAATTTGATGAAAAATAGATCTTCATTTCGATTTCATTGTAAAGCCTGAAGTTTTCTTTGTCTAATTTGATGTAAGCTGAAACTTAAAATGATTACTTTGTGTCTAAATGAAACCCTCGCTCTATCTAAATGAAAACCTAAAATCATTTTAGACCCAAATAATTATTCTCCACTGAACGATGGCCACCTTAGCATTTACATGGGTGCTAAGGTGGAATTCTGTCTGAATTCATGCTACGAAGTAACAGTAGGGTCGAATTGTTATGCGGTTGATAGTTTAGGGATTGATTTAGAACATTTGAAAGTTACATGACTAAAATAGAACCCAAGTAACAGTTATATGACCAAAATAGGTATTTAACCTTGTTATGGCCCTCTAGGTCTCTAAAATCCATTGTTTAAATAATATAATATATAAGTTTAAAGCAACTATAACAAATAGAGTAATTGTTTAAGGTTGAAATAGATGTTAAAAATAATCAAATAGGCAAAAAGAAATGGAGTAATTTTTTAAGGATAAAAAGAAATAGTTAAGTTTAGTACAAAATCAAAAGTTAGATTTTACATCTTCAAGCACAAAAGCTATTTTGGAAAAAATGTAACATTCTTCTAATTTCTTTTAATTGAAATGAAAATTATACTTTTGCCACAATAAAAATCTCAATTCACTATAATTTAAATTAATTTTTCTCTTCTTAAAAGTTTTAAATGCAATTATAACGATAGAGTCATTATTATTAAATTGCTATTACTACTTATTATTACTATTATTAAAATAAGTAGTATTTTTTATTATACAAGTTTTAAAGTCAATTTGATAAAAAAAAAATTGTTTGATCATCAAAAGAATCAACTGACATCAACAAATTTTTTTTATTTATTTATAATTTTAAAGTTTAAAAGCACTTTTACAACTTAAATCGATCAAACATTACCATTGCAGCTCTTAGTTTTTTTATTTACAGAAATGATCTAACCTACTTCATTCTCCTCCATCCACATAATAATTCTCTTTATCCATAACAAAGATGTTGGTATGAAGAAGTGATTTTAGGTCAAGGGACCCAAATATAGCCAATGGTTATTGGTTAATTTTTGTATCTTAGTTTAACAACACTTTAATGCTAAACAACTTTTAACTCGACAATATTTTTAACCACAAATGTTTTAACAACACATTTGGATCCTTATAGTAAAAGCTCTCGCTAAGCTAAAAAGGCTTAAGGTTTATTATTTTGTGATTTGAGAGAGTAGATTCAATCTGTTATCATCTTTGTGTTCCCATGTGGCTAACTTGGGTTATTTATCAGCTTAAGCCTTTAAGCATCTTATCAAGTAGCCACATTTAGTTTTTATCCAAGCTAACATGACCATGGGATGATCATCATCGGTCCAAATCTTTCATTCCAATCTGAGACCTCATTTGACTCCCATTCAAGGTGAATTTAACAAGTTTTACTTGTTATTAAGGAACTTAATTCCATTACATACTTAGCTCGCTCAGTGGCGGAGCCATAATATTATCCAGGGAGCAAGATTATTTCATACAGAAACATAACTAATTCGATAAGTATTATAAATTTAAATAAATAGAATTTTAAAATTTTAAATAATAAATAAAAAATATCTCAATTTTTCAAAAAACACATAAATAAATCTCATATATTTGTTGCACCTAAAACTAATTTGTTCAACCATCCTCGATGATTTTTCATGCTTTGAAATCATTGCATGATCGCCTCACTATAACTGGTTTTGAAAATATCTTTTTCAATATTTGTAACCAAGTAATCATTCATCCATTGATCTCCTATTCAATTACATAAACGACTTTTAACAATATTCATTGCAAAAATAGCTCTTTCCATTGTAGTATTTGCAACCGATAAAATCAATGTCGATGTAACCAAAGAATAAAATAATGAATACAAGACATTCTTTTTTTGTCTAAACCTTTTTTCTACAAGTTATCCAATCCTTTTAAGTATAGAAAATTCAGCGTCAGATAGGATATTAATGATGTATATCTCTAATTAATTATCTAAAGTCATCAAATGCATTGTTAAAAAATCATTTGGGTAAAATTGAGCAAACAAAAGTAACTTCCTCTTATCAAAAGCAACAAATGAATCATTTGAAGCCAAGCATGAAGCAACAAGTTGCAATTCAGAGTTTACCTCATCAAACTGATTATTAAGCTCTTGCAATTGCATATCTATGATAGTAAAACAAAGTTCAACCCGATAGTGGTTCAAATTTGTCACTTTTTAAGTTCTACATGTGATCAAAATATCAATCTATCATCCATTTCATAAACAACTATATGGTGCTTGGCACAAAATTTAGTACATCTTCAAATAAAGAATCTCATTCATTATCTCTCATACCTTTTAAGCGCTGCTTAGAATTTTTAACTTAGCTTATTGCATTCATAATGTCCAGATCTTATTGCTACAATTCTGTGATAAATCATTTATAATTCCTAGCACTTTCTTCATCAAATGTAAATTGAATGCAAATTCAATTGTCTGGAGTGAATTCAATAGCTTATAAGCTTCAACTATTTGTTATGAGTTCAAACTACAGTTATTTCAATCACATCAGCTATAAAAGAAATTAAAAGAATAAGATTCACTGGTGTACTATAGTGAGAACTCCAACAAGTATCTCTAGGTCACCGTAAATTAATTTCTCGATTCAAACCATGATTGGTGCAAAGCTCATTATTATTTAATGCTTGCACAACCTCTGACCTTTTCTTTTCTCAAAGTATGTCACACATCTTACATGATGAATCAATAACATTAAACACACTCATAACTAAGTTAAAATATGTTGCAATTTGAATATTATTTTTTTACAATTGCAACCATTGTTAATTGAAGCTGATGTGCAAAGAAATTGACAAAAAAAGATGAATAATCTTTGAGAATAAGTGTTTTTAGCCAAAGTCATTTCACCTCTCATGTTGCTAGCCCCATCATATTCTTGTCCAGGAAATCTACTTTACTTAGACCATATTTATTCAACCCCATTGACTCAATTGTTTCTTTGAGTGTTCTTGCAGTGGTATCAATAACATGACTAATGGTCAGAAAGTGCTTAATTGCATGCCCCTTCTAATTAATGTAAAGCAAAGCAATAGCTAAATGTTCTTCGTCTTAACTGTTATGAGATGCATAAAATATTATGAAAAATAAAAACTCTCAAAGATCCTTAATAATGCAATAGTAGTCTATGTTGCTACAACATTGGCTATTTTGTTTTTGAATGTCAGGTGTAATAAGCTTTAGATTTTCAAGTGAATTTTCTAGAACCACACGATTAATATCTTTATTATGCTCTACAACATTTCCTGGATTTTTTTTTTTAGTTTTTAGATTCAGCATGCCCCTAAATGTCAATCCTTTTTGTTGTAAGAAGAAAACACAAATTAATGACGCATTCAAGCAAGTTCGATACTCATTTTTTCAAGATCTAACTATTTGTTGATGACTACCTCAATGTCTTGATTTCGGTTTAACAAAACTTCACTTTTTTGTTAAGCTTGATTGTGTACACTATTGTAAGCACCAACATGATTAGTTATCTTTTTTTTAATTTTTAAATCCTTTAATAACAAAAGATTCTTCTCTTACTTAATTTCCTATTTTAGGTCTAAAAAGATAATAATATAAACAATCAACGTCATCTTTTACAATGATATACTCTAACCAATTAGGATTCTCCTTAAACCATTTTAGTTTAAAACAATTATTTCTTTTCCAAAATTTACTCTCACAAAAAGTGTAATCTATTGGTTGACACGATCTTTTTTGTAAGTATACTCTTCTAATCTAATCTCAATCATTAAGATGATGACTATATAAAATATTTCTCAATTTGAAGTCCGTTGAAAGATTAGCAATATCTATTTCAAGGCAAGCATGTTTAAAATTTGATTAAATTTCATTGCAATCTTGATCTTGCTTAGGATTTCCTATATTTTTAAACAACTACAAATTCATATATTTTTTGAATTAGAATAAAATAGAAATAAAAAAAATGCATAATCAAAATTCAAACACATTACTATAAGTCTATAAGTTTAAAATAAAAAATCAAAGAATCATAATTTGTGATTTTAACCTTAACTTATATAAAATAAACATGAAATTAATTATGTTGAAAGGAAGTTCAAACTAATTATATCAACGAAATTGATAAAACATTAACCTTTTGGTTTCTTTTATTCTTGAGAGAGACCACTTGATGTTTCTTTTATGTTGAAAAGCAATTGGATTAATTTATAGAACAAAAGAAAGAGAAAACAAAAACGATAGGGGCTCACAGCACCAACAAGCAACTATGGTGTTATTTTTTCTTGCCTTTTGTAGAGTCTTTTTTTTCAATTCTTTATAACAATTATGTTTTAATAGACTTTACTAGTACTATAACAATTCCTAGTAGTTCTAGATAACTACTTTCTAGGAGGTTGACCACTAAATGCACTCCATAAAAATAAATTAATAATTTATTCATTGATTTCAGGTTGTCCAACACTTATTTGTTATTTTATAGAGATTTTTTTTTTCCTTTTTTTCCTTTTTGAAACTTACAAATGACATGCTAGTTTGACTTTGTCTTCCAACTGTATTATATAACCCAATCCTAATACTATTAGTCTACTACATATAAGGAATTTTTGTGAAAAAAATGAGGGTGGATTTTCCTTCTCTCACCCCCTCTCTCCACCATTAAGGTCATTCCCACTAGCTTTAAAAGCATATAGAGTCTTATCTTAAGTTACTATCTCAGTGTCTAAAGTGATTGCTTGGGTGAAATAGCTGATGTACTTTTCATATGTATATTTTTGCTAATTACAACATATATAAGACCTCTAACATTACCCAAAAACACATGGAATGAACACCAAGTTCAACAATGTTCCATTGCTTAGATATCATATCAAACACTACACAAGCCCAAAGATTCAACATAAGACCATGTTGACTCCTAACTTGATTTTAATGGTAACAAAACTAAACTGAATTGATCTAATGATTCTTGTCTAAGTGTTAAAGCTTTTAAGGTATTTTATTCAAAGATACCTACTCCTCAAAAGAAGTATGAAGAACAAGATTAGAAGCTCCTAAGGTAGTTGATGTAATTGTAAATCTTTTCTCAATTATCTAACTTTATTTATGGCTCAAAAATATTTACAAAAATGTTTTTAACACAAACATATAAACCCGATCTTAATTTTATAAGTCTATGAAAAATAGAAAATTTCCATTTCAAGGGATTTTGTCGACTGAATGGATTATAAAGTCGACTGAATAAAGGACATAAAGTCCTGCCCTTTGATCTAGTCGATTGAATGATTCATATAGTTGATTGAATGAAAGACAACACTTTTTGCCCGCTGACCTAATCGATTGAATGAAAGACAAAGAGTTATGTCTCTCTAGTCCAGTCGACTAAATGGTTTATACAATTGACTAAATGAAGCTACTAAAGCAAAATTGCCTTGATTCAGTCAACTGAACCAAGCATCCAGTCAACTGAACACTCGATTTTAATAGCTAGTTTTTTAAAAGAATAGCGTGGGTCATAGCATTTAATGCTCTAAAATGCTCCAAAACAGCCACACCTTGTGTGTAACGCCCTTATAGAGTTAAGTCTATATAAAACCCCTTTTAAATGAGCAAACCTAACAATCAAGATCATTGAATTTATTCTAGAGCTCATTAATATCCTTCATACCTTTCAAAAATCTTCTTGAGCCATCTTTAAAGCTTTTTTCTTTAAAGAGAGATATTCTTCATTTGTAAAGCATTAGTTGCAATCTCTCTTGTACCAATCTAAATCTTAAATTCCAATCATTGTAAAGAGAAAGAGTTGGTATAACTCTTAGAAGTGTTTAGGTGTTAAACACTTTAGTGTAATCTTTATTGGAAGAGAACTTTGTAAAGGTTTGGACAACACCTCTGAAGTTGTTTGTTTGATTTATTGGAATACTACACGGAGTCTCCTTGAAGAGAGTGGATGTAGGGTCAAAAAGTTTCTGATATTGTTGAACCACTATAAACAGAGTTTCACTTTCTCATCCTTTGCTCCTTTAATTTCCAGTAGTATAATTCTTGTGGTTTATGCTTGATTTCATTAAGTGTTTAAAACTTGTTTGTTATTTGCAAAAAGTTTTAAAAACCAGTTCACCCCATCTTGGGTTGCACTTTGGTTTATAATTGATATCAAAGCCTAGTTCTCATAGTAAAGCTTAAAATCCATGAATATATCCTATGACAACTAATAACTATAATGCAGATCATTTTTACAATAAGCCTCTTTTGTTTAATGGAACAACTTATTACTATTGGAAAAATAGAATGAAAATCTTTGTAGAAAGTCAAGATTATAATTTGTGAAGAATCATTGAAAAATGACCTAGGTTTTTTGTAAAGAATATCCTAGTTGGTGAAGTAGAAGCTATAATTCTTAAAATGAAATAAGAATTTAATGATGAGGATTGAGAATGATGTCCTTAAATAGTAGAGCTACTAGTATTCTTCATTATGCTTTAGACATTAATGAATACAACAAAATTTTTGTATGTGATTCAGCTAAGGAAATATGGGATAAACTTCAAGTTACATATTAAGGCACTAGTGAAGTAAAGAAATGAAAAATCTATATGTTAATGTATGATTATGAAGCTTTTAAAATGTCTCCTATTGAAACCATTTCTAAAATGTACTCTCGATTCATTAGTGTTATTAGTAGTTTAAAGTTTCTTGGTAAGACTTATGATGATTGCGAATTAGGAATCAAAGAGGACGGTCATTGTGGAAGTCAAAGACCTTGACAAGCTTGATGTCAAAACATTTCTTGACTTATTAACTCACAAGATGGATGTAATAAATCGTGTTGTTGTTGATGATGAGTCAAAGAAGAAGAATGTCATTGCTCTCAAAGCCATCTCAAGCAAGCAAGTGGAAGAAGAAGAAAATGAAAGTAGTGAGGAAGATGGAGAAATGACTCTTATCACAAAGAGGTTTCAAAGATTCTTGAAGAAGAGCAAGAAACCTTACACAAATGACAACTCAACCTAAGAGGATCCTATAGTGTGCTTTAGTTGTAAGAAACCTGGGCACATCAAGGCAAATTGTCCTACAACAAAGAAACCTTACAAGAACTTCAAGAAGAAAGCCTTAGTTGCAACCACTTAGAGTGTTGATGATGAGGACATCTTGGAAAATGAAATTGACTACCAAGAGATTGTCAATCTTTGCTTGATGGCAATTCATGATAATAGTAAGGTAACTAATTCTTCACTTAGCAATGATATTGATAATCAAAATAGTAATGAAGAATTATTTGATGCTATAAATGAATTGCATAAGGAATTAAAGAAATTCAGTGCTAAGAACATTGCTCTAAAAAAAATTTCATCCCTTTTTAAAGAGATGGAAGCTCTAAAAGAACAAAAATAAAAACTCTCTTTAGAACTTAACAACTCATCACAAGAATCCTTGATGAATGAAAATATTGATTTGAAAAAGAAAGTGATTGAGTTGAATAACACAATATCTAGACTTGTAAGTGGAAAAGAAAAGCTAGATGAAGTGTTAGCTTGTTAAAGAATAAGTGGAGAAAAATTCAGTTTGAGTTATTCCCCATTAGGCAAGCAAAAATCGAATGAAACTCTCTTTGGGAAAGAAACATGTGTTGATGAACCCTCTACTTCTAAGGCTCCCAGTAATGTTAATAATGTTCATTTGAAAAATGTTAGGAAGCCTAAAAATTAAAATGTCAATTCTTATGGTAGAAATTCACATGCTAACTATGAATAGATAACCAAGAAATACTTATGCTCATTCTGAAAATGTAAATGCTAGGTATGCTCATTCAAAAATTTCACACGTTAGGAATTCATATCCTAGAAGCAACTATCATTTATATCCTAAAAACAACATGTATGCTTTTAACTCTTATAATGTAAGAAACATGTATTCTAGGAATACTCAATATTCTTATCCAAGAAATGATAGATTTACATATTCTAGACATCCTAGAAATTACCATGATTATCAATCTAGGATTATGCATCATCCACATTATTATGATTATAGAGCATATTATAGAACTACGAAAGTATGGGTTTCTAAAAGATCCGTATTTTTAAGGACTAACCCGAAAGGTCATAAGAAATTTTGGGTACCCAAAAGCTCCATTATGTATCCTTGTGCGATGTAGATATGTCTCCACTGAAAGGTTGAATGTGAGCATTGGTACTTTGATAGCGAATGCTCAAAACACTTGACCGGTGATGAAAGAATTTTTATGGAGTTGACTCTAAGGGATAGTGGACACGTTACCATTGAAGATGACACTAAGATGAAGATCATTGGACATGGTAAAGTGGGTAAAAAATTTTAATCTTTGATCATGTTTTATTTGTGTAAGGCCTTAAGCCTAATTTACTAAGCATTAGTCAATTATGTGATGAAGGTAATAAAGTAATATTTGAATCTTCTCATTATCTTATAATAGATATCAAAAGTAACAAGATTAAATTTGTTTGCCAATGACATGAAAATGTCTATTTAGTTGATCTCAAAACTTTGCCTTCGGAAAATGAAAAATGTTTTTTAGCTTTTAGTGAAAACTCGTGGTTATAGAATATAACACTTAGCCATGTGAACATGGTCTTGATCAAAACTCTTTCTAAAAAGGATTTAGTTTTTAGTCTTCCCGAAATCAAATTTGAAAAAGACAAGGTTTGTGATACTTGTCAAATGGAAAAACAAACAAGAATTCCTTTTAAATCCAAAAATATGGTTTCAACTTCTAAACATTTAGAGCTTTTGCATATGGACTTGTTTAGTCTAATAAGCACTATTAGTCTAGGTGGCCATCAATATGCTCCTGTTATTGTAGATGATTATTCTAGATATACCTTTGTTATTTCTATTGTTTATAAGGATGAAGCTTTTAAAGGTTTTGTAAACTTTTGTAAAAATGTTCAAAATGAAAAATGTATTGTTTTTTCAAGTATAATAAGTTATCATAGAAAATAATTTGAAAACCAATGCTTTTCAAAATATTGTGATGATAATGGTATTGATCACAATTTTTTCAGCTCCTAGCACTCATAAACAAAATGGTGTTGTTGAAAGGAAAAATAGAGTTTTAGAAGAAATTGGTAGAATTTTACTTTGTGAAAATAGTTTGCCAAAATATTTTTGGGAGGAAGCCATAAACACCGCATGCTATGTTTTAAATAGGTATATACTTAAGAAAGCTCCATACGAACTATGAAAGGGTAAAAAACCTAATATATCTTATTTTTATGCTTTTGGTTACAAGTTCTTCATCTTAAATAATAATAAAGTCCATTTAGGTAAATTTGATTCTAAGACCGATGAAGGGATTTTATTGGGTTATTCAACCTCTAGCAAAGCTTATAGAGTCTTTAATAAAAGAACTATAGTTGTTAAAGAATTCGTTCATGTTGCTTTTGATGAAACTAATCCTCTTTGTAAAAGAAGAGCTTCTCTTGATGATGATGTAGGTTTCACGCCAAGAATGGATTCTACCATTCCCATTGTTAACCCCAAAGAGAATCAACTGTAAATAACTCAAGGGAAAGATGGTACCTAGACTTGATGAACCTTCAACAAGTCAACAAGGAGATGATCTTTCTAAAGATTGGAGGTATGTGAATTATCATCTAATCAATCAAGTTATTGGTGATTTTTCACAATGGGTAAGAACTCGATCCTCCTTGAGAAATATATATGAAATTATGTTGTTGTTGTTGTTGTTTTTTTTTTTATCTCAAATAGAGCTTAAGACTTTTGATGAAGTTGAAAATGATGAAAATTGGATAAATGTTATGCAAGAAGAATTAAATCAATTTGAAAGAAATAAAGTTTGGACTTTAGTTTCTAAACCTAAGGATCATTCAATAATTAGAACTAAATGGATTTTTAGAAATAAAATGGATGAAAATGGTATAGTAACTAGAAATAAGGCTAGACTTGTGGCTAAAAGATATAATCATGAAGAATGAATTGATTTTGATGAAACTTTTGTTCCCGTAGCTAGATTAAAAATTATTCGTATGTTGCTTCCATTTGCATGTTTTAAGAATTTCAAATTATTTTAAATGGATGTAAAAATTGCATTTTTAAATGGTTTTATTGAAAAGAGGTCTATGTTGAACAACCTCTTGGTTTTGAAGATCCTAACTTTCCAAACCATGTTTATAAGCTTTTAAAGCTCTTTATGGTTTGAAGTAAGCTCCTAGAGCATGATATGAAAGGTTAAATAACGTTTTACTTGATAATGGTTTTTTCAAGAGGAAAAATAGACACTACTCTTTTTACAAAAAATCTTGAGCGTAATACTCTTATCGTACAAACCTATGTTGATGATATCATATATGGTGCTACTAATGAATCCATGTATTAAGACTTTGCTAAATGCATACAGGGTGAGTTTGAGAAAAGCATGATGGGAAATCTCAACTACTTCCTTGGACTTCAAATTAAACAAGCAAAGGAATGCACCCTCATCAACTAATCCAAGTACACTAAAGATTTGCTAAAGAGGTCTTGGATGGAGAATGCAAAGTCCATTGGGACTCCCATGAGCACTTCAACAAAACTTGACTTAGATAAAGGAGGTAAAAGTGTTAATATTAAGAAATATTCAGTTTCTAGATGGCTTATTTAAGCCAAAGTGATGGAGGGAGTTGAAGGAGGTTTAGAGAGGTTAAAGGAAATGTTTTTTCTAAATCTCTTATTTAAATGCATATTTGGGCTAGTCAGGTTGGCCATCTTGGGTGCATGACCCGATCCAGATTTTTCTACTATTACAATTGATAGTAAGCTAGTATAAGTAGGGTTGTTGATCAATAATTACATTGGCATAAAACAAAATTCACGTAAATGTGACATTCTTTTGTCATGTTTGAAAGCCTTATTAATTTTTAAAAGTTGGGCTTTCTTAGAGCAAAATGTAGGGTCTCATCTTTAATCATGCCAAAATCTCTGGTAGCTAACATTACCTATTGAAAATGAGTTTTTTTTTTCGTTTCTTTTTCCCTATGAATTTGGGTGATAACTTGTGCATTCAATTTTTTAAAAAAGTTTTTTGTTGCTTTTGGATAGATCATTAGGGTTTTTGGATTGACTGTTAACTTTGTTACTTTGCTCAAAATTGGTAATCCAATATAGTTGATATATAAGTATCCCCTAAATTTTTTCGATATTACTGTTTGTTCATTAAAAGATCATTTCTCATATACTTCTTAAAGCAATCATTCATTGCTTTACTTTTGTTGTTAGACTACATTTGATGCTCCAAGAACTCAAAACCTATAATTTTTGGGATTCTCTTTTTTTGATAGAATTCATCGATTTATTATTAAATCGAGGAGATGTACTTGTGGACACAAGGAGTTATAGAATTTGGTGTCTCCTTTGTCCAAATACAATAATTAAAAATTGAACGCTCTAGTCTAGCTAGCTCAAGTGCAATAGTGTTAGCAAGCTTATGAACATGAGAACATTTAACCATTGAGAATTGAGATAAAAGATATTTAGCTTAATCAATTAGAGAGTCAAAACTGGAATAACATACCAAACTAGACACTAGAGAGAACACAACAATGCTTAAATCAAACTTTAACATGACATGGGTAAAATCAAATATTAGCGTTAATCTCATGCCTTCCACCACAGCCACTACTTCTATCATTGAGACCTAAAGTAGACAATCCCATCTGCTAGAAGAAGACACCAACTTGGCCACCACTATCTCGAATGACCGCTCTAATGCCCATCCACTATAGTTCTTGAAAAGCCACCCCATCAATTTTAGCTTGACAAACCGAGCAGGGGCAAATCCATTTAGTCATGTTGGAATGAGGTCTAGTACGAATATGTTTTGAATTTGCCTCTAGGAAATTCACACAATAACATTTAGTTTACTCCACCAGAGTCGGGAATTTCATGTGGCAATCACCATAAATGACTGCATGATGATTACACCATATCAACCAAAGTAAAAAAGAGACAAAAGGACCTTCTCGAGAATCCGTTTGTTCAACTAAATCCAGTAAAAAAAAAAACGGAGAAAGAGGTCTCTAAGTGGTAATGAGACTAGCCTAAGGCGAGTGTTGCCAAAAAAATTTCACAAACTCACAGAGAAAGAAACTATGAATCCATGACTCTTTTTCATTCCCACACAACGGACAAGAATCCTCGGTCATAATCTTACGGTGCCATAACTTACCCTTTATGGGGAGGCTATCACACCCCAACTGTCATAGGGAATGCTTAATATGATTAGGCTCCTCCAACTGTCAGATGGTATTCCATCCAATAGTTAGGGAACTAGTCGATGAGCTAGCCTCACTGCTCAAGGCCCTGGTGTCCTCAATCATCAATATATGGTAGGCACTCTTTACTAAGTAATGGCCACAACTGGTATAATTCCATATTAAAACATTGAGCCGACTAAAAACAGGTAGCTGTAAAATCAACTCTGCTTCAAGAAGGAGAAAAATTTCTCTAACTAAAGTTCTATTCCAAGACCTAGTAATAGGATCAATAAGATCAATTACTTTACTTTCTAGATACACAGGACTAAGGGGTGATAGTACCTTGAAAGCAGTGGGCGTAGGTAGCCACTTATTCTTCCAAATAGCCTTTGACGATCCATTACCCACCTTCCACCTAAACCCTTACTCGACCACCTTCTGAGCCCCCTATAAGTTTCTCTAGGCAAGCGAGGGATTGTCCAAATTGGGCCTCCAATAAAGAAGAGTTGGGATAATACTTAGTCTTTAGAACTCTACAAACCAGAAAATTGTTTTTACACAACAATCTCCATACTTGCTTTCCTAGTATGGCCAAATTAAAAAAAAATAGGGATTATGAAACCCTAACCCCTTTATTTCTTAGGCAAACAAATATAATGCCAACTAACCCAATGTATTTTCCTCTGCTTCCTTTGTATCCCTACCAAAAATTACGGATAATAGATGAAAGCTCATCAACCAGAGATTAAGGGAGCCTGAAACAACTCATCGCATACGTCGAGATAGCTTGCGCCATAACTTTGATTAGTACTTCCTTACTTGCCTTTGTTAGATCTTTCACATTCCAACCATTCACCTTCTTCCACACTCTTTCCTTAAGAGCCTTAAGAGACTGGAAAATTTGCTTTTTGGAGTGAGCAATAATGGCTGGGAGGCCTAAGTACTTATCATGAGGTTGAAAGCCTTGAATGTCCAAAATGTTTTGTATTACTAACACAAAAAATATTAGGACTAAAGAAATCATATGACTTCTCCACATTAAGCTTTTGCCCTGACATAGCTTTAAACGCTCCAAGTAGCCTCATCACATTTATCGCATCCATCGAGGTAGCTTTCAATAATAATAGACTATCATATATAAATAATAAATGAGAGATATGGGGACCACCTCGACTAATAAAGATTCCCTAGATATCACCACTATGCTCAACAGCTCTAAAAGAGCTGAGAGGCCTTTAGCACACAGAAGGAATAGATAAGGAGACAAAGGGTTCCATTGTCTAAAACCTTTGGAGGGCATAATGGATCCATGTTTCTCCCTATTAAGGAGGACTGAGTATGTCACAGATGATACACACTGCATAATAAACTGAATCCTCTTATCTGCAGACCCCATTTTTGCTATTACAACTTGAAGAAAACCTCACTTATCCTTATCATTTGCCTTACTCATGTCTAGATTTAAGGTCATGGACCATGCTTTGTTTTTTTTCTTACATTTTAAATAATGCATGTATTCAAAGGTTATTATGACATTATCCGTTATAAGCCTACTTGGCACAAATGTGCTTTGACTCTTTGAAATGATATAGAGAAGAACTCTCTTCAGACGATTCGCTAAAACCTTAGAAATCACCTTATAAATAACATTGCACATACTAATAGGTCTATATTCAGTTATTTTTTTAGGTGATTTTGTTTTAAGAATCAGCACTATGTAAGTACTATTAAACGATGGATGCATAACATCAGTGTTAAGGAAATCAAGAACCACATTACTAACATTATCCCTCACTACATACTAATAATTTTGATAAAACAAAGCAAGCATACCAATTAGGTCGAAGGCCTTAGTGGGGTTCATTTGAAAAAGCGCTTCATGTATCTCTAGCTCGCTGAGTGGTGCCAACAAATCATCGTTCATATCTAGAGTGACACAAAGAGGTAAATGTGCAACAACTGGATCAAACGAGAAAGGTGATTGGGATGAATAAATTCCAATGAAATAATTCACCACAATTCTCTCAATATCCTCTAACTCCGATTACCAGTGGCCCTGATAATCTTGCAGCCCGAGGATCAAATTCCTTTTCCTCGTAACTATGGCTTTCGCATAGAAATAGACTATTCATATCTTATTTTTTTAACCAAGATATTCGTGATCGTTGTCTCCACATTGCTTCCTACTGCTTTAAACATTAATTGATTCCACCCTTCAACTGCCTAATAACCCCCATTCGTATGTGGGGACTCTTCTTAGCAATTTTTAGCCGATTTCTTAGGCTCTGCAACCTGGTGGCAATGTGGCTAAAAGAGTGCTTATTCCACTAGATCAAAGCCATCCTAATGGCCAATAAATTAGATGCTAACTCATAAGCCTCTATCGTTATTAGGATCCAAGATTACTTGATTACTTTTCGCACCTCTCATGTTGGGTCCACATTGCTTCAAACTTGAAGACTTTTATACTTGAAATCTGTGAGGGAGGCTGCTCAGCTATACTCAACTTAAAGTAGTGATTTTTGGGATTCCCTTAAAACTTAGTCAATTTGAGCTATAAACTTGATTGTTAAAATTGATTTAGAGCAACATATGATTTTGGACAGTTTTGCCATGGTGAATTAATTATTTTTCATAAGAAATATTTTGCTAGAGAAATTTATTGATTTTGCCATAAAATGCAGAGTTCATTATCTCACTAGATATGTAGATAATTCAAATCAACTTTGTTCAAATGACATGTTCTTATTATGTACACTTGCGGAAATGAAATATGAAACAACAAATAAATCAATGTAACTGGAAAAAAATTGACTACGTGGTAAAAAGAGCTAAAATTTATATATATAAAAAAGAAGAAAAGAATTCATGCTTTTTTATTAAATAAAACTTGATGACAAACTATAAAAAAAAACAGTAACCTCAAATCATGAAAAGAAAGCATAAATAATTATATTATTTATTATTTATAAAAATAGAAATATTATATATTTAATAAAAGTGAATAAACATTTAATTTTTTATATATTTTTAGTCTCGCATATGGTGTCGGGTCATGCTAATCTTATATTTAAATTTGAACGATATAGATATTATAATTCCCAAAATTTGAAATAAATAAGTTATCAATGTTTTTAGTGAGAAAGTGATATTGACATTATAAAAAAACATATGATATTGAAGAAAAAAAAAAGATGATAATGGAATTGGAGAGAAATGTTGATATATGCTTACAATTTTTTATAAATATAATTCTATTTGTATGAATGATTTGATCAATCAAATAAATTTATGGTTTATGATGGAGTACTTTACCATTATAGTTCATAAATTGTTAATTGAATTCATTACGGAAAGTTTTTGATTTTTAATAAAGATAAAATTCTCTAAGAAAATATGAACAAATTCTGGGTGTTTCAATGAATTCCGTTTCTATTTCACTTTATATTCTTTTACAAAATAAAATGCTAGAATTAGATCAATTACACACTTTTTTTTTCTCATTTAATTATAACTCTATAATTTTTTATTAGGAAATTACTATTCTACTCAAATTTTGTTTCTTTTTGAAACTGGTAAAATGTTTATTATTTTTCTTAAATTAATTGGTTTTCTTTTTTAAAATTGCTCAAATTTAAGAAAATTTTCCTAAAACAAGTTGCATACAATATCTTAATAAATATAGAATACACACATTATTTTAACATGTAAGAGTGAGAATTTTCACTTTAAAATTAAACGCAATATAAAATTGTTAAATTTAGAGCAAAATATATTCAAGTTTGTTCTAATCTGAACAAAAATTATATTGCACCTATATATATATATATATATATACTGTCTCCAATTTACCTTTTTCTCTTCTTCTTCTCTATATTTTTTATTTTCCAAAAAATTTTCATCCTAAAAAAGGAGAACCAAAAACAGCCTCTATAATCCTTATATTCTCTATTTATCAGTAATCTATTTTTTTTAGTAGTTGATAAAATAGATTTAATGTGCCGGAAAGGACGGCAGGCGGGCAGTGAAACCGGGCTTAAGATGCGAGAGGGGAGAGAGAGAGAGAGAGAGAGGACTGGTAGGTGAGAAATTACGTTCTTATTTGCTATAACGACCTTTTGTCCTTCCCCTTTTACATCCAAAAAGAAAAGAAGAAAAGAAAAGGAGATACAGATTCAGTTTTTAGGGGTGGGACGGAGGGGTCATTGGTCAACAACCACAATCACACTTTGACGCCTCCCAGTCTTAGGGTTCCTGCGATGACTCCAATCCACCAATTAGCTTTATTAGCTCTCGCCTTCCGATCCCATTAATAAATAAAGCGTATAAATATATTGTACATGTACGTACATATGTATGTATAGATGTACTCGAGTAATCTCAAAGGCGTCATTCTGGCCGTGGTCTCTAGCGCCTTTATAGGCTCCAGTTTCATCTTCAAGAAGAAGGGCCTCCGCAACGCTGGCGTCAACGGCCCCCGTGCAAGTAAGTATTCATACACCTTATGATCAGATTAATTATGGGGTTGTGTTTGGTTTTTGATTAATTTGGTCAATTGTTTTGTTCTCTTAAGGTTCTGGAGGATATGGTTATTTGTTAGAGCCACTTTGGTGGGTAGGCATGATTACTAGTAAGTCTCTCCATTTCTGCTTCTGCATTGCTTGCATTTTTTTTTTTTTTTTTTTATAATCTTTCATTTTAATATGTTCTAAACTTTGTTTTTTTGGCTGAGATAGTGAAGATAACCTGATTTGAATTGAAAAAAAAAAAAATTTAAGTCAGTTACGCTAATTAGTTGTATTGAGCTTAATTGAAATCATTATTTTGGTTTACTCAGGTCCCAGAGCTGAAAAATTGAAGACTTAGATATCTCAAAATTAATTATCTTCGTGATTCTTTATTTTTAAGGGGCATTATCTTATTTGATTTTTTGGTTAATTGGCAGTGATTGTTGGAGAAATTGCCAATTTTGTTGCGTATATTTATGCGCCTGCTGTGCTTGTGACGCCACTTGGTGCGTTGAGTATCATCGTGAGGTAATACCAATTTCTGACTGACATAAAAAAAACAATTTCTTATTGATTCTTGTTAATATATTCATAGTACCACGATAGTAATTTCTAATGAATTTTTGAACTATGCTTGGAAATGGGTAGTGCTGTTTTAGCAGATCTCTTGTTGAAGGAGAAACTACAGAAAATGGGGATGTTGGGGTGTCTTCTTTGCATAGTGGGTTCCACGGTGATCGTGCTCCATGCACCCGGAGAGCGATCTATTAATTCAGTTGATGAAATTTGGGAATTAGCTACCCAACCGGGTATGTTAGTACTGTTCTTCAAGTTACTGAATGGCTGAATGCTTTTCTCCTTTTCTTCCTAGCTTAATTTCTTCCTGATTGGTTTGATGTCTACTTGTGCCAGCATTTCTTTTGTATACAGGTTCAGTAGTAGCTGTTGCACTGGTGCTGATCTTGTACTGCGCTCCCCGATATGGCCAAACAAACATATTGGTTTATATAGGACTATGCTCCATAATTGGATCATTGACGGTAAATTATTTTGGAACTGTAGCTAACTTCTCATTAATATACAAGGATTTTATCATTTTTTTTTTGTTTTTCCAATATGCTCCAGTAATTATGATATGTTATTTCTAAAATGACATATTTGCATTAATTTTCCATTAGTAATGAGTTTCCTATTTTGCAGGTCATGAGTGTAAAAGCCATCGGCATTGCAATAAAGCTGACATTAGACGGCACAAACCAGGCCAAATACTTCCAGACATGGATTTTTGCAATGGTTGCAATTACCTGTATCATCACTCAATTGAATTATCTAAACGTGGTAAGTATCTTATTTTTTGGCAAGTAAAAGCTTAGTATTGAAGGGCATCAACCAAGGGGGTACCGCCTATGTGCAAAAGCAACTATCTACGTGATATTGTTTCTATGATCTACAAGATGAAGCTCATTTTACAAAACAAAAAAATTCCCTGAAACAGAGAATTAAGGTTATTAAGCCACCACAAGCAATTGACCTTTCCACACCATCGAAAGCTCTCCTATTCCTTTCACCTTTTGAGGGTTATGCAAATCATCTATTCTGTAATGAGGGGAGAGTATCGTACAAAATTAGAAAATATATATTTTCTTTTTCTCTTCATTGTTTGGTTGGTGAAGGACCTGATACCTGATACATCTTAGTGTGGGGAGAAAAATCCTTTCCTAGTATCTGTCTTTTTCCGCTTTGATATCTTCTTCTTTCACTGATTAGGCCCCATCCTAGTATACTTTTTTGATGATTATCATAATATTCTCTGGTCTGTCCTATGATTATGCTTGTACCATTACAATATTATCCGTAACAAAGTCAACAGTTACATATATGATTTCTCAGTCTGAAGTAACTGGTTATCATGCCACCTATTGAGCCTCTGTTGTCTAAGTGATGTTCATGCTCGAATTTAAATATCCTCTAAATTTCTGGAATTATTTAGAATGCTCACCTCTTATTTTTCCTCAAACCCTCTTCATCTTCTTATTTTTTTGGTGAAGAAGAGAAGAGGGGATGGAAGATGGTTATAGCAAGGCAGATAATTCCTGTGAAGAGTTGGTATAGGACCTAGGCTATAGGTTTATTTTGAAGAGAGAAAAAGAGTTGTGGTGCCTACGGGGGAAAGAAGGCTAGGAGACGAGAATTATTTTTTGTTTTTCTGTATATTGGGCTTTTAGAAGATGAGCATAAACTTGCCATCTAATGCTTAAAAATCATGGGACTGTAAGAACAGTGCCAACATTCTGTTTAGTTATTTAACATTTAACAATAACATGTAACTTAAGATTGTTTAGTTAAAAAAGAAAAAACTGTTTGAAACAAATTGCTGCCTGTAAACACATGTATATTTACTTATATAAATGTTGTAACCTTGATTTGCTATGGAAGTTGGTGCCCACCTAAAAAGGAAAGGGAGGGGTGATTTGTAACTTGACATGGAGAAGGCTTATGACCTTGTTTGTTGGGGCTTTGTGATTTACTTGTTGTGAGCGATAGGCTTTGGGGACAAATGGTGTATGTGGATCTACAAATGCATCTCTTCGGCTTTGTTCTCTATTCTTGTTAACAGTAGTCCTTCTGGCTTCTTTAAATTTTCGTGGGGTCTTATGCAAGGGAACCCATTGCCTCCTTTTTTGTTCACTTTGGAGGAGGCTTTTAGTAAGATGTTGGTGAAGTGGTTGATAGAAGACTCTTGAGTGGTTTCAAGGTGGGGAGCAATGGAGATAGTGTGAGTGTCTCATCTTCTTTTTGTCGATGACAATTGTGTTTTGTGGGTGGAAACTCCTCAAAATTTTCACCTCCGTTGTCTCCTCTTTTGCTTTGCTTTGAGGCGGTTTTGTGGCTTAAGATTAAATCTTAATTAGAGGTGATTTAATTCTCTTGGTGAGAATATTAATGGCATGTTTCTAGCGAGCTTGTTGGGGTGCAATATGAGGTCTCTTCCTATTTCATACATTGGGCTTCCTCATGGGGCTAAATTCAAAGATAAGTATGTGAGATGCCATTGTTGAAAAGTTTGAGAAACGGTTCGCTTGGTGGAAGGATCATTATCTCTCAAAAGGAGGAAGACTTACTCTCATCAAAAGTACTCCTTTTAGACTACCAATTTACTTTATGTCTCCTTTCCCCATTCCTAGTTCGGTGACTAATCAGTTGGAGAGCATTCAAAGAAGGTTCCTTTGGGACAACACTGGAGAGGAATACAAGTATTACTTGGTAAAATGGGGTGTGGCTAAACAACTGGTGGAAAAAAGGGGTTAGGTCTCAAATTTCTCACTTTATTCAATAAAGTACTTTCTGGAAAATGGTTTGGAGAGATCATTTTTGGAGGAAAGTGGTGGAGGCTAAGTTTAATGATGAATCTTAATTAACGGGTGGATGCATAAGGAGAGGGGGGCCTATGAAGTAGAGGTGTGGAAATGGATACTTTACTCCCCTTGGAACCACTATCTGGATCTTATATTCCAATTGGAACATTTGCGCACTAGATCCCTAAAATTTGCAATCCAAATTTTTTTAACACTTTAAAAGCTAAAAAATTGAAAAAAAAATTCTAAACACAAGAAAGGAATAATCGAATAAGAGAATGCTCATACTTAACTGTTGTTATGCCATATAACATCCAGATTTTATATATGTACTCATACATAATAAACCATTTAAATTTACCCCCGATGTATCACGTACGAGGTGGGTAATGTACCACATTCCCGTACCCGTACCCATACCCGTACTGAGAATTAGGGCTTACCAAGTTCCTAGTAACTATGTAGTGAATTATTTTTTTTAGAAATTAAAGCTTGGTTTATAATTCGTTATGGAAATATATTTTTGACTTTGTTTTGCGTTGTATGAAATGCAGAAAAGCATGCATAATCTTTTTCCTGCATCCGTTTAAAAAAAAAAATTACTGTGATTTTTTTTAATATTGTTCTCTTGGTGAAACAACCAAAACTAGAGAATTTAACAGCTTGTTGTCTTTCACAGTTTTAATGAATTGTTTCCTTCAACAATATTATAATTAGGAACTAATTAGTTAATATGAGTGAAGTTTCAGTTGACCTCTACCTTACAAAATAATTCCCCCAATAGCACTAATTCCAAATTGCAAATAAAGATATTTTAACTCTTTCTCGTTTAACACTTCTTGTGTTGGGTGGAACTTGCTTAGCCTGTTAGACTAACAATGGAAGCTCAGTTTTAAGAATAAAAGAATCATAATAATAAACTACAGTAAGCATGTTCAGAGGCCAAGAGAGGAGTCGTGCCATACAGCTGCAGAACAAGAACTCGAAATGTCCCACCACAGTTTTTGAGATGCTTACTCAAATAATACTGATATTTCCTGCAATAAAAAATGCAGATACAATAAATTAAACACTTAGAAAAATGGGGGAAAGAAAGGCATATAAATACAATGCAGGAAGAGGGAGAGGCAGAATCTTGAAGGGGTTGGAGCTTGGATTTTGAGGAATTAGAAAAGGAAGAAATTTTAAGGATCTTGATTTGTTAAATTTGTGCTAGTGAGATTTATGGGTTTAAAGTGTTTTGGATTCTTGATTTATGTCAAATTTTGATGTTAAGTGTACTTAATTAGAAGAAGAAAAAAGAGAAAACTGCTGTTATGGTATATATCAATCAGGGTTCAAGTGCAAAATTGGAGAGAGAACTAGTTTCACAACCTAGCTATCTTATAGTGCTGTAGTATGTTATGTTAAGTTGGAGTATACTCAAAACTGTTGGATTTTGTAAAAGTATAACCTCAAGTCAAACTTAACTAAGATATAATGCAAACGATATGGGAGTCAGCTGAGCAAAGTAAATCCAGGCCATCCTTCTGAGGGCTTCATCTTTCCCTTTTGCAGTTTAAAATGTTTGTTGTTTACATACTCGAGAAAAACAATTAGGAATGACTTAAATACATTGAATGAAAATAATTTCTGTATTGAGTGTACATATATCAAACTATCCTAAAAAAGAAAAAGACTTAATTATAAAAATATCCTGTTGTTGATTATATTTTCAAAAAAAACTTCGATGTTTTTTTTGTTGCAAAAAAATACCCTGTGGTTGACTCCATTTTCAAAAAATGCCCTGAGGATTTTTTTGTGGCAAAAAATACCCTGTGGTATGCTTCTGTTAGCAAAAAATACCTTGTGGTTATCTAAAAGAAACATGTATTTTTTACTAACAGAAATAGGATATTTTTTTGCTAACAGAAACATATCACAGGGTATTTTTTATCACAAAAAAAAACTTCAGGGTATTTTTTAAAAATAGAGTCAACCATATGTTATTTTTTGCCACAAAAAAAAAACCTCGGGGTATTTTTTGAAAATGAAGTCAATCACAGAGTATTTCCTTAAATATATTTGTGGAGAGCCCAAGAGCATAAGTTGCACGTATAACGACTATAAGCCTCCTCAGGCTTTGGTATATTGTAGGTTAGGATATCTTTTAACCAATCCTTCTTACAATCGTTTATTGCATTCTACTTATGCTACTGGAAGTTCGATTTCATTTCCTTTCATTGATGTCATAAGACCACTTGTCCATTATGGTCTAAAAGTGATTTGGCATTGGGATGTAATAATCTTGCCATACATATGGTGTTTTGGAGGAAATCTTTGATTGTGCTTATAGTTCTGCAATGTCTGTCCATGATAGGATTACAACCTCATTTACTTGTAATAAAAAAAGGATTAGAACCTCATTTGTGCTTTTGGGTGTTTGATACTGTTTAACTTCTTGGTTTCCCTCTCGTTGATATCTTCCAAAATTTAGAGTCTCTATTTTGCTGCTGGTATCACGGATGCTGAGGATTTTATTTTCTACATACAGAAGACTGATCTGATCAAAATGAAGAGGTTATAAGTAGACCAAAAATTACATGGATAAATATAGTGAAGAAAGGTTTGATCTAGAAAATTCTCATTGATGATAATGTTTTAGATTGGGAAAATGAGGAAAACGGATTCATGTTGCTGAACCCAGCTTCTTTGGGATTAAGATTTAGTTGAGTCTTGTTGTGTATTGCCATTTTCCAACAGATTTGAATAATCAATGCAGTAATAAATGTTAATTAAACCCAAGCCGGTAATTTCTCAAAAAAAGAAGGTAAATGCATGGCAAGAAGGATATTTCTTCTCTATTATGATGTAAAAACATGTAATCCATACCCATTATTTACCATTGCAGTACTGCAAGGGTTTGACCAATGCTCCCAGGGTTGGCCATCTGACCATGTGTATGTGAAATTGCTTTAAAATAAGATGAGGGATATGTCGATAGCTGCTTAAAAAAAGGTATCTTTTTGCCACTGAAGTGTCTATGAAACAGATTTCCAAAACAAGACGCACAGAAGAAATGCAGTTCTCATGTTAAATTCCTGAAATTGTTACAGCAGTTACTTAACCAACACTGCTCTTGATTCTATGGAAAATGGAAATTTCTGAGGTTTTTAGAACTTAAAGGTCAACTGGGAATAAATGGTGAATGTGATTCTAGTCAACTTCAATATGGTTCCTGAAATTGTTGGTTTGCATTCAATTCGAATTGTCCTCTAATTGCTGACTTTGTTATGGTTGCAGGCATTGGATACTTTCAACACAACAGTTGTTTCTCCTATATATTATGCCATGTTCACATCTTTTACAATACTTGCTAGTGCAATCATGTTTAAGGTATCAGTAGACAGATTCAGTCACAAATACACAAGAGAGAGGTGAGGGAGTAAACAATTATCTAATTGTCAGCATGTTCTGTAGGATTATTCTGGTCAAAGTGCAAGCAACATAGCATCGGAGCTTTGTGGTTTTATCACTGTGTTATCTGGAACTGCTGTATTGCATAGTACAAGAGAGCCGGATCCACCTTTTATTACAGGTATCTCTGTCATGCATATTAAAGGGCAAACGTCCTCTGATTTTAAAAGCATTACATGGGTTGTCAATGTATAACCACCTATGCTTTTATGAAAATTGAAAATATGTTGGTAAAGAAAATTAAGAACTGAAGATTTTGAAAATTTGTATTTAATAGGTTTCTTTTATATGCAATCATACTAAAATATTGAAGCATTTTTAATTGGTTATAAGGGTAAGAGAAGTAAGTGATAAAAAGAAATTTGTTTGTTAGAATTAATTAGTTCTATAAAAGAAACTCCAGAGTATTTATATTATACATCATATGGAAAAACTCGGCCATCATATAACACTACTTCAAGGGGGCACAATAAATGGTTTAACTATCAAACCATAAAAAGCTTGCATGAAGCCAAGGATGATGCATAGAATTAAATGTTTTAAAGAAATGTAGAGCCTTTCTGATAGAGATTGGGAGCGTTTTTTTTTTTTTTTTTTTAAATTTCTTCTGTTTCTCTTTGGGTGTGACTCTGTTAAAGTACCTTTTGAATTACTTAGATTTTGGAATCTGATTATGGAGAAACTCCAATCCTACTTATCAAAAAAAGAAAAAAAAAAGAAAAAAAAGAGAAATCTAATCCTACTTATTGAACATCTTCACACTGACCTTCCTCCACTCTACTATTTGTGAAAACTACAGCATAAATTCATTGAGTTATAAATATCTCTTCTGCAATAATTTTGGTTATGTTAATATAAAATCAAACTTCTCTTAATGCTGAATCACATCAAGCCATTCTTTGAGAAACGAGATACATAGACACTTCTCACTCCTTGGGGAGCTTTAGAAGCTTTTTTATATTTTTGAGTGAGCCTTTTTCATGTCCACCTTGATCTATAATGTTTCTCTGATATCTTGTTAATTTCTATACATGATTTCTGGAGTAGATTTACTCTGAATCCTTTGTAGTCTACTTGGCTACATGTATTTTTTTTAAAAAAATATTTCCAGACACTTCCCACCTTGTATCTGTTATTTTTAATATTTAACCCTTGCTTGATGGCAATTAAAAGATATTCCAGAAATCTGGGTTTGAAGCTGCTGTTGTTAGACTAGAAGTCCTTGTCTGGTGTTTCAGTTGTCTTGGTTCCTATAAGACAGACCAAAATTGTTTTTTTGTCAGTCTTTGGAAACCTTTAGTATGTGTCTTGAAATTTGCTGCATCAGAGTTGAGTGGGTTTACAATAACTTTCTTCTTTCCTTCTCCCCTTTGGTTGAGTTTGCTCAATCTTTGTGGTTGAGATGACCAATGCTCTCTCTCGTAGGGAAGGCAATGGTAGGGTACCCAGAATTTTTCCCTACCCATGCCCATACCCGTCTAATAAATTATTACCCATGCTCTACTCGTTATTCGTTTATTTTTTACTTCCACTACCCATATCCGTTTCTGGTAGACTTTTCACTACCCATTATTACCCGTATCCATCATATTACACATGTTTTGGGTACAAATCGAAATGGGTATCTTACCCAATTCCGACCCAACAGTCATTTTTTTTCCTATTCACAAAAAAATTAGTGACAAAAAAATCTAAATCGTAGATCACCAATAATAATTCGTAATGAAGAATCACGATACCATACCCTTGACATTTTGGTAATGGGTTCAAACTTTCGTAACATCATATTTCTTTTTTGAAGATTGTATTAAAAATACATAAGAAATATAATTTTTTCCTTCAAAATCATTCTTTTTTTTTTCAAAAATAAAATAAAATAAAATCACACCTTTTGCTCCTGCAGAGCAGCCATGGGTTTTATTTTTAGATAATTGACTATACATTTAATCCTAAGTGGGAAAAGGGGCAATTGTTAGGCTGCTATATTTTTTTTTAGGTCAAACATGCTAATATCTCTCAGGGTAACTGCAGATCTCATCAAAATGTTAGTTGCAAGATGACCAGCAATTATTTTATTTGATCAAATTTTGAAAGTTATCATGTTCAGGTTACAATTTCTTAGGCATTTGATTCTTTACATGGAAAAAGAACATATGAGGTAATATTAAATGTCTGATAATTCCTGCAATGCAGATCTATATACGCCATTGTCTCCAAAAGTGTCATGGTACATCCAAGGAAACGGTGACATCAGGAAGCAGAAGGATGAAGAAGATGGATCATCACCTAGCTTCATCACAATTCTCCGACATGACTATTTCAACTAAACGGGATAAGCTTGGGGCACCAAGTTTTGAATTTGTAGTCACCTCTCATCAGTACAACTTGAGTACCTATATAGCTTGTGCAGGCGAAAAGCAAGTAATTTTTTGCTTAGAGAAATTTTATCTTCTTTTCCCTCTTCAGCGTGTGGAATCAAATTATGTTTGTTGCCATTTTTTCGCTGTAGCTCCATAGTCATAGGGAGTTATTTGTCACCTTATATTGAGTCACATTTTTTTTCTCCCCTTTTTCGTTGTCTAGCTTCATCACCTTTTTTAACACTTAAGTGTCTTGTGCAGGCTTTAGAAATGAGCTCAGCCTTGTATAATTCAATTTATTTAACTTAACAAAAAAAATATTTGTAATTGTTTTCTCCATGATGCATAATCCCTTGAATATCTTAGCCGCTTCCAGTTCTACTGGAACGGCTATGCGGTTTGTTATACTAGTTTAGTGGTTTGCTGAAGGATCTAAGAATGACCTATTGGGGCCGAAGCCATCTCTCTCTTACACACTCACAGAGAGAGAAAATATACGATGGATGCATCTATAAATTATTAATCGTTATTTTAACCGTTGATATTATTATTTTTCTTTCAAATATTTGATGCTATGTTTATATATGTTGATACTCTATCGTAATCTTGCATCTTTCATTTGTCAATAAATGGTGACAAAGGTCAACGGACAAATGAAGTCATTCTTTTGAGAAAAAGTGCTTTCAGTTGGACAAGGAGAGAAATTTGTGAGGAAGGAAAAAGAGGATAGGTGTTATTGTGATGTCAGAAGAAATTAAATCTCAAATCATTTTTTTAACTAATCAATGGAAAATTGTTTTTCAATCACTCTTTTATTTCTTTTTTTTTTTCCCTTCACTTTCATTTCCCATATATATAACCATAATGTTATTGGTAGAGTTGTCCTCACAGATGTTAAATGATATGATAAGTTTAGTTGCTAATTTTACCAATTGTTGATAAAGAAAAATGTGTGTATGTGTGAGTGTGTCAAAATGAGATGAATATTGTTACGTAAACCGATCAAGCCATTATGAAAATGGTTTACTTACAGTTACTTGATGATTCTCTATCAATTTCACATTGAGGTGTTTGATTGCAATATATTACTACTACTCGTATAGTAAGCCATGGTTACTCTTAGACAGACCAAATAAAGTTGTTTGAATGTTCAATATTTTGTTACTGAAAAAAATTCCGTATAAATATGAGACATGGCTGTAACAATTCTGCTACATCCCTGAAATCTAAGAACTAATTACAAAACTATAGCACAACTACCTATACAAATACATCCCCGAAATCTAAGAACTAATTACAAAACTATAGCACAACTACCTATACAAAATAAAAAGGCTCGAAATCATTCATGTCAAATACTGCCACATGCCTGGCTGATCACTCTTTCATGCATTGTCAAATCATGGTCCATCTGAAGTATTTCGACTAGGCCGAGCAACCATTTGACCTAAGCAAAAAATGTAAAAATCAAAATGTCAACAATGCGGTAGCATATGACCCAACCCTGATTTGCGGAGTTCGTGCGCTCAGATTTTTAACTCGCGGATTTTGAGGTGGATTGGTTTTTAAGCCATTTTATGACTCAAAGCATAAATTACGGTGCTCAAACCAAAGGCCTTTCCTACGCAAAGCGAGTCCAACGCCATCATGCTACTAGCACACTTACGTAAGATTCCTCAATTACGAAAGTTTTTAGTTGAGGTTCAACAATTTATTTTCTTTTTCTTCACGAAAGATATTATAAAAATTATAAAAATATATATGTTACGTATGTGTATTAAATTTATATATTTCTAATATTTGTTATTAACATATAAACGTTCTAGAGACACTCGATCTTAATTATTTTTGAACATTGAGGCTTTCGTGCTCCCGCTCATGCTTTCACTCTACTATCTTGTATCCCAATGCATAACTACTAATATACGCACATAATGATTACTTATCATTTGCATGACTTCTCCAATGTACTTACGCTACGTTAGTTTCATAAATGCTACTTTTTTTTGCCTCCTAAGAGAGCATGTTTTGGAACATTTAAGTTGGGCAGTTTTTTTGGGGCTCTTGGACTTTCAAGAAACATAAAACAAAAACGGCTAAAGTGAAAATTCACTTTAACATTTACATTTACAGAAAATATCACAAAAAAATCCCCAAACAACTTCTAAGCTTGTCAAAATTGATAAAACAAATTTCCTTAAAAGTAAATTAGGATTTGATTTCATCAACTACCATTTGTAGCTACCGTGAATCGAAGAACCTCCAAACCTATAAAACTAAAACCCTAATTCATCAGAATGGGAAAACTTCTACCATTTCGTAGAAGTCTCTAAAATATCTACCATGTCAAGTAAAAGAATTTCAAAGAAAATCCCATGCTCAAAGGGATAATTGAAAGATCCTCAAGAAGCAGAGGCAAAGCCATTAGACGAATTGGTAGTCCCTCCACAATTTCACCGCCATTGTCACAATGCTTTGATTGGAAAATTTGCTTCAATACAATATTTAAGCACCCGATCAATGATGTTTGGATTCTCAAGTCTTACTAACACCTAAGAGCTCCTATGCTCGACCCTTGCTTTGTGAAAGACTCTCCAATCCAGTATAGCAAGTTATTCCCTAGAGTTGAACCAGAAAAACTTACGTGAGAAATTGAAGACTTAGATTGTTCTTTTACTGAGTCAACCAAAATTTCCAAAACCTCGCTATCTTAGGATGCAGACTTCGTTGAATGATTAGAGAGAATGAACAAGTACATCATGCTACTAGCACACCTATGTAAGATTCCTTAATTACGAAAGTTTTTAGTTCAGGTTCAACAATTTACCTTCTTGTTCTACACGAAAGATATTATATAAATTATAAAAATATATATGTTACATATTTGTATTAAATTTATATATTTCTAATATCTATTATTAACATATAAATGTTCTAGAGACACTCTCAATCTTAATAGTTTTTGAACATTGAGGATTTCGTGCTCCCGCTCATTCTTTCATTCTACTATCTTGTATCCCAATGCATAACTACTAATTTACGCACGTAATGATTACTTATCATTTGCATGACTCCTCCAATGTATTTATGCCACGTCAGTTTCATAAATGCTAATTTTTTTGCCTCCTAAGGGAGCATGCTCTACAACATTTAAGTTGGGCAGTTTTTTTGGGGCTCTTGGACTTTCAAGAAATATAAAACAAAAATGGCTAAAGTGAAAAGTCACTTTAATATTTTCATTTACAGAAAATATCACAAAAAATCCCCAAACAACTTCTAAGCTTGTCCAAATTGATAAAACAAATTTCCTTAAAGTAAATTAATATTTGATTTCATCAACTACCATTTGTAGCTACCGGGAACCGAAGAACCTCCAAACCTATAAAACTAAAACCCTAATTCATTATAATGGGAAAACTTCTACCATTTCGAAGAAGTCTCTAAAATATCCACCATATCAAGTAGAAGAACTTAAACAAAATCCCATGCTCAAAGGGATAATTGAAAGATCCTCAAGAAGCAGAGGCAAAGCCATTAGACGAATTGGCAGTCCCTCCACAATTTCACTGCCATTGTCACAATGCTTTGATTGGAAAATTTGCTTCAATACAATATTTAAGCACACGATCAATGATGTTTGGATTCTTAAGTCTTACTAACACCTAAAAGCTCCTATGCTCGACCCTTGCTTTGTGAAAGACTCTCCAATCCAGTATAGCAAGTTATTCCCTAAAGTTAAACCAGAAAAACTTATGTGAGAAATTGAAGACTTAGATTGTTCTTTTACTGAGTCAACCAAAATTTCCAAAACCTCGCCGTCTTAGGATGTAGACTTCGTTGAATGATTAGAGAGAATAAACAAGTATATAAGGACAAAAACTGAAGAATTGGGAATTACAAATCTCCTTCGCTTTACCAATATAACCATCAGAGAAAATCCATCCTTAATGGCTATTGTTGCTTGTTTTTGGTCTACTTTGACCAATACTTCTGTTTTTCCTTTAAAAAATATGACATTTACTCTTTCTGATTTGGCAACACTTATATCTATTTCTTCGATTGGAAAAATCTAAATCAACACCTTACTAGAGATAAGTGACTCCAAAAGTTTGACCCTGCATATGAACTCCTCTCTTCTAAGCTCCGAAACGTTTTATCGCCATTATAGTGGTAAAGAAGAAAAAGTAGATCTCAAACAGGTTGTTGCATTCCTCCTTTACTGGTTCAGAAGATACATCCTATGAGTTTCATCCCAAAAGATTGTAAAAGAATATCTTTTGGTGGTTTTGGTGGCACAAGCTATGGAAGAATGTCAGGAATTGACTTATAAAGCATAAAAAGAAAGGCCTGAATCTTGAAGAGTTAGGCAATCATATCCACATTGAGGAGAACTTGCAAAAGGAAGGCAAAGAAGAAGCCCTCTTCTAAATCAATGTTGTAGAGGAATGAGAGAATTCAAAGTAAATCTCTTAAGTTTCTCACAAGAAAAAGAAACATTATGCTAAGTCTGTCAAGGACAATAAGAAGATTAAATGTGAGTTCTTTCACTACAGAAACCTAGAGATTATCAAATGCTAAAGAAAAAAGGCAAAGCACCACAAGATTTTGTTGTTGTAATTTCTGCAGCCAATGTCCTCGAGGACATTGAAGCTTAATGGATAGATTCTGGTGCAACAAGGCATGTGTATAAGGAAGAGATTCTTCAAGACATATAAACCGATTGCAGAAGGAACAATTATGTACATGAGAAGCACATCAACTATCAATGTGCAAGGAAAGGGTAATATGCAACTTAAATTCACATCTAGGAAAGCCTTACCCTTACTGATGTGTACCATATTTTTGAAATTAGAAAGAACTTAGTTTCTGGTAGCCTCTTGAACAAAAATAGGTTCAAAATTATATTTGAGGCTAATAATTTTGTGTTATTTAAGAGAGGAGCATTTGTTAGTAAGTGATACATGTATGAGGGAATGTTCAAACTCAATAATAATAATAATAATAATAATAATAATAATAATAATAATAACAATAATGAGTTCTACATTTATGGTAACTCTTCATCTATACTTTGGCATAATCGTTTAGGACATTTAAATGCTAAAAGAATGCATGATATGGTTAAACTAGAACTACTTTCTAAATTGATATAAGTATGTGTAGGTACCGCTCTTTTTCGCCTGTTACCCATCCACCTGACTCATTACCCAAGGCCATTCTCATTAAACCATTCTCATTAAAGAAAATCGATATGACAATGGTGCGAATTACAATGAGTAAGCTTATGAAAATGAGTGAAACCTACCAAGTCTAATAAAAACTCTTTATAAGTGGTAAGGAGGCTCCCGTGATGGGTGCACTTTTAATGTATTAGACAAGTGATTGTTGTTATCTTAGCATAAAGCAAGTATGATGGGTAAGGAGTCGTCATTTGACCTTGAAGAAGGTCAAATCCCTTGTCATTGGTCTGTGTGAGCAATTCCAAGGCTTGGGAGATTTGGGTACAAGAGAGTGAGGAATTAAATCTTCCTCTCTTGTCTAGACCATAGTATAGCCCTTTGTGTTTCAAGAAAAAATATTCAAAACTTTAATTGAAGTATTATTACCATATACTAATAACAAAGTCAAGCACACATTATGAAATTTGTATTCACATAAGATTACATCGGAACATTGCAATTAAAATGACATGGTAAAAGTAAATGCATAAAGGAAATGGTTCAGTAAAAGTGAGTACGTAAAAGTAAATACTCGAAAGTAAATACATGAAAGTAAATAACTGAAAGAAATATCACTTTAAACTAAGTGGATTAAACGTAGAGATTAAACTAAATATGTGCGACATGCATGCAGATGTGTCTGGATGTATGCGGGTTTGTGCACGTGTCCGAGTGCGTGCAGGTGTGTACAAGAGTGTGCAAAGATGTGTGCACATGAGTGCGGGTGTGTGCAAGTGTGTGCGAATGCGTGCTAAGTGCATGAAAATCCGTGCGGATGCATGCACGTCTGTGCAGGTGCGTGCACTTTGGAGTGAAATTGACTAAGAGGCATTCCTAATTTATATAATCTTAGAAGACTTGAAAAAACAACTTTAAAGACAACATCTAACTTAGAAAGCATGAAATGAACAACTTAAAGAAACTAAGCTAAGAAAAGGAATATTAAAACTACTATAGGTTTAACATTTCCTTTTTTAAAACTATTCACAAGCTAAAAAAAGAATAACATGAATATAGTTAGGAAAAAGTAAATACTAAGATTGTAAAGGAACTACATAGAAAGTGAACATTTAAGGCTAAGAAGGATATTAGCAAGTTAGAATTAAACTAAACTATCTAATCCATTTTCAAGAGGGTTTAAATATGTAAATCATACTAGCAATTTTATTTCACAAACAAAAAGAGGATTAACCAACCTTTTTAGCTAAATAAAGTTTCCACGTGCAAGGGTAATCCTCAGAGTTCTATGCGTTCTTGTGGACTTGATAAGTTAGGAGGATGAACTTGATTAAGGATTAGAAAGCTAATTTTCTAGGGGTGGCTGAATTTGAAAAGGAATGCACTCTCACAGTCTTCCTTTGTTTCTCTATTTGTTTTTCTCTATTTGTTTCTTATTTTTTTTATATTATCTTTTTTATGCTTCTCAATAATCCATTTCATAGCAATACTTGAACACTTTATGAATCAGTCAATTCTATTTATAGTTAGTAGTCCCATTCTACAAATCTCCATTCTAGCTTTATCACTTAGTTGTCTTCAATAATAACTTACCTAATTTATCCTTAAACTTTACTTGCACCTCCAAAATTTTTTCCTTTACACAACTTTTCCTTTGGTGTTGATCGTACTTCAAGTTTTTCTATTCTTCTAAAATATTTCTGTCTCTTTACATAAACTCATATATCAAATCTTGTGCTCAAGAATTTATAATTTTCCTCAAATCACCATTTCTCTTCTTAGGAGGCTCTCAACCTCAAAATTTTCTAAGGACCTTTATCCTGTAACCTCATAGTTATTAGTACTTGTATTAACCAATTCTAACATCAAATCCCCCAAAAAATAATTTTCCAAGTTTCAAACTTCTTACTCATTCGTACATACAACATCTCAAATCATACTTAGAATCTTATCTTAAAATTTATAGCTTTGTCTCTTCTCTAACTCATCATTACATACTTTTATTTCTTCTCCTTATGTTCTATCCTCAATACCTTCGATTTACTTTTCAAAATTTTTACTTCAAGGAAAGTTCCAGCTGAATCAATGATTAGAGACAATTACGTAATTTCTCGAATCTAAATTAACATGTTTTCAACCTCTTGATTTGCTATCAAAATCATAAATTTATCGAGTTACTTCATCTCTTTCAAATTTTAACGGCACAGACCAACACAAGCACCCAATAAATTTTTTCATCATTCTCAAGTTCCAGTGTCTCTTTTCTTTTTACAATAACTGAATGGTAACATAGATTTCTTCGATTCTTACTTGATCCCTTATCGTTTAATTTACCGAAATATAATATCTTTGTCTCTTTACTTCGCCTCTAACTTTCCAAAAATCTTTATATGCTTGAGTTCCTTTCTTGATTTAACGATAGCTTCAAATAATACTCAATATCTATAGAACAAAATCTTAAAAGGCATCCATTAACTCAATCATAAATGATACTTTCCTTCACATACTTAGTAAAGGTCTACTTTCAACTCTTTTAAGTTTCCTAATGACTCATTGATTAGTTTAAGATCTCCCTTTCACCTTTTATTAAGTTTCCTCATAGATTCACAACATTTAATAACCTCTAACCTTTCAAACTATCTCATTGATAAATATTTCTTTTAACACTAACCCTTCCTAGGGTGTTCTGAGCTTTAAAAGCTCTTAAGATATTACTCCTCTCTTAGAATCATCATTATTTCTTCCATTTTCCTTATTCAACTTTCTCTTGGCATTATGTACCATATCCATTTCTTCTAAATCACATTCCCAAGATACATCTAATTAAGTAAAAATTTCCTTCTCTAAGAAAACATAACATACATTTGCAATTCACAATTCTTTTAGCATTAATGATCATCCTTTCTAATACTCCAACCGTAAATACAACAAGTCATCCATAAATCTTTCGATTTCTTATCGTTTCAAAAATCTGAATTCATCATCACATATCTATTACCATAACTAAATCAATGTCCCTCTCGTTTTATTTCAATAGCTTCCTACCATACCTGATTCCTCACACTAAACACTTATCCAAAAATTTACTCTTACTTCTTTATATACTTGTTGCTCCATCTACGCCCTTACCAATACTTTAATTAACCTTTTTAAATCTCAAGTTCTAACGATATACTTGCAACTTCTATGAGTTAGTGCTACTTCTCTACCCTTGAACTTCCTATATTTTTTAATTGCTAACATAGTCCAGATTTTTAAAGTACTTTAAATCGACATTCAAACAACTACCTTTAGTCTATGCTCAACACTCAAACATAGGCAGATTCAAACTCACAAATCAAAACTTTATTTTTTTCAAATTTACAATCTCTATAATTTCCATAATAACTATTTATTATGTCAAAGTAACACAATATCTAAACAATCTTTTCTCACAAGCATCATAGTGCAAATAACATGAAAAGGAGAGCATCAACGAAACATGTTTACATAAATCAAATTTAGTTTCGCTAATTTAGCACAACTCATTCCTTTAAGGAAGTATTCTTAACAAAATCTTCAAATATTTTTAATTTGCAGTTCATTAATAATCAACAATGTCCACAACATCAAAGCAAAAATTTTGACCAAAATTGCTTCATTTATGGGGAAAACCTTCCCTTACTCCCTTCACCTTACTATACTTCTTCCAACAACCAAATCACATCATAACATTTTTATAAACAAATGAATATTATAACAATCAAAGTATTGGTAACAATCAAAGAATTTACAATCCATGATTTCATCAAGGACAGTCATCCATACAGTTTCACAAAACACAACAAGTTATTCCAACAATATCAAGTTCACACAACAACAAACACAAGTCGACTCAACTTTGGTCTTAGGATATTTTATCTCCACTTAAACCATTATTGGTTATCATTCCTAAACAATATCCTCTCTAACTCTACATAATCGACTTTCTATAACTGCCTCATGCATTATGCACCGTACAACTAAGTCTACAGAACCTTAAACCTAAAACTTTGATACAAAAAATATAACAACCCATCCCGAGTAGGCCGTACTCAGAACGACTCTATTACCTTTCAACAATGAGCACCTTGACTCAAGCTACAAACATATAAATCAAGTAATACTTCTTTCAATCATTTCGATTTAATATAAACATAGAATTTGAATACAATAAATCCTTCAATACAAATTACCAACTCTCAGGTTTTACAAGAGAAACAAAGAAAAAAAAAAAACTCTTTCAAGTACTTCTAACTTTAACATCTTTTAAAATACTAGACTGAAAACAAAACTTAAACTCCTAAGAAGACTCAACAATGAGGATGCCGTGGACGATGACCTTGCTAAGGTCTTCCATCAACTTTGACCACAATCCTTCTGATGATTTTCCTGAAATATTAGTAAAAATGAGGGGATGAGGTAAAAAAGCTCAGTGAGTAAAACATCTTACTAAGAGCAATCATTTCAGGGACATTCTTCTTAAATTTCAATTTTTATAATACTCGTCACAAAGTAGATATAGGTATAAAACAACTTACACCTTTTAGATTTTTCAAAAGAGAGTCCAATCTTTAGAAAAGTGAAAATTTATTATATAAGTACAATTATACACAAATTTAGGTACTTCTATTACTATAAATCACTAGAGATAACAACTATTTTCAGGATTTTTACATATACTTCGAGTCATTTCAAAAGAGTACAATCTTACCGTATCATTTGTGTAAACTATTTATTTATAATGTTCATCTCATTATACATTTTTATCATATCACAAGTAATTATTATCCATATTTTTTTCATTTAATAAATCATATCTTACACCTTTCATAGGCCAATAATAAAAAATATTGGCCAAGTATTAAACATATTCATGGTTTAAAATACGATTTATACCCTTCATGGGTCAAAACACAAATTTTGCCTCTCATAGGCTAAATGTAACTCATGTATCTCATGGGCCAAATATAATTCATGCTTCTCATGGTCCAAATATAATTCATGGCTCTCATGGGCTAAGTATAATTCATACCTCTCATGGGCAAAATATAATTCACCAATCATCAATGGAAAAATGCAATGCAATGCGATGCAAGTTCACTTCTTTAATAATTTATTGTCATCTCAATTTCACTTTATTTTCATTTGCCTCTCATTGGGCTAATCATATAGTAACTGAGACGTCTCTCCATGTAAATAATTTGGATCCCCTCCCTACCCTTTACTGAGCGGATTCCTAACGTCTTAACAATTTGGACCTCCCCTTCCCCCTTACTAGGCAGAGTCATTACATTTAAATAACTAGGAAACAATTAGGATCTCCTCCCTACCCTAGGCGGAGTCCTTACGTTTAAATGATATGCAATAATTGTAAATCATGATCCAAACAAATCTTCAAATCAAGCATCCATCAACTACTCACATTATTAAATTCATAACTTATATAATCGTGTACTCAATCTCACAACAATTTACTATACTAGTAAAAGAAGAATTCATCAATTGAATTAAAAAATTATTTATTTCAATTAAGTCCATACATTAGTTATTTCCATTTTAGGGTGTACATTCACCAGTGTTTAATACATAGGTATCAAGTTTAGGTTCAATTCTTATACAATCATAACACTTCATATATGTATACATTTCTCATTTTCACTATTGATTATAATTTAATAACTTTTCAATTTAGTAGTCATCAACTCAAATAATATATTGTTCATACTAGAAAGGCTATACCAAGAAGCTTATACTAGCTATCATATATACGTCTATGTATATAGTTACATACCATGTTCTTAATTTCAAATAGTTTTAGGGTATCGTTCCAATTGCTATACCCGTTATATTCTCATATGCCTATCATTATAGGCTATCACTAAACCTCAACCTCTGTGTACACATCAATCTCAATATACTAATATTTATGATTTCATAATTAAAAGTAAAGTGAATGTCACATTTGTTGTATCAAGCTTCAACTTTGGATTACTTCTTAACCTTTGGTATTTTTCTCTGATCACACCTAACATATATAATTACTTAGTATACTTATTCAAGAAACATATAGTTTAAATATACCTAATTATACCATAAAGCTCATACTAGCAAACAAAACTTGAGGTTAAGTCACAAATCTTCTTCTTTTTGTTTAAAGCTTTTGTAAACCTTGTTCTACCATGGATTTAAAACCATAAAACCCTTTCAAAATCTTATCTTTCAAAGCTTCAACATTTTTTAAACTCATAGCACCTTGGAAGAAGTCTATGGTTGAAATACCTTAACAAGAGTAGCTTATATTAGGAAAAAAAGGGCTGAAAAAAAGTTCAGGGGCTCGGACTGTCGACTTTCCATATTGGGCAGTCGATTGTAAGCTGCCTAGAGATTTGCATTTGGACAGTCGACTATCAAAGGTCCATAGAGTTTCACAGTCGATTGTCTGGTCGCAAATTCAGAAAATTTTAGAGCAAAAGGTCCATTTTCTTCAAAATAACTTCTTGTCTCCCATGAGACTTCCAATCCAAACCAAATACAAGTCCTTAAGGGTTTCAAATCAAAGATTCTACATTACCAAAAGCAAATTTAATATGAAAACAAATCAAACTTGAAAATCTAACACAAAATCTTTTCCTTGGAAACAATTTTCTTCTCAAGCAAACTTTTCCATTCAAGCTTCTAAAAACTTCAAATTTTAGAGTAATAAACAAGCTTAATTCTTTAAAAGTAAAGAAGAACAAGATTTACCTCAAGGTTGATAAGAAATTCTCATCCTTTCCTTTCTCTCATCTTCCTTCTTTCCATCTTTCTCTCATCTTCTATATCTCTCAATTTCTCTTTATGTTTTCTAGAGGGTTCTAGCATTTACTGGTCTCTCCCTCTCTTCCAAACTCTATTTACAGACAAAACTTTAAACTTATTACACATTAGCCCTTTTACTTTACACCCTTTCCTTTTTCCACTATATAGCTTTCAAAATTTTCGTTTTTGCTTAATTCCTCTTACTATTCCTCAAAAGTTCTACAAATTTCAAAAGAAAACTATTTTAAATACGTGGTCCTTAGTTATTTACTTGTCTCCAAGTTCCACAAACTCAAGTACAATAGATAAAAAAAATTAGCTCAAAACTGAACAAGCGATACCAATAACGCATTGAAGTGAAAGTCTGTGACTTTTAATATTATAAATAAAACACCGAACTCTAAAAATTCTCTACGAACACATTAGAATGATAAATTAAATCTCCATATAATGTTAGGGTTTATACCTTAATGAAGATTCAGGTTGATCCTTTGGAGATGAGTCCACAAGCCATTCAAGTTTTTGACCTCTAAGTGTATCCACACGAGCAATCAATGATGAGGATCACCATCTTTGGGATTTTGAACATCACGCAAGGTTGACAACTAGGGCTGGCTGAAAATTCGCAATGCTAGCTCTAGGTTTTTTTTCGGCTTTTAAAGAGAGAGAGAGAGAGAGAGAGAGAGAGAGAGAGAGAGAGAGAGAGAGAGAGAGAGAAAGAAAGAGAGAGAAACAATTTCAACTTTATGGTTTCCATAAAATTGAACCTTTATATAAAGGCTTTACTCCTAAAGTCTCTAGGTTTCCTAGAATTGCAATTAAACCTATAGTTTAATTAACTTCTTGAAATCTCTCTATTAGCCCATTAGTTTTATTTATTCTTGTAATTTCCCAGATGTGTATGACCCCTTAAGTTGAATATAGCGTTGGTAGTCGGTCATAACTTTTACATAACAATTGGATCTCATCTAAGTAATCAAAACTTTTTAATTTTAATTCGAATTTAAACTCCTTATAATTCTTCTTTTGATTAAAAAATAATTATAATTAATTCTTAAGGGATTCTACAAGTCATGATTGACATATAGCAATATATAATGACTACCCTGGCAATATGAATTAACGTGAACCTTTTTGTTGTTAGTTATCGTACAATTAAATCCTCCTATCATACAATGTCCCTAATTAAACCTAAAGTATGGAATTACTGTGAAACCTTACTTATTTAATCATTTGTATCTCGATCTCAAGTCCATAACTGAAATGGTGAAATTAGGAACCCCTTTCTAATTTCTGCCCCACCCTGTCCAAGGAATTCCAAGGTATGACTTAATCAAATCACATAAGACATTCTCTCTCTTTTACTGAAAGTAATGGATCCTTTATTGTTCACTCACATACCTCCAAGCTTACGCCGTTATACCTATTTACTACCTTTTTGTGTCCAATGATTAGAATCACATCTAAGTAGAATCAAAGCATGATGACATATACATAAAGCATCCATCGTTCCTCAAGTCTCAATATCTCTTATGCAACGACAATGTTAGAACTCCTATTGATAGATAGTAAAATTTCCATTAAAAATTTCTTAGTCAAGTTAGTTCGGTATACCTATACTCTAACAAGTACTTACATAACTTATTTTAGTGTCTCACACACTAGTGACAGTGAGACCAATCACCCTCAACTCTTTTAGGAAATATAATATGTAATAATATATCTGGATTCACTAATGCCCTTCTTAGTGATCCTATGATTAGGAACATTTAAGAATAAAGCTTAAAGAAATAAATCTCACTAGTATGATTGATAGGAGCTTAAATATTCATATTTAAGCCCCTTAATTTACATTTGTTAAGCTCTTTGTTTACGTATTTTATTCTATTTTACTTCCTTTTTGTGTTTTTTGTGTTTTTCATAGGCTTGTGAAGAAAAGAAAGCATTTTGAAGCTTTAAAGGAAGAAAAGTGAAAATCCAGAAAGAGCTAGTGCGATCGAGCACAACATGGCTACGATCAAGCGCACAAGCAATCAGGTGCATACATAGAAGGTTCGAGTGCATCCATGCGCTTGAGCCCAGAAACATGCGATTGAGCGCATACGCACAGAGAGGCGGCAGAGCCAGTTTTGGAAATATTTCTTTCGGACCTATTTTGGAAATTAGGGTTTCAAGGCACCTTTAGAACCCTATAAAAAACCCTATAAAACACAGAAACAACATCTCCCTTTTGAGGAGCTTATCTTCCTTTTAGTTTAGTTTTTGTTCGGGGAGATCGGAGAAGGAAACTGTGGAGGAGAATTGACGACTCTTCTCTCGGGTTTCTTCTTTCCTTTATTTTTATTATGTGTACTTAAACTTTTAGTAAGGGCTTAGTTGAAGCCCTAATTATGTTTAACCAATAATTCAATATTGGTGCCTTTGCAATACTTATGTTGTGATTCTTAATTCGATTAATACCTGTTTTTATTTACATTCCTCATATGTGTGTGTCTGATCAACTTATGCATGTGGTATGGATCAGTTAATTGAATCAATTTGGATGACTTAGTCCTGGGTTCAAAAATAGTAACAAAAGATATCCACACCGGATTCTTGGGATAATCAACATGGGAAACCGGGAGTAGACCAAACCCTAGGCCCCGTGTCGTTGTCGATTTCCACAGACCTTATGCTTTCTTAAGGAACAACTCAGTACACATTATGCTGAATCCCTTAAGAGAGAAAAGAGTTAGAGTATACACCATGCCTAACTCGTTGCTTAGGGAAATCCATAGCCTAAGGAGTGGACCAAGCCCTTAGGTTGACAACTAGTAGGTAGTCATAGCATGAGTAGAACATGATTAGTGGTGGATTCCAAGTCCCTACGCCTGATTAGTGGTGGATTCCAAGTCCCTACGCCTTTATCATTATTATTAATCTAGACTCAACATTTATTTCCATCTATTTTTACTTTGTGAAATTAATTCTAAATCGAAATTCACCAATCCCTGTGGAAATAATCTCGCACTTGCACACTATTATACTATTGTCCTTGTGCACTTGCAAGTAAAACAAGTATAATTATCTGCATATTTATTTAGGTAGATAATCGTCCAACAAGTTTTTGGCACCGTCGCCGGGGATTGTACTAAATTTCTTTTTGGAATTGTTTTCGTTAGTTATTTTTAATTTATTTTGTTCTGTTTTATTTTTAATTTTATCAAAAATCATATTTATTCCTTCTTTTCGTTTTCTGTTTTTGTTCAGGTGTGCATAGGAGGAGTTTCTGTCCTCATTGCGATCGAGCGCACTCCTTAGTGCGATCGAGCGCAATCCCAGTGCGATCGAGCGCTGTTCTTGGTGCACTCGAGCGCAAAAGCTCCAGAGAGTACCCAAGAAGCAATACTGAAACTGCTACACTGAAGCTTTTCAACTAATTCATTTAAAGGAGAAGCACCAATGGTGGAAGCTAGATATGCTTGTATAGATGCTATAGAGAGGAAGCTAGATATGGTCGTAAACACCATGATTACTCAAAACATCTCACCTAATCCGCGAGCCAAAACACTTCAGGTATGTGCTATATGTTCTCGTTTTGATCACACTACTGACACTTGCTCTTTGTATTCATCTGTAGATCAAGAGCAAGCAAATTATGTGGTACCGAACAACTACAACATATTTACAAATACCTATAATCCTGGATGGCGGAATCACCCCAACTTCGCATGGATCAATGCCCAGAATGCCCTGAACCTTCAAGGGTAGCAAAGGAACTCTCAACAAGCAGTCCAATTAGTTCTGGAATCAGAGCAAAGTGACCTAGAGGGTCTTGTAAGGCAGTTGATGACTTCACAAGAATAATTCATGGCAGAGGAAAGACAATTCTGGACTGACCAAAGGGAAATCATTGCACAACATGAACAAGTCATTCAAAGATTGGAAGTACAAGTAGGGCAATTGGAGGAGCTACATGAACGAAAGCAAGGTGTTGTTGAGCAAGTTTATCATGTCTATCACATTGATCCATTGGAGACTACCCTCACCTATTATTTCAAAGGATCAGATATTGAGCCAAAATCTGAAGATGTTACTGATGACATCATTGAAACTGTGCACTTCTTAGAGGCCTCTCCAAAGCATCCAAGTAAGTACACCTATCCATTTGAACTTCATGTGCCTACTAATACTTTTTTTTTCCTTTCTATTGTTCAGGCACCATACTTGAAATTCAAGTAGTTGCCAGAGCACTTAACTTATGATTATATGGGAAAGAATAAGACACTACCTGTGCTAGTTGCTACCAATCTTAGTTTTGGGGAAAAATAAGGTTTGGTCCGGCTGAAGACGTTAAACTTAGCGCTCATGGGAGGCATCCCACAGCTTATCCTTTTATTTTTATTGTTTTTCATATTTCTTGTTATTTATTTAATTTCAATACGTTTTGTTTTCCTGTATTACGTTAGTTTTTCTTTTTTTTAGGGACAATATGTGCATCCGTTCAAATTTGGGGGTGTGCTATGAGCCATACCAGCCCAGCTAGTTCTCCATCTCCCAGGTCAGATCTTTCCATGTTATTCACACAATGGGGACAATGTGTAAATTAAGTTTGGGAGTATGAGAAACACATGCACACACTAGGTCCTAGTTTTTTTTTTTTTAAGAAAAAGATAAATGCATGTTCATTTGGTAACAAAAATTTTGGTTGAATTAAAAATTTGATAAAAATTCATTAGTAAGCTTAAAATCTAGAACACATAGTTTTGTAATAGGAATTTTACAAAGTATAGTTACCTACCTCAAGGCACCTAAGAATTCACGAGTCTGATTCAAATTTGCACAAGCACATTTAGCACGCATTTGTGTGGGGTATGACACATAATTCTTTTATATATGTTTCCATAACCTAACTGTAATCGGATAACTTGTTAAAAAGTGCACTTTGGCATAAGAAAAATAAAGAAAAATGTTCATCATGCAAAAAGAAAATAAAAAGCTTCTAATGATCATTAAAATTTTTTTCCACTAAGTAACTGGACCTCTTGCCTCAGTAAGCAGTGAGTGTTCACGTCAAAATGTGGGAAGTAAGCCTTTAATGATCATAATAAAAATTTTCACTAAGTAACTAGGCCTCTTGCCTCAGTAAGCATTGAGTGTTCACGTCAAAAGGTGGGAATTTCATTTAGAAACATTAAAACCTGTTAGTTCTGTAGCCTTTTTGACTCGAGTTAGTACGTCCTTAGGGGTGTCTCTACACCTAATGCCCTAAAACCATCTGGTTTGGGAGTCATTGGCCAAACACTCATTACAAGGGTCAATTAGAAAGCTCGATGGAACTCAACATGGCCAAAAAAAAAAAATTGCATGATAAAAGAAAAAGAAAAGAAGCAAGCATTATGCCATTTTTGTTCCCTTTGATAAGGAATTCGATAAAGGTTTGGGCACCAAAATACTATACAACAAAATCATTTGGAAGCCCCATCTTATAGGTGATAATTCATCACACACAAATCAAACTTGCGATGCCTTAAGCCAACCTTAGGTAAGTAACATGAGCTTTTGAAAATCTAATTTCAAAACAAAAATGTGTTTTTATTATAAGCTTACTCATGAACGGTTATCATGGTTTTACGCACAACCCAAATTTTTGAATATCATGAATATTCATATTTAAGCCCCTTAATTTACATTTGTTAAGCTCTTTGTTTACGTATTTTATTCTATATTACTTCCTTTTTGTGTTTTTTGTGTTTTTCATAGGCTTGTGAAGAAAAGAAAGCATTTTGAAGCTTTAAAGGAAGAAAACTGAAGATCCGGAAAGAGCTAGTGCAATCGAGCGCAACATGGTTGCGATCAAGCGCACAAGCAATCGCACGCACACATAGGCGCAGAATCATGCGATTGAGCACACATGCACAGAGAGGCGGCAGATCCAGTTTTAGAAAGATTTCTTCCGGACCTATTTTGGAAATTAGGGTTTCAAGGCACCTTTAGAACCCTATAAATAGCCCTGTAAAACACAGAAACAACATCTCCCTTTTGAGGAACTTATCTTCCTTTTAGTTTAGTTTTTGTTCGGGGAGATCGGAAAAGGAAACTGTAGAGGAGAATTGACGACTCTTATCTCAGATTTCTTCTTTCCTTTATTTTTATTATGTGTACTTAAACTTTTAGTAAGGGCTTAGTTGAATCCCTAATTATGTTTAACCAATAATTCAATATTGGCGCCTTTGCAATACTTATGTTGTGATTCTTAATTTGATTAATACATGTTTTTATTTACATTCCTCATATGTGTGTGTCTGAACAACTTATGCATGCTGTATGGATTAGTTAATTGAATCAATTTGGATGACCAAGTCCTGGGTTCAACATAGTAACAAAAGATATCCACACCGGATTCTTGGGTTAATCAACATGGGAAACCGAGAGTGGACCAAACCCTAGGCCCCGTGTGGTTATCGATTTCCACAGACTTTATGCTCTCTTAAGGAACAACTCAGTATACACCATGCTGAATCCCTTAAGAGAGAAAATAGTTAGAGTATACTAGAGTATACACCTTGCCTAACTCGTTGCTCAGGGAAATCCATAGCCTAAGGAGTGGACCAAGCCCTTAGGTTGACAACTAGTAGGTATTCATAGCATGAGTAGAGCATTGGCATTGTTTTGTTGGGGTAGTATGATTAGTGGTGGATACCAAGTCCCTACGCCTTTATCATTATTATTAATCTAGGCTCAACATTTATTTCCATCTATTTTTACTTTGTGAAATTAATTCTAAATCGAAATTCACCAATCCCTGTGGAAAGGATCTTGCACTTGCACACTATTCTACTATTGACCTTGTGCCCTTGCAAGTAAAAAGTATGATTATCTGCATATTTATTTAGGTAGATAATCGTCCAACAATGATTTCATCATGGTGCTTATTTCCATTGCTATTATCCTATAGGCTTTATCATGTAATGCACATGCAGTGATTTGTAATGAACATGATAAATAATATAAATTTTGTTAATTAATATTTATTGTCAATAAATGATTAAGATTAATTACAAGTAATATGTCCATAACATCAAATACTATTGCTTTTTAGGGCACACCACTATTAGAGGGCACGTCCTCGGTTATGACTTAGTATCGAATTGATACATGCGCCTAATTCCCTCATCCTCAAGGGGCTTCCGAAAGGTGACTCGATAGAGAAGTGTGTGAAAGTATTTAGAAGAACCAATCAATTTAATTTTAAGGGAATCTATTAAAAGTAATTTTTTGTTTAATATCCCTAGTGGAGTTTCCAAACTGTGGATTGCTCCATTGGTTGCATTTCCACTTGGAGGTCTAATCCTTCTATCATTTTCCTAAGGAAAATTATGAAAGAAAAAACAAAAAAGAAAAATCTGAAGGGACATAGTGTTTCCTCAAAGGATTATCCAAGGGTAATTTCTAATGAGCATGCCAATGACACAAAGTCATCGACGAATAATCCATGAGGAGTCACCATTTGATTTTAGAGACCAAGAAATCACATAGCCACTGATCATTTACAAGACAGAGATTTGGGTAGGCAATGGGATGGTCATGGATTAGGGGCCTAAGTGCACCTAGAGCTCAATGGATCTAGCTCATACTCTTGCAAGTTAATGGATTTCCTTTAGTTAAATTAATTGATTGATTGGTTCTTATTTATAAATAATCATACAAGCACACAATGTAAATGAATAGTTGAGTCACAATATCATGAGCATGCAACAAATTATATCAAGCATCCATCCATAGCAAATAAAACTGCGTGAAAAATAAAGTGCAATTACAAGGAAAATAGCGGTCAAAATATTCCAATGTAAAATTACAATTTTTTCTAAGAAAATGATAAAGAAAAAATAAAAATAAAAATCACCTAACTCCAGTGCAAAAAGCCCAAAGAAAATTTCATAAACTTAAATAAAAGCGGTAAATAAAATAAATCGTCAACGAGTGCAAAAAAAATAAAACATTCATCCAAAGCAAGTATAAATAATATAAATTTACTCCATTAATCCATATATGAATAATAAAATAAATAAACATAACAACTGCTCATATCAACATTGCACGTAAAATCATCCAATATCAATAAGTTATCATAGAAAATCACATATCATCCTAATATGCAAGTATAGGCACATTATCAATCAAGATTCAAGAAAAAAATAGGCAAAACATATGAAGACAAAAATAAGACAGAAACTTTATCATGCAATATCCTTATAAAATAGTAGCTATTTCATGTCCAATCGAACATGTAATCAAGGATAAATAGGGAACATATGAAGCAAAGAGAACATTATACAAGCCATAGAAACTAGGTTTTAGCTTGCAAAATTCTAATCTAATAAATAAACATGCTCATGTAATAAAACGGAAATTAAAAAAATCTAAATCTTCATATTCAACTTAGAAATATCCAAGATTAAATTATAACATATAAAGTCGTTCAATTTCCATCAAAGTATGATCTTTTAAATTCAAGTTCAATTAAATTCTACTACTTTGGATTCATGTAATAAACCTTGACTCATCTTATCCAAGGAATTCTAGATTTTATAGGAGTGATTTAAACTAATTTGAATCAAGCAAACATGCAACATAAAGCAAACAAATAAAAAATAAAATGAATGAACAAATTTGAAAAAGTATCAGGTGAGGACACCATTCTAGATTTGAGCCATCTTTTGAGGGTGCAGGCCTAGAATGGCACCTAAGCAAAATAATTTCTTGTAGTGGCGCCTCAAATAGAAGTCACGAGAATTTTCTAGTTTTTTTTTTTTTTTAATTTTTTCACTGGAAAATCAATGCTAGAGTTCTAAAAACTATTTTAATCCTTGTTGTTCTCCGAATGTGTGGTCGGGGTGGTCTTCATGTTCTTTTCAAGAAAGCAATGATCCAGGTGCAAATTTTCTTCGATGTAATTCCAAGCATAGTTCATTCTTTGCTATGATCAGCAAATTGAGATTCTATGGAGGATTATTATTATATCTTATGCAAAAGATCAGATCTTAAGGTTAGTGTTAGGGTTTAAGCTCACTAATGAAGTTTTTATTTTTATTTTTATATTCAAACTCACTCATTAGTACTTTTTTTCTTTCAATTTTCTCTAAAAAATGGGATTGCAATTGTGCAGCTGATCTAAGGCTTCAAAGTTCAAGAGAGGATCCCTAAAAATCTCTTAAGATAGGTATATATAAGACCCCTTAAGGCTAGGCATCAGTTGTGGCTGACTTGGAGAGAAATTCTGCCCATTTAGGAAACTTCTAAATCCAAATTCCATAAGAAATAGGAAATCTGGCAAATTTTGTACCTTAAACACAAATGGGCCTTGCCAATTCATCGAGATGAGTTTGGTTCTATTCTTGAACTTTAAGAAAATTTAGTGATTCTTCTTTCAAATGGATTGCAAATGAGAGCCTCGACACTAAAGCTAGTTAATTTCATACCTATTTTGGTAAAAAATTAAGTTCTCACACTTCTCTTATCGTAAAAATTCCCCTAAAATATAGTTGGAAATCTAATTAAAAGATATATGCATATTAAAAAGGGGAGCTTCTAAATATTTGGGGTTAAAAAATTATTAAGCCCAAAAGATAGATCCTCAAATAGTGAAAATTGACATTTTTTCCTTTTTTATCTTTAATTTCTCTTATCACATACATGAAACATTGTCTCTATCGAAGAAAAAAAAAAAGTGAGCGATTGTTGATTATCAAAAGGGTTTAAAAGATGATGTCTATAGTGGGGCGTGTTTTCTAAGATTCAAAGATTCTTGCTATGAGTGAAATAAATTCAACAATAGAAATAATCTGATATTAGAAATTATAGTAATTGAGTCCCTTTTACTCAATTACAAAAGATGAGGCAGTGAAATTCTCCAATTAGAAGACCAAAATAGTGATGAAAGAAGAATAGAAATATTCAAGAAACATATTTTATTGATGGCTTCTAAAATATTCAAAATACGACTGGAAATAATTGAACAACTTACTAGAATATTACTAATTTGGCTAATGCCACCTTGAGGGACTTGATTGCACCTTTGTTTGGAATTGGAATACTTGTTGATTGCTAGAATGCTTATTGGACTACTTAGTTTACTTTGAGGACTAATTCCTATGCTACTTGATTACTTTAAGAACTGATTGTTGCTCTACCTGATTGCTCATTGAGCTGTTTGATTGCTTGAATTCAGATAACTTGGGAATCTTCTAACACTATTTGATTTACTCCTTAAGCTACTACTAATTACTAGATTGCTTTGAGAATCAGATTAGTTGAATCTTCTACTGCTACTTGCTCCTTGAGCTGCTACAAACTTTTGAATTTGATGAAGATCTTCTATTGCTATGATGCTCCTTGAGCTGCTACTTTGAGATAAGCTACTTTCACTGGTGTTCCTTAATATGACCACTTCTATTGATTCTCCTTAAGGTGATTTGATTTAGATTTGCATTTTGTTTGGTTGATTGTAGTGGGTTTTGGAAGTAAGCAAGTATCTTGGTATTTATAGGCCTTCAAGACTTAGCCTCCAAGTACTATTTCTCTCCACTTATTCTATTTTTATTGCTCCATGACCACAGGCGAACCATTTTCTCCTTTTTTTGGGGTGCAATCCTTACTACTTGATGATCTTCTGACTGTTTACTTCAGATCACGCCATGTGTCCCACGTTTTTTGCCATGATCAGCCATTATTTTCTTTGTTTAAGGTGCACTCCAATTGCTTCTCCATGAATGGGAATTTTAAGGATCATGGTTGCATCAAAATAACCATGTTTCCTATTGTTTCTTCCATTGAAATTGTTGGCCAATGATATTTTTCCAAGACAATGTGTCAGCACTTTCTAGAACTTCTATGAGGAGAAGTTATATGTGTGAGATGTGTCTGGTTAAGCAAATAGGATTTGTGGTTGAAAGTTTTAAAACTACCATATTTTCTGTTTAACTTTGACATGTTATCACTAAGTGAAGGTTCAAGTTCAAAAGACATCTTTATTTATACATAGACTTCAATGGATTATGTAAGATATAAATTTAGTTTTATCGAGTAAAAACAATTTTAAAAATAGTGGGGATTGATGATTTTCAAAATAAATTATTTTTCTAATTTGGGAAGTCTTGATAAATTAAATGAGTAAAAAGAAGAAGAATAATATGTGAATAGTAGTTAGGTGGATCAAACTCAAAGCGTGATTGACTGGACCTACTAGGGGTCAAGAGTCCATTTTGGACAGAGACATTCAATAGATGACCAAACTCAAACCATGGTTGACCGAATGTGAGTACTTTTTTTGATAAAGATAATATCTGGTCGACCGGATGATAAGTGCTTAAATAGCCATATTTAAGCCCCTTAATTTATATTTTTTAAGTTCTTTATTTATCTATTTCTATAGATTTTACTTCATTTTCGTGTTTTATGTGTTTTTCACAGGACTTGGACAAAATCGTAATAATTTGGAGCTTTTAGGAGCAAAAGTCAAGTTCGGCCATCCAGCAAGGTGCACTTGAGCGCACTTCCCTTGAGGTCGAGCGCACAAGAGCACGAGCGCACTTGAAAAAGGCTCGAGCGCACACATGCACTCGAGTGCATACTGCATACGCTCGAGCACAATCACTCCAGAGGCGGCAGAGCCAGATATGGAAAGAAGTCTTCCGACTCCAAAAAAGGAATTAGGGTTTCGGGACACTATAAGGACCCTATAAATAGCCCGGTAAAACACATAACCTACACCTTTTGTTCTAGATTCGAAGTAGAGAGCTTAGGAGAGGAATTGAAGACTTGTCTCCCGAGTCTTCTTCGGTTTTAGTTTTATGTTTTTATTTAATTATGTTTAGCATGTTTACTTTACTTAGTATGTGTAACTAAACTCCTATAGGGCTCAATTGAAGCCCTAGTTATGCTTTACCACATATTCCTTCATTGATTATCTTTGCTATAGCCTTGTTAGAATATTTAACTTGATTAATACTTGTTTATATTTATATTCCTCATATGTATGTGCCTGAACAATGTATGCATGTGGTATGGATAGGTTAGTCGAATCAATTTGGATGACCGAGTCCTGGGTTCGACATTAGTAACAAGGGATATCCACACCAGATTCCTGGGTTAATCAACATGGGAAACCAAGAGCGGACTAAGCTCTAGGTCCCGTGTGGTTGTCGATCTCCACAGACCTCATGCTTTCTTAAGGAACAACTCAGTATACACCCATGCTGAATCCTTTAAGAGAGAAAAGAGTTAAGAGTATACACTATGCCAAACTCGTTGCATAGGGAGATCAATAGCCTAAAGTGTGGGCCAAGCCTTTAGGTTGGCAACCATTAGATATTTATGATAAGACTAGAGCACTGAAACCTTAGTTAGTGGGAAAGTATAATTAGTGGTGGATATCGTAGCCTTATGCTCTCATTATTGTTATTTACTCACAATCAAATTGCTATTTCTCTTTTTAACTTGAAGAAACTAATTCTAAAACGGAATTCACCAATCCCTATGGAAATGATCTCGCACTTGCACACTATACTACAACAGACCTTGTGCACTTGCAAGTAAAACTAGAACGGTTATTTGCATATTTATTTAAGTAGATAATCGTCACAACAAGTTTTTGGCACCGTTGCCGGGTGCGCTAAAATTTTTTTAGAAATGATTTCTCATTTAGTTTAATTACCATTATTTCTTATTCTATTTGCAAATCTGTTTTTATCTTATTTTTCATTTCACTAAAAAAACCCTAATCAATTCCTTTTTCTCTATTTTAGGTACTCCAAGAAGCTTTTTGTGCCACTTGTGATCAAGCGCACCCTCTTGTGCGATCGAGCGCAATTGAGGCAGAGAGTAATCCGAGCAGCAGTATTTGACTGCTGCACTCACATAACTGCCACTAATTCATGCACGGACGTCGGTCTAAGAATCCAACATTCCTTCCCTTTGATCCCGAGCTTGAGAGGTCTATCCGACAAAGGTTTAGGGATAACTTGGAAGAGGTAGGAGAAGGGAGTGAGGAAGAGACACCACCAATGGCAGAACAAATAGCTGAACAGCAACCACCTGAACGGAGGCCGATGAAGCAATCCTTCATCCCACAGAACCTCGAACAGCCTTCGTGCATTGCGTATCAACCTGAGACGGAAGGAAACTAATACATATCTCCGCAGATACTCAGTGCACTGACTCACTTTAGGGGTACACCTAGTGAGGATCCACATTTGCACCTTCGAGAGTTCTTCGACCTCTGCAAATTCCAGCACATCCGAGGCTTAGACCAAGAAAGAATAAGGTTAATTCTTTTCCCTTTTTCCTTGAAAGATAATGCTAAATTATGGTATAATTCTTTGTCTGCAGTTTCCATCCACACTTGGGAGGAGTTGGCGAGAAAATTTCTAAGGAAGTTCTTCCCAGCCCAGAAGACAAGGCAAATGAGGAAAGAAATACAATTCTTCCAACAAAAGGATAGAGATCTGTTCTTCGAGGCCTGGGGACACTTCAACGAGCTACTACTCAAGTGCCCACACCACAACCTACCCCAAGACGAACTGGTATAAGCCTTTTATGAAGGTTTAAGTGATTCTAATAAAAACATTGTTGATTCAGGTTGTGGAGGGGTGCTGATGGAGAAGAGCAGCGGAGAGGCAATGGAACTTTTCGAAACTCTGAGCGAACACACATAGTAGTTCTTCTCTCGAGGTAGACATATAACCAAGAGTAAGGCTGTGTATGAGGTAAGCTTAAACAGAAGATCATCTCTTCAAATAGCCGCGGTGGAAAGAAAACTTGACCTATTAGTTAAAGCCATGGCCGCTCAGAACACCTCAGTTAACCCGTTAGCTGCACCACTACAGGTATGTGCCATTTGCTCATAGTTTGATCATAATACTGATACGTGTCCCTTATATTCATCTGTAGATCATGAGCAAGCCAACTTTATGGGATTGAACAATTATTCGCCAAAGTGCCCTATGCAAACACATACAACCCTAGATAGCGGAATCACCCGAACTTCTCATGGAGCAACAACCAAAATAGTCAAGAGCAACAAAGAAATTTCCAACCAGCAGCCCAAACTGCCCCCGAACCAAAGAAGAATGACTTCGAAAGCCTTATGAGGCAACTAGCGTCTCAGCAACAACAAATCCTGAATAAACATGAACAATTTATGGAAGAGTCAAGGAAATTTCGAACTGAAATGAGGCAAATCACTGCCAAACACGATCAATCCATTCAAGGGCTAGAGCTACAAATAGGAAAGTTGGCTAAGGAATTGAGTACCAGAGCAGCTGAATGCCATAACGGCCTTAAGAAGTGGAAAGGTCATCGGCACCAATGAGCCTACACAAGCGTCTCTAGACCAAACCTCCGCATCTAAGGTAAAAGAGATAGAAAAGGTAAATGCACCTCCACCTTTCCCTCAAAGGTTGGTGAAGCCTAAAAAGGAAACCAAAATGATTGACATATTTGAAACTTTGAAAAAAGTAGAAATAAATATTCCTTTATTAGAGGCAATAAAACAACTACCTGCTTATGCTAAGTTTTTAAAAGATTGTTGCACTAATAAACAGAAGTTTCGGAGCATGAGACGGTAGCCTTGACTGAAGAGGTGAGTGCTATATTATCGAGGAAATTACCACCTAAACTAAAAGATCCGGGTAGTTTTACTATTATTTGCAGGCTAGGTGACCAGCTTTTCGAGCATGCATTATTGGACCTAGGAGCGAGTGTCAATTTGCTACCTTACAGTGTATTCGAGACACTAGGTTTGGGAGAACTGCAACCAACCTCCATTACTTTACAATTGGCTGACAGAAGCATCAAACGACCAAGAGGTATCCTCAAGGATGTTTTGGTAAGAGTAGGTAAATTTATTTTACCTGCTGATTTTATTGTATTAGACATTGAGGAGTGCCATATGCCTGTACCACTCCCTATCATCTTAGGGAGACCATTTGTGATCACTGTTGACACAAACATTAATGTAAAAAGAGGTATTGTCACAATGAGAGTAAATGATGAAGAAATAGAATTTAAAATCTTTAATACACTAGACTCCACTAAAACTAATGATGAGTATCACAATGTGAGTTTCATACAAGGTATTGATAAGGAAGTGTCTAAAGTCCATTACACTGTTCCATTGAAGACCATCCATGATGACATGAGATTTGAAATTGGGCCAGAGGATAATGTGATTAAAGATGTCCATGGAGCTGTGCACACCATCAAGAGCACACCTAAACCTTCAAGTAAGCATAATCTTCAAGTTAAAAATCGTGTACTTACTAATACTACCCTTCCTTGTTTTATCTACCAGGTACCAAAATTAGAGACAAAGCAGTTTCCAAAAGCACTAAGGGACCCTAAGTGCCTCTTTCAAAGAATGTAGCCTTAAAGCTACCATAGAGAGCACTTGAGCAATTCCACTTGCTCAAACATATAGCTCAAGTGCCTCTATCAAGGTTAGTGGTACTGAGGCCACTACAAGTTGGTATGACTGTATCGTTCCTATTTTCACTTTAATTCATTTCTTTATGCAAACTCCTTTTTAGCAAATTTCTGTCTTGCGATCGAGCGTACACCCCATGTGCTCAAGCACCACCTCGCCCTGCATTGCGAACGAGCGCAGTACCCTACGCACTTGCGCATCATGCAAACGAGTGCACTTCACAAATGCACTCGAGTGCAATTGGGGCAGAGAGGTCACGTGCATGTTATAAACAGTTTCCCGTTCCTTCACTCACTTACGCTCAATCGCACTTCTGCTCTCTTTCTTTCACATGAACCATCGCACTTCTACCTTCCACTCACATCCGACACACCACACCACCATCACCTCACCACACAACCAAGCCAACCACAAGGCAAATACATTTTCTTTCTCCCTTACACACACACCACTTTCCTAAAGTACACAAGGTACACGCCTGTTTTTGTTACTCACACATATACACAGTTTTGGATCTTCAGCTCACATATACATTCTATATATGTTATTCTTGTGTGTTGATTGGATAGTTTTACATTTGCAGGAGGTTTGGATCAAAGGTGTATAAATCCTACAGCTTTTTATTTTTGGTGCATATAAGGTGTTAGACATATTGCCTGGCCGAGTGCGATCGAGCGCACCTCAATTTGTGCAATCGAGCGCACCAACAGCTGCGCACGAGCGAAATCACACCAGAAGCACTACTATTTGTCAACAACTTATGGCTTCCACATCCCGAGCTTTCAGCAACCGTCATCAGACATCCCGATCCAGTTTCAAACAACGTGAAATACTGTTTGAAAAAACATTCAATATGGAAGAGGACTTTAAGAGTTTGGACACCACAAGATGGGCAGTCCAAGAGTTCAAGAACCGGGGTCTCAAGCGGTTATTCAAACCAGTCTGCTCGACAGCATACACACGATTTATGGTTAGTTTCTATGAGAACCTGACCCAGGATTGCACCAGGCTAGAGATTTTATCTTCCTCGGTCCAGGGCAGGTTCATAGAGCTGACCACCACTGATATAGCCGGCTCTTTACACTGCTACGATGAGTCCCCACCAGAAGATAGCCACATAGAGGAGCAGCCTGACTCGTTCCCTCTTCAACACATCATTGAGGACATGTGTGCGGGGCAGTATGCTGACCGTCACAACAATGCGGGGAGCTGGTCGAGGTTATCTCCCCGTCTATGGTTCGTCGATTCAGTCCTGTAGCGTAATGTGTTCTTTGGGGCACAAGACACAGAGGTGAGATCAGTTTCTACAAGCTCTCTATGCTTTCCACCTAGGTCACTGGTACTTCATCCCAGCAGTCATATAGAGTTAGATACACAAATTCTGGGATGGGGTGCATAACTGACAGACGACCACAGCCAATGCTTGGGATTTTCCTTTTCTCTTCTTGCTCAGTCATATCTTCAAGAAGAAGGGGATTAGGGGATGCTCTATAGATGGCTCGGTTAGCGACCACCCTTTCTTTGGGAGAGCTCAGTGGAGCCTCAGCCAATCTCACATGCCCCGAGGACCCTGAGCACAGATTCTAGTTGTTGAGCCTATAGAGGATGATCCGATGGAGGCCAAACATCCACCGGTGAGCCCTTCATGGGAGGAGGATCAGACAGACATGGGATCTATGGAGTATCAGCATCTCCTAGATGAGCTATTTTTCTTCCGCTATGAGTTGTCCGACATCCCCCGAGAGCATTGTGAGGCAGCCCGTTTGATCCATCAGCGGATCGATGGGTTAGAGGCACAGTTCACACGACAGGAGGCGATGTTACAGGCCATCCTTGACCGCCTACCTCCTGCACCCGGTACCTCATCGACTGCACCCACAGATGATCAGTAATGAGAGAATACCCCGTCTGGCTGAAGACGTTAAACTTAGCGCTCATGGGAGGTACCTCAGACATATCCTTTTCATTTTAATACTTTTCTTTTAGTTATAGCTATATTTACATGACTAGTTTGCATATTTTGTTTTTCGGCACAACGTTTATTTTTCTTTGTCAGGTACTCAGTGCGTGCATCCAATTCAAGTTTGGAGGCGTGGACAAGCAAGCAAGCAACCGAGTTCTTCATTTCTCAGGTCAGATCTTTCCATGCCACACACACATTGGGGACAATGTGTATTTTAAGTTTGAGGGTAGTGGGGGATACTAGATACTATCACACACGCACTTGAAACACATGCACACACTAAGTCCTAGTTTTTTTTAGGAAGATAAATGCATGTTCTTTTGGTAAACAAAATTTTTGGTTGATTTAAAAATTTTATGACACTTTATTAGTAAGCTTAAAAGCTAGAACGTATAGTCTTGCAATGGGAATTTTACAAAGTTTAGTTACCTACCTCAAGGCACCTAAGAATTCACGAGTTTGATCCAAAAATGCACGAGTACATTTAACACGCATTTGTGTGGGGTATGACATATAATTCTCTTGTATATGTTTCCATAATCTAACTATAATTAGATAACTTGTTGAAACAAACACTTTGGCATAAGAAAAATAAAGAAGAAAAAAATAAAGAAAAATGTTCGTCATGCAAAAAGTGATCAAAAAGCTTTTAATGATCAGAAAAAACTTTTCACTAAGTAACTGGGCCTCTTGCCTCAGTAAACATTGAGTGTTAATGTCAAAAAGTGGAAAGAAAACCTTTAATGATCATAATAAAAATTCTCACTGAGTAACTGGGCCTCTTGCCTCAGTAAGCATTGAGTGTTCACGTCAAAAGGTGGGAATTTCATTAAGAAGTATAAAAACTAGTTAGTTCTGTAGCCTTTTTGATTCGAGTTAGTAAGTCCTTAGGGGTGTCTTTATACTTAATGCCCTAAAATCATCTGGTTTGGGAGTCATTGGCTAAACACTCATTACAAGGGTCAAATAGAAAGCTCGATGGAACTCAACATGATAAAGATCGCATGATAAAAAGAAAAAGAAGTAAGTATTAAGCCATTTTGTTCTCTTTGATAAGGAATTCGATAAAAGTATGAGCACCGAAATCCTATACGCTAAAATTATGTGGAAGCCCCATCTTATATGTGCTAACTCATCACACAAAAATCAAACTTGCGATGCCTTAAGCCAACCTTAGGTAAGTAATTTAAAACTTTTGAAAGTCTTTTTACAATCCAACATATGTTTTTATTTTAAGCTTACTCATGAATAGTTATTATATTTTTATGTGCAACCCAAATCTTTGAGTATCATGAAAATGAATCTATCTTTAATTTTTGTTCCAATATAGTCTTTAATTTTGTATTGCTAAGGGACTAGCAATATGTAAGTTTGGGGGGTGTGATAAGTGCTTAAATAGTCATATTTAAGCCCCTTAATTTACATTTGTTAAGTTCCTTATTTATCTATTTCTATGGATTTTACTTCATTTTCGTGTTTTATGTGTTTTTCATAGGACTTGGACAAAAAGATAATAATTTGGAGCTTTTAGAAGCAAAAGTCAAGTTCGACCATCCAGTAAGGTGCGCTCGAGCGCACCTCCTTTGTGATCGAGAGCACGAGCGCACTTGAAGAAGGCTCGAGCGCACACATGCACTCGAGTGCATACCGCATACGCTCGAGCGCAATCACTCCAGAGATGGCAGAGCCAGATATGGAAAGAAGTCTTCCGACTCCAAAGGAATTAGTGTTTCGGGACACTATAAGGACCCTATAAATAGCCCTGTAAAACACATAACCCACACCTTTTGTTCTAGATTCGAAGTAGAGAGCTTAGGAGAGGAATTGACGACTCGTCTCCCGAGTCTTCTTCGGTTTTAGTTTTCTGATTTTATTTAATTATGTTTAGCATGTTTACTTTACTTAGTATGTGTAACTAAACTCCTATAGGGCTCAATTGAAGCCCTAGTTATGCTTTACCACATATTCATTCATTGATTATCTCTGCTATAGCCTTGTTAGAATATTTAACTTGATTAATACCTGTTTATATTTACATTCCTCATATGTATGTGCCTGATCAACGTACACATGTGGTATGGATAGGTTAGTCGAATCAATTTGGATGATCGAGTCCTGGGTTCAAAATTAGTAACAATGGATATGCACACCGGATTCCCAGGTTAATCAACATGGGAAACCAGGAGCAGACCAAGCCCTAGGTCCCGTGTGGTTGCCGATCTCCACAGACCTCATGCTCTCTTAAGGAACAACTCAGTATACACCCATGCTGAATCCCTTAAGAGAGAAAAGAGTTAGAGTATACACCATGCCTAACTCGTTGCATAGGGAGATCAATAGCCTAAGGTATGGGCCAAGCCCTTAGGTTGGCAACCATTAGATATTCATGATAAGGCTAGAGCACTAAAACCTTAGTTAGTGGGAAAGTATAATTAGTGGTGGATATCATAGCCCTATGCTCTCATTATTGTTATTTACTCACAATCAAATTGTTATTTCTCTTTTTAACTTGAAGAAACTAATTCTAAAAAGAAATTCACCAATCCCTGTGGAAATGATCTCGCATTTGGACACTATGCTACCACAGATCTTGTGCACTTGCAAGTAAAACTAGAACAATTATTTGCATATTTATTTAAGTAGATAATCGTCACAACACCGGACTCAAAGCATGGTCAATCAAAAGTGCGACCTAAAGGATATCTGACTTTAAATAAGGCTCGATCAACCAGAGACACGACACGGTTAACCGGAGATTCAAATATATGATCGTTTATGAACCTTTTTAGCAATTGAAATTGAAGAGATCAATCACTTAGAGCTATATATAGGAGTTATTAACTGTCAAATTCCTATATATTTACATATATATTTTCATCTTCTTCTTCCTCATATTCTCTCTAAAAAATTAGTTCTTCTTGTGAATTAAAAAACCTTTAAAACTTCAATAACAAGTTCTTGTAATCTATAAACCTCCATAAAAGTTGATTTGGGTTGTTCTTCATAATTGAAATTTGCATAACAATGTTAAAGCTTCATTGTATCTTAGAAGAATTTCACTAATAAACTTCTTGTACTGGCAGAAAAGAAAAATAAACCTTAAGAACAATGACCTAGTCATGCCTTAAATTAATTTTTGTATCCTTGCTCTTCTCATTTTGACAATAGCCCTCAAAAATCCTATAATCCCTAAAACTTAAAAATGGTCCACAGAATTTAAGACTATCCTCGATGGACTCGGGTTGCCGCAGATATCCTTTCAATCTCTAAAACCCAAAAATGGTGTCTGTAGTCCGGTTTGGTTCGGTGGGTACCTTAGGACTCTTTTGGACACCAGGGTCCACTGGGTTGGACTTAGAGGGCTGCTCATGCCTAGTTCATGCATAAGATGGTTCACTGCGGTTCTGATCGGAGGTGACATATTCTGAAATGATAGAGAGTCGTGAGCTAGGCTGTTGACTACGAGTAGAAGCCTAGATGGCTATTGAACTGACGGTATTCTTGGAGGGATTCTTGGGCGGCATCGTGACAAATGAGTTATTTTTAATTTAAAAAATAAGAAGCTTCCCACGGACGACGCCAATTTGTTGATGCTGAAAATCTAACAAGTGAATGAAAAGTCAAAATGTGGTACCTGCGCACACGAAACGAGAAAAAACCTAAAAGTTGACGGAGGACCGGAAGGGTTATTCCTTCGGGGGACTCTCTGATGCCTAAGTTAGTATAGGGCTTTTGAGTGAGAGGAAAAGTGGAAGAATTAGAGAGTTGTCTATACAGTCGAATATACCATTTGATGTTGAGAGCTCACTTATATAGTGCTTTGGAGTAGACATTACAAGAAAATCACTAATCACCGAGGGACTATCACCGAGGAATATGTATCGCTCAGTGATAAGTGTTTTCAACGACGGATAAGACCGCGGGCACGTGTCCCTTAGTGATAGTGAAAAATATTATCACCGAAGGACAATTCTCTCTGTGATAATATTTTTATACTCGGTATTAAGTTCGTAAAATATTTTTTTATTTAGAAATATATTATTACCGAGAGAATTTAATCCCTCGATGTTGATAAATGAATATAAAATTATTTTTAAATTAAGTAAACTAATTTCGTCGAGGGATAAAAACGTATTATCGAGGGAAAATCCCCTCGGTGAAAGTTTAACCTAAATTTCATGCAGGTTCCTTTCTTCCCTACTTCATCTTATCTCCTGCTTTCTTCTCCTAGCGTTGCGCGACTCTATTTCCAAAACCCTAAATAAATTTTCACCTCATCCTCACTCTCAGATGCTTTTTCTTTCTCACATTTCATCTATTGCAATCTTCAACCTCCATTTCCAGGTTTTTTCTCCTTTCTCCTATTTTCCCCACTTCATCGATTTTGGCTCTCTCTTTACCAGTTTTGTAAGTTTTTTCTCTCTCTCATATATTTGTTATATATATATATATATATATATATATATATATATATATATAGTTGTATTTGTTAATCTATTGAATTATTTATTTGAATTTATTTGCATATATTTTTGTATATATTTTTAGGTTTTTTTATTCATTTTTATAGTGTTAATTTTTTTATATGGAAGAGAGAAAACAAAGTGTTACATGTATAAAAAAGAATAATAATAATAATAATAATAATATAAGTTGTATGACTGCATGAGCTAGTTTTTAAAAAGATTGTATCAATTATCATGTATTCACATTTCCAACTTTTCTTGTAAAACAGGATGCCACGAGGAACTGGTTGAGCATTTAGAGGTGCATAGGGTAGGGGTCGTTGACGAGGTCTCACGAGCCTTGTTGTGCCACGAGATGCTACTACTCCAAAAGGTAGGATTTGCTTTTGTGTTATTATTTAATTATGCATTCTTATGTTAATTTAAAGTAGTTCTTAAATAACATATTATTGAATATGCGATTATACATTCTCTTATGCAGGAGTGGAGGCCGGGCTTTCTCAGGCCCCTTTAGTCATTTGTTGGGTCAGGGGACCAAACAGAGAGAAGCCTCTATCAGCTAAAAAAAACTTTGGACCATATTGAGCGATATGTGTTTATACATGTTCATTACATATTATTCATGTCATTAATTTACATTAATACATGTCACATATCGATTAATGTACTTATTTGTTTATGAATGTAGTAAATTCCATAGGTGCAAAGATCTATCCAAAAATATTTCGACTCAAGTGAGGAAGCACATGAATGGCCCATGGAACAGTTACTATCAATACACTACTGACATCCAGAACTCTATTTGGGATAATTTTCTGGTATTACTTTTTTCTCAATTAATTTGTTTTAGTTTTACTGTTATAATATATTTTATGATTGTACTATATATAAAACAATTGAAAACTAATCATATATTGGTTGTTTCTTAGATACGCTACACTTTTGTGACCCCCGAAGAGCTTGAGTCTGCTAGGTCTGTCCATGATAGGATTGATGAAGCTCGCCACGCCGACTGGATAAATGTAAGGACCAGAGGGGCGAGGATAAAACAAACTGGTATAGTTGGAGTGGGGATGACGAGGGAAAAGGCCACAAGTCCCCACAGAGCACTATGCTTTGGTTAGTTTCTCGGCATTAGACACGTGGACTAATTGCTCCAATGCTGCGTCGATGAATAGGTGGTCGAGCGATGATTGGTGTGTTCACCATATGGGGGGTCCATCAACACAGGCGTCCACGCGAGTGTATTGGTATATGTGTTCTTTTTTTCTCTACACTTATATATATATATATATATATATATATATATATATATATATATATATATATATATATAAGTGTAGTCCCAAAAGTTGGGCAAAAATACCACACCTGTTGAGGTGTTTAATAGGATGCACAAGCTTCAATCAGGGACAGGTGATTATGACGATAACAAGTCCAAGGACACGATGGTATGTATAAAGGATGATGCTGAGCATGTGGACCCCGATGGTGACACACACCTACTTGACCTATAGTTTTTTTTTAGACATTTGTATTTAGAATTTTTGGAATATTCGATTATCGATTGTATTTTCATTCGTATATTATATTTTATTAATTTACAAAATATTTTGTTTTCTCAATTTTGTTGCATTCTGTATTTTTAAATATATTTGAAGCGGGTTGAATATGTTTTAACAAGGAAAATTGAAAAAACCAAGGGATTGATCCCTCGGTGATAGTATTGCACATTAATACCAAGGGATTGTTGCTGTCGGTGATAATAATTATCACTGAGGGACACATCCGTCGGTGTTGAGCTTAGTCATTTTTTAATTTTTTTAAAAACAATTCTTCATCGAGGGATGAATCCCTCGGTGATAAGTATTATTACTGACGGGCTATCCCTCTATGTTAATTAGATTATTTTATTATCATTTTAAAAACGACCAAAAAATAATTTTTTTTAAAACATTTTCACCAAGGGATCTCTCAGTGATAGCCGTCGGTGATAACCTATCACTGAGGGAATAATTTGGCCCTTGGTAAAAAATGTATTACCGAGAAGCTTAACATCGAAGGGGGTTATCACCAAAGGGAAGTCCTTCAGTGATAAGTATTACAGACAGTAGAGGACCCTTCACCGACGGGAACAATCTGTTGGTGATAATCGATTTTCTTACAGTGATAGTCCAATTAGGAGGGTGATTGATCATTAAGTATCATGATAAAATCGAGATTCCTATAGGTTGGGATATTCTGATAAGATTGGATTATCCATAAGCTAAATTATTTAAATGATATTTTATCCATAATGTGGAGTGTCATAGTAGTGTTAGGTTTTTAGTGTGAATATACCATTTTGTCCTTTATCAGGTGTAACCATTTAATTGGTTGATCTGTTTAAGTCATGATATTAATTTTTTGCCTTTGAGGTTGCCACATGTCACTATATCATTAGATGAGAAATTTTCTCCTACATTAGTATTAAAACTGTTCGAGGGGTTGAAGAAATGAATCAATTGAAGCCTTAAGGCCTTAATGTATTGGCTTCCTGAAATTTTTTTTAACTGGTTATACTCTCAATTTTAAGTGGCAATCCATGAGTTTTAAAAGTAAAGATTGCAGTAAAAGATAATCACCTACAATAAAATTAATGAATTAATGTGAAATTGCCATTGGCACAAGGCTACGCCCCGCTACAAGAAACAGGTCCAACTACGACCAAATATCAACGACAGACATGTATCTGTCGTTGATGGTGCTTTTCTACAATGGAAAGCAGGTACGGAGATTGGACAAAATACTATCGACGGTAGATAAATCCGTCGTGGTTAGTAAACATTCTCTCGATAATAATATTAAATTCAAATATCAAAATTTTACTTTTACTTTTAAAAAAAATTGGTATCCATAATGAACAAATCCCCCCTAGATAATAATTTTAATAATATTAAATTCGAATATCATAATTTTAGGTTTTAATTTAATTGTTTTAAAAAAATTGTATCCACGACGAACATTTCGAACGTACCTAATAGCTTTAAATGAAAAATAAATAAAATAATATTAAAACAAGTCAACCACAGAATTTAAGGCTTTCTCCAATGAACTCAGGCCGTCGCAGATATCCTTTCAATCCCTCAAACCCAGAAATGGTATCTTCTTCTTCCTCATTCTGCATTTTCAGTTTCTCTCTTTCCCTCTACAACCTTGAACGACCTTTCTCTCTCATCTTTCTTATTCCTTTTTATCTTTCTCTTTTTTCCTCTCTTTCTTCTTCTCTCCCTCTTACCCCGCGCCATTTTATCTCTCCACCGCTAGGCCACCACCGCCGTCCTCTACAGCTACTACTCTCACCTCGGATCTACTGTGGGTAAGCTTGTATTAGTTTAATTTTTTTATTGTCTTCCATTTTCAATTTATGCATTAGGTTTAAAATTTATTTAAAATTATATTGTTGGTCCATAGCAATTCGGGCAGAAATATGTGTCCATGACAATTTGAAGTTTCCCTCCAATTAATTGTAGCATGTATCAATTTAATCTAAAGTCACCCATTTGAATTTTATATTTCTTTGTTCTATATTGAAACTTAATGTTGGTTAAATTCTACTGGAACTTTGTAAAATAATCGTTAAATGAAAATTCGGAGTTGTACTATTATATTCATTAACAGAAGTATGTTTAAGTTTGGGATGAGTTTTCAATGGTTTCTCATGATGACTTGTCAATTGTCCATGTAAATTGGAATTAGAGTAGACGGGTTGAGGCTCTATATACAAAATTCTTGGCAGCACATTAGGAAAAAAGAGTTTAAGAAGCTCTGGTAGCCACTGTTCTCAACTAGGACAAATGGAACTTGTTAAAAATGCAACATTTCTGTTTTTTGTGAACAGAACTAAATGTACAGGGGAGTTTTCAACAAAGAAGCCATGCATTTTTGTAGCTATCATGGTACCTAAATCTCTTAGTAAAATGGGAAAAGGACAATCGTTGATAGAATAAATGAAGTCACATATTAAGTGTCAAAATCCAAAGATCAAGTCGATGGCACGTGTAAATATTTGGAACATGATAAATGCAAAAAGAGATGGGCACAAAATATCAAGGGTAGTCAGTAATTTTTTTTAGACATTAGCATTAAGTAGATGACAGGTGTCATCTAATAATGTTTGCTTTTGATGAATTTATAATAATTAAAATATAAAATTAGTTGAAATTGATAATTATAAAATATGTATGTGTTCTATCTAGTGTGCGGTAATTTGAATGTAGTCTAATTGAGGAAAAAAAAAAATTAAAGAAGGTTAGTTTTGTATAGTAATGTATCATGTCACTAGTGACTAACTTATTTAATAATTAAGTAGTCTAATTAGAGCATGCGAAATTAGATTAGAAGCATAAAGCATAGAGATAGAAGTAAAAAGGACTTAAAAACAAAAAAGCTTTATAATTTGAAAATCTTGATAAAATTAGTTACTTTTAGTCTTTTTTTTATGAACAGTTAATGTAAATTGGTGGATGGGCTAAATATCTTGTATACGGATTGGATTTGGTTGGATATTATTTGATTTTATAGATAAGTTTGGCATTTGAAAAATTTGTGGGAGTTCGAAAAACAAGAGACATTGGCGGATTTCCCACATAATTTCTCATTTACTTTAACAGTATAAACTTTGACTTCTTTAATTATTATATTATTTATTTTCATATATCATTCACTACATCTTACCTTTGAATGTCCGTCCAAAGATTATTGAGCGACGCAAATGCTCTTGTTTCCTATTAATTAATATGTTTGTAAAGAGAGTATTGGAATTCAAATAATTATTGGATTGTCTAGTATGAACAATTTAAAAATGTGTGATCCATATTGTAGTTATCAATTCCTTGCATGTTTTGTTTCGACAAAATTTCAGCAGTACCTCTCCTTATTCTTTGGGTACATACTAAGTTTAGGGTTATCTTTTTCAGGTGATAGCACCGAATTTAAGTTGTGTACTTGGAGAACTAAGGGGAGATGTTGCCAAATTTTTTTGAGATGAAACAACATAGGATTTAATATATGCAATAAGGATTATAAATCCCTAAATGGATTAAGACCCCTACCTATTAGTGAATGAAAGAACGTGGTTAGAAAAAATGCATTTGTTTTTTTTATTATTTCTTTATTTGCTAATGCGTTGTCAATTTTTGTCTATCAGGGTTTTACGATCATTCCTTGGTACCAACATGTCTCCCTCTTATTTCACTATTCTCATTGATTGATTTGGTACGTGAATCCAAACCTTTGTATGCTAGCTTATTGGTTTTGTCATAGCTTTATGATAAATTTATTCTTGCTTCGTTCTTTGTTAGCTTCATTAGAAAATGTATTTAACGAAGGAGATTAAGATAAAAAAAAGAAAAAAAAAGAGCATAAGAGTTTTTCTTTTAAAAAATGAAATAATAAAAATTACATCATGCTTTTTGTGTGTTTTTTATTTATAAGTTTTAGTATGTGGAAAAAATAATAGGAACAATATATATAAGATTTAGAACAAATTAATAACAAGGGATTCAATATTGTTTTAGGAGGTGGAGAAATTTCAGTTGATCAGAGTTGGATGGATCATCGAGTGGTAGATCATACTTTATCAAAGGAATTTTTCAAAGGAGTTGATGATTTTCTTGACTTTGTGTATGGGAATATAGAGTTTGTGTATAAGGAAACTACTCAATGCTCTTGTTATAAATGTCAAAACTGTAAGCTTTTAATTCGAGATAAGATTATCGTTCACATATATAAGAAGGATTTTTCTCCTAATTACAAGAGGTGAACTCTCCACGGGAAAGAGTTATTTGAGTGGGGAACCTTTAAGGCAATCAGCTCACCATGTGGAAGATGAGGAAGGTTTTGGAGAAACAAATCATACTGGGATATGGTAATGTATTTTGTTGTGCTTGAGTTTAACTAAGTGCCAAAGAGGATCCAAATCTTGATGTTGCCAAGTTCTATGATATGTTGAGAGATGCTAATGCAGCGTTGTGGAAGGGTTGCAATAAGCATACTAAGTTATATGTGGTCTCACAACTATATAATGAATTGTAAATCGGAGTTTGACATGCTTGAGAACGGTTACGACCGATTGATGTCAATAATTAAGAGTATGTTTCCAGAGGACGAGAAGTTACTTAAAATATGTTTCCAGAGGACGAGAAATTGCTTAAAAAACTTTTACAATTCCAAGCAAATGGTGAAAGGGTTAGGACTTAGGCATAGGAAGATTTATCCATACCTGAATGATTATATATTGTACTATAAGGAAGACAAAGACATGAAGCAGTGTGATGTGTGTGGCCATGCTCGGTTTAACCTAAGCAAAGGGTTAATAAGAAGCAAAAAGACATACCACACAAGGTCTTACGTTATCTTCCACTCACACTGAGACTTTAAAGGCTTTATAAGTTGAAAAACACTGTCGAACACATAAGAAGACAAAAGGAGGCCAAATGTAGTAAGCAAGACATAGTCATTAACCCAGCAAATGATGAGGCATGGAAACTATTGTTATTTGTCTAAGTTTCAAACATATCCAAACATGGTCTAAAGTTGGTTAATGTCCAAACCAATTATGGGATATCAAAGTTCAGCAAGTTATAAGGTTGCACACATGTGTGTGCTTCAATTTTGAGCATGGGAAGGTCAGGCACACCGCTGTGGAAGTTTCTGCCCACAGGCAGGAGGTGTGCGCACAGCATCAGGAGGCTGCAGCATCAGGTCACGCCGCAGCACACAGCACCACACCAAAATGCACAACATCACTTGGAGAGTGATGAAGGGCTGAGATTAAAGGAAGAACATGATCAAAGGGTCAAGAATGATTCACAAGATTGTCCAAGAATTAAGAGGCTATAAAAAGGGTTTCTTAGCCTTATTTCAAGTGGTGAAAAAGGTGTGTGAGAGAACCACACAGGTTGTGACATTGTGAGATCATTGTAAACACAAGAGAGAATTGTGTGAGAGACATAAACACAAGAGGGACTCTTGTAGTGAGGCTGATTGTAAAGAAGAGAGGTTAGTAGAGAATTGATAGAAAGCATTGTAATAGGTCTATCACTTTCTCGTTCTCTTCTTGGTTCTTCAAGAACTTGGATTCTTGAAGGAGATTGCTGTAACTTTGTAAGAACCATTGAGATAGTGCAGAGAGTTCGGAGGAACTCACGGGGACATAGGCACATTGCCGAACCTTGACAACAAATTACTTGTCTTCTTTTTTTCTTTGATTTTCTGTTCTTGTGTTCGATTGCTGAAATTCTTTCTATAAGTCATTCAAGACTTGGGTGTTTGGAAGATCACCACCTGGGCATCTTGTCAAGGTGATTTCCAACAGTGGTATCAGAGCTTTGGTCAGTGGTATCAGAGCACAACAGCTGGTTATCGGAATAAGAAGTAGAAGGTACGGAGCCAAGACTCCAAGAATCAAAGATCAAACTTCTTGGGTGATTCAAGAACGGTGTAAAGATCAAGATCCGGTCGTGTTCTTGAAGGTTGATTCAAGAACGGTGTTAAAGATCCATCTTCGATTTGTGTTCTTGAGGTTGAAGAAAGTAGTTGTGGTTAGTGCACAGATCTGGGATCTTGACCGCAAAAGATGGCTTCAAATTTCTGTATCGAGAAGTTTGATGGAAAGGGGGACTTTGCCCTATAGAAGCGGAAGATCAAAGCGGTTCTAATGCAGCAGAAAGTGGACTTGGCTATTGGAGAAGATGATGCTTTTCCAGTAAGTGTCACGGAGGACCAGCGGACCGAGATGAAGAAGATGGCTTACAGCACCATTTTCTTGCACATGTCGGATAATGTCACAAGGGAGTGCGGAGACTCGGAGGATCCGGCTGTCATATGGAAGAAACTAGATGAGTTGTTTCTTACCAAAACTCTCCCTAACAAAATTTATCATCTTAAAAGAATCTTTGCTTTTAAAATGGACCCTAGTAAGGAGTTGCAAGATAATCTTGATGTCTTTAATAAGCTAGTTCAAGATTTGAATAGCTGTAGCATTTCTTTTCCGGATGAACAATTGGCTGTTATTTTATTAAATTCACTTCCAGATTGCTTTGATAATTTGATTAATGCAATTAAGTATGGAAGGGATTCTTTGACAAAGGAGATTGTGATCAATGCTATAAGGGCACATGATTTCAAAGGCAAGATGAAGGAGACATCAAGTGGTGAAGGGCTGTTCATAAGAGGAAGGCCAGCAACTTGGTATGTCAGCAACCATGGCTACTACCGGGACAAAGGTAGAGGAGAGAGCCATGGGAGAGTGCACAGCAGCATGTATGGCTACTACCGGGACAGAGGTAGAGGAGAGAGCCATAGGAGAGTGCACAACAACATGCATGGCTACTACCAGGACAGAGGTAGAGGAGAAAACCATAGGAGAATGCATTCCAAACTGAGATTTGGAGGGAAGAGCTGCTACTACTGCCATAAAGAGGGTCATGTCAAGAAAGATTGCAAGAAGATGACAAGGGATAGAGGAGGAAGCCATACCAAGAATGGAGAGGCTTCGGTTGCCAAAACAGAACAGCAAGATGATGATGTTCTTGTTGTGTGCTCGGATATGAGCAAGGGGCAAGAAGGCAGCGGGAAATGGATCTTGGATTCCGGGTGCACTCATCACATATGCCCTCACCAGAGTTGGTTGAAGAATTTCAAGGAAACCAATGATGAAAGGGTTTTCTTGGGGAACGAAATTTCTTACCAAGTGAGAGGCATAGGAGACATCCAAGTGAGGATGTTTGATGGAATGACAAGGCTACTGGAAAATGTGAGGTATCTCTCGGATTTGAGGAGGAATTTGATCTCATTGGGGCAGCTGGATTCCATGGGATACACATGCAAGATAGAGGGAGGAAAGATCAAGGTGGGATCTTTGGTAGTGATCAAGGCAGCAAGAAACGATGGACTCTATGAGATGATCAGAGAAACAGAAACCAATGATCAAGCAGCAAGCTTGATGGCTGAGCTAGACAAGGTAGCCCTTTGGCACACTCGCTTGGGACACATGAGCGAAAAGGGCCTGCAAGTGCTTAGCAAGGAAGGTCTACTTGGTGGTGACAAAGTAGAAGAACTGGATTTCTGTAAGAGCTGTGTTTTTGGGCAGCAACATCGGGTCAGCTTCAACACCGGAGTGCACAAGTCTAAGTGCATTCTTGACTACATTCATACGGACCTTTGGGGACCAGCTAGGACACCAACACAGGGAGGTAACATTTACTTTCTGTCTTTAATTGATGATTATTCAAAAAAAGTGTGGGTTTATTTGGTGAAAAATAAATCAGATGCATTGAATAAGTTAGTGGTGTGGAAAAGGGCTGGTTGAGACTCAAATGGGTAGAGTAGTTAAGGGGATAAGAACCGATAATGGCTTAGAAATTTTTAACCAAGAACTTGATCAATTCTGTAGGTTAAATGGCATTCTAAGACATAGGACGGTTGTGGAAACCCCTCAGCAAAGTGGAGTTGCTGAGTGGATGAATAAGACCCTTAGGGAAAAGGTTAGGTGCATGTTAAATAAATCCGGATTACCCAAATATTTTTGGGGGGAAGCGGTGTCTACAGCTGCATATTGGATTAATAGATCACCCTCTAGGATTGTATACCATAAGACTCCCGAAGAGTTGTGGAATGGAAAACCCCCTAAGTTGGACAACCTTAGGACTTTTGGGTGTGCTGTGTATGCACTCCAAAAGGAGGATAAGCTTAGCCCAGGATCTAAAAGTTATGTGTTTCTAGGATATGGGGAAGGGACTAAGGGGTACAGGTTGTGGTCCTTAGAAAATGAAGGATTTAAACTCATAATAAGTAGGGATGTTATTTTTAATAAATTGCTATTTCCCTACTTGGAGAATACTAACCCTGCAGGGGCTAGTGAGCAAACCAATTCAGAAATTGTTGAGCATAACATCAAGGGAGATTCTGTTCAGGTAGAGCAAAGGAGGCAAGAGGGTTCGGACCAGGTAGAGCCCTTGGATGATTGCCAAGCTCAAGAAATTCAAGAAGAGGCTGAACAAGAAGAGGATACTACAGCAAGTCAGAAGGACTTTCAGCTCATAAGAGACTGGGAAAGAAGGCTGGTCGGACCACCTTCAAGATGTGGGTTTGCGGATACTGTGGATGTAGCAGCTCTTTGGAAAGAATGAGGGATGGCTGAATCAGAAACTTACATGGATGCCATGGAGTGTAAGGATTCGTCAAAGTGGCAGCTGGCTATGGAGGAAGAAATGGATTCTTTGAGGAAGAACAACTTCTGGGAATTGGTAAAAATTCTAGGAAATCAAAAAGTTGTGGAATGTAAGTGCACTTACAAGATCAAAGAAGGGTGCCCTCCAAGAGATGAAGTCCGGAACAAGGCTAGGCTGGTGGTGAATGGGTTCACAAGGAAAGGAGACATAGGTTTCACAGAAACTTTCTCACCTGGACACAAGGTGGAGAAGATGGTGAGTATCCTCACCTATGTCATTGATGGGCTGTTAGTTTGGAACAGCAGGAAGAGGATGGAAAGGTTTACATCTCAACTCAGTGAGGAGTTCGAGAGGAAGGATCTCAGCCTTACACAAAAGATCCTTGGGATGAGGAGAATCATCCGGGAAAGGAAGAGAAATAGGTCAAGTGTTTCTTGGGCAATGAATGTTTTCAGCAAATGTGTGAGTAATCCCGAAAAAGAGCGTTGTCTTGGGATGAAGTGGTTGCTGAGGTAAATGGAGGCTCAGTGGCAGCCAGTGGTAGCACTCATAACAACCAGGGCAGAATGCATAGCGGCTACGGAAGCCATAAAGGAGGCTATGGGGTGCAAAGGGCTGTTGGACGAGTGGGAGGTCCTAAAAGAGTAGGTGGTGGTAACTTTGGATAACCAAAGTGCGGGGCACTTTTGGAGGAATCCGGTGTTCCATGAGGGGACAAAGCATATGGATGTTTGGTATCATTACATTCTGGAAAATGGTACGAAATGATGCATTCATGTTGATAAGAAGACCACGGAGAAAAGTCCTGCAAATTTAGGCACCAAGGTTCTACTTCTAAGAAGGTCTAATCATTGCCTTGGACTTCTTAGGAATGGAGTTGGTTAATTGGGAACTCCAGATGAGTTTGGATCCCGAAACTTTCTGCACAATGGTTCAGTTTTTTGAACTCTTAGACAAAGGTAGAGATTGTTGTTATTTGTCTAAGTTTCAAACATATCCAAACATGGTCTAAAGTTGGTTAATGTCCAAACCAATTATGGGATATCAAAGTTCAGCAAGTTATAAGGTTGCACACATGTGTGTGCTTCAATTTTGAGCATGGGAAGGTCAGGCACACCGCTATGGAAGTTTCTGCCCACAGGCAGGAGGTGTGCGCACAGCATCAGGAGGCTGCAGCATCAGGTCACGCCGCAGCACACAGCACCACACCAAAATGCACAACATCAGTGATGAAGGGCTGAGATTAAAGGAAGAATTCATCAATCCGACTAAGCATTTGTCGATCCACTTAGCTTATGAAGCTAAAGTTGGTGGCATTATGCACTCTCGATGATCCCTTTAAGAGGTAATACTTCTAATTTTATATACACTAAAGTGTTTTCTATCTTCATTTTATACTTGTTCTATAATCCATAAATGCAAAATAGATGTATGCACAACCTAAAGAAAAAGACTTGTAATAAAGCATGTGTAGAAGGTTCCATGGTAAAGGCATACATTATACAAGAGATCTCCAAGTTTTACTTAGAATATTTTGAACCGAATGTTTAAACAAAGTTCAATCGAGTCGATCGCAATGAAGATGGGGATATGTGGATCGAAAAGATCATCTATGTATTTTCTGTTATCCAGGTCGTATTTTTGGTCATGAGACTACTAGAGACTTTGATAAGAATAAGATTAAAGCTGCAAAAATATATGTTCTTTTGAATTGTGAGGAGATCATGCTATATGTGGAGTAAGTGTTTAATTCACGTCTTAAATTTAATGTTATCATACCATATATTCATATATTAGATACTTACTTCATCATTAAGAGAATATGATGAAATGTTGAGGGATGAACGACCTGTAACTGATGAAATAATTGAGAAGCTTTGCAAGAAGAACTTTGCAAAATAGCTTTATGATCTCGTAAGCAATAAGATGTGATATTATAAATATTAGTTTTATCACCACTTATATAATATATTATAAATGTATTAATATTTATGCATAATTTTATATATTAACAGGTTTCTAAAAACAAAACGATTGAGAAGCATATACGAGAAATAAGACTTGGCCCAATTAAATGTGTGAAGTGTTATCCCGAATACATTGTTAATAGATTCAAGTTTTACACTCAATAGTATGAGCAACATAAAAAAATGAATAGTAATGTGCTTGTGAAAGGTAGTCGTTATGATGAATATGAACATTACTTTATGGTATGTTGATAGAAGTTATAGAGTTACAATATATAGGTATCAATAATATTGTTGTATTGTTCAAATGTTACTGGTTTGATTCTAAGAATGGACTTAAGGTAAATGAATAAAATAAATCAAGGTTTAACTTAGATAAGCCATCTGTGTTGGCATCCCGAGCAATACAAGTTTACTACTCCCTTTATTCTTCTAAAAAGAAAGAACTAATTGATTAGTAGGCAGTTTTTAAAATAAAGTTGAGGAGCTATGACGATTTCTTTCCTATTAAGATGCATATTACGATAATTTGCCTATAGTTATAGACTACTTCCAAGAGGATGAAGCACTCATTCAAATCCAAGTAGTTCTAGGCAATGAACTAGAAATATTAGGTATCCTTTATGATCATGATGGTATAATGAAAGATGAAAATCCATCAGATATGTGTGCTCCCCCAAATGCATAAGAAGAAGAAGAAGATTCAATCTCTAGTACTAACATGGATGTTGATTATTAAATGATGTGAATTTTATTCATAGATCTTGAGATTATATTAGTTGTATGATTAAGCAATTTTATAAATTTTATAAATTGTATGAATTTTTATTTGTTATTTATATTTATTAGTTTTAAATAATTTGTATCAAATGTATTCGTGTTTGTTGTTTTATGCAATACATGATGGCGTTGAGAGGTAAGGTAGGTCGGAGAGGTAGGAGTAAAGGGATGGGTCCTCTTGAGAGTGGAGCGGAGTTACCTATTGAGGATCAGTCTGGAACTTCGTCAAGAAACTAAATATTTACTTTTCTATTGTACACAATTACTACTCCCTCTATTAATTTCTTTGTTAAATAATCTATTAACATGTTATAGTACATCTTGAGCTAAGGGTACAGGAGAGGGCAGTTTTGAGGGTTTTCCTATGAGACATGTTGGGAAAGGGAGCAATAAGGAAAAAAGCTTTTTCCTACAACCCATGAGGAGAAGACTTTACTCACAATTTAGAGCAAACTAATAGATAAGCAGTATTATTTTGGTCTTCTTAATTAATATGGAAGTTATAGTATAAAATATAATTGTTATATATATATATATATATATATATATTATATGTGTGTGTGTGTGTGTGTGTGTGTGTGTGTTTGTATTTGTAGCGCTTTCGGTGGCTGCAATATTGCCTCTCAAGACATCACTAATGCAACCAGAAAGTAACGGAGCGTGGAACCATATGCATCTTTCGACACAAAAGCTTAGGAATCCTGCTTTCAAGATTTATTGGTATAATTATTTCATTTTTTGTTATATATGTTCATTATATGTGCTTTATACAAAACACATACAACAACTTATTAAAAAGATGTTTTCTCAATATTGTTGATTTGTGATTTCTGGAAATTGATAAGTGTAGGCTGCAAAACCAACTCAAAGCAAGTGTATTTAAAAAATAATTCATGTTTATACATCAATAATTACTATTTTATTGTGTACAATTCTTGTGCAAAATCTTTGTGCATAAATTATTTCTCATATGTATGTGTGTATATTGGTTGCCTTTTAGACCAGTTAAAGGTTTGCGAACCCATAGGAATAAGCACATGCAAGAATCGTCCACGACAACCTTGCTAGGGACCGCTACTCATACATGATGTACAACTTGCGAAAAGATGCTACGGTAGTGTTGGGCGAGGAAAAAAGAAAGTGGATCGGATAGTCTGGCAAAGGGAAAAGTCATGGCATCAGAGAGGATCATTGGTTAGCAAAACTGTCGATTTTAGACGAAAAACGATAGATACTAAGCGATTTTAGGAGCAAAAATATTAAAAACTTATCTAAGTGACGATCTAGGGGTACCGACACATCTATGAGATCGAACATAACTCGTGATAATAAATGAAATCCATTTTGTATCACCTATTAGCAAAACTGTGGGTTTTAGGTAAAAAATGTTTGACATTTAACAATTTTAGGGATAAAAATTTAAAATACTTATCCAAATGATGAGTCAAGGGTATCAACACTTCTATGGGGTCGACTGTGACTCGTAAGAACAAAGGAAATCCATTTTGGATCACCATATACAAAAATTGGGTTTTAGGACAAAAATATTTGGCACTTAGCGGTTTCAATGGCCAAAATGTAGAACACTTATCCAAGTGACGAGTTGGGGTACCAATAAGTCCGTGGGGTCGAATATGACTCTTGGGAACAAACATAATCCATTTTGTTTCACCAGTTATCAATAGTGTGAGTTATTGGTAAAAAAATGTTTAACACTTAGCGGTTTTAAGAGCGAAAATGTAAAACACTTATCCAAGTGATGAGACGAGGGTATTGGTACGTCTGTAGGGTTGAACGTGACTCGTGGGAACAAACATAATCCATTTTGGATCACTGATTAGCAAAAGAGTAGGTTTTAGGTCAAAAACGTTTTATACTTAGCAGTGTTATGGGGAAAATATAAAACACTTATCTAAGTAACAAGTCGGGGTACCGACACATCCATGGGGTCGAACGTGACTCTTGGGAACAAAAGAAATCCATTTTGGATCACTAGTTGACAAAAGAGTGGGTTTTAGACCAAAAATGTTTGGCATTTAGGGGATTTTGGGGAGAAAATGTAAATGACAAGTTAAGAGTACCAACAGGTCCATGGGGTCAGACATGGGTTATGGGAACAAAAAAAATCTATTTTTTATCATAGGTTAGGAAAGTGTGGGTTTTAGGCCAAAAACGTTTTGACACGTAGTGGTTTAAGGAGCGAAAATGTAAAACACTTATCCAAGTGACGAGTTGGGGTACCGACATGTCCATGGGGTCCAATGTGACTCGTGGCTATAAATTTTTTCATCACTTAACGGTTTTATGGGCAAAAATGTAAAACATTTATGTATAGAAAATTTTTAAAAATTTTCATTGGTATTATATAATTTCATTTTTATTACATGTGTGTGTGTGTGTGATGCTTATATATCTTCTGGCTTTTGTTTGATTCTATAGGTTCATGTTGCAGGTTCAACTGAAGAGGAAAATGATGATCATTTTCTCACGATGATGAGTAGCTTGTGAAATCGTAATGGTTTTTTAAGTGAGGACATTGTATCAGACTAAAATTTTTTTGAACATCATATCTTATGCCTTTTATTGTGTTTATTGATTGAGATGTATTTTTTAAAAATAATTTTTAATTAATTTAATTAGCATTTGATGATCTGAAATTGTTAAGATTAAATGTGGTTTGAACATGCTTTAAACATAATAGAAAATATGTTTTTTTTTAATTTAAAATTAAAAAGTATTATGTCCATCGCTGATAATATTGAACAAATTAAATTATTTACATTTATATTTAGAAAAGCATTATCGGCGATAGACGTGATAATAAATTTAATTATTTTTTATTTAAAAAAAATTATATTTCAAAAAATATCAGCTACAAATATTTTCGTCACGAATGTGAATGGTATTCTATCGCGAAAAATATTATTTTTCAAAATAGAAAATTTTTAAAAAGGTATCAACTAGGAAAAATCCATCACGGATATGAATAGTGATTCATCGCATATAATATTATCTGCAATAGATTTAAGGTAGTCACTAAAAATAATTATTAGCGATTATTTTATCAGCGATGGATGTCCGTTGCAGAAAAGTATCAATGACGGATAATGCACTTTCAATGATGGATTTTGCTCGTTGGTGAAAGTGTTGTTTTTTGTAGTGCTTGTGGGTTGAAGAACTCTCAAAAGCGCTCTGAGCATACAAAACAAACCTCCGAGTCATTATTGGGGAAACACCTTTCAAATTGGTGTATGGTAATGATGCCCTCACACCAATGAAGGTAGGGATCCAAATCCCTTTGAACTTATACTTCTAACAAACAACAAACAAAAAAGGCTGAGTATGAACCTTGATTTTATCAATGAAGTGTGGGCCAACGCTTAACTTCAAATATACCAACATAGAGCAGTCAAGTATTACAAATCAAGAGTAAAAGAAAGGACCTTCCAAGAAGGCTTTGAAGAAATATCAGACTCGAGTAACCTTGGAAAACTAACTCCAAACTGGGAAGGCCCATGTCAGGTCAGAAAGGTGCTTCGAGATGGACCATGTTAGCTAGAAGACTTGGACAGAAAGATCATTGCTCGAACATAGAACTCGAAAGATTTTCGAAATTACCATTAGTAACGCCTCTATGTATATACTCTTATAATCTACCATTTCTCTCAATAGAACTTAGTTTGTAACCAAGGTGTTGATGCACTCATAAGCATATCTAGCCTTCAACCACCAGGCACACAAAGAACAAATCCGAGGATCGTATTAAAACGTCTCATAGGAGCAAAAATCTCTATGGATAGTGAACAAATCTAAACCCACTAGCTCCACACAATAAAAGGTTTGAGGAAAAATATGGATAGTGACAATCCTAATAGCTCAATCATATGGCTAAGGCATAAGTCTGAATATTAAAATGTCTCACATGAGTAAAAATCTCTAATGTTTTAATGGACGAGCTCAACTAAACCTCGAACATCATCCAAATTTGAAGCTCGGTAAACAAAACTTCTCTGGACCAATTAGAAAAACATTTAGCAAAAATTCTAGTGTAACTAAACAACTGAATTGGAAATGGGGGCTCAATGTAAGACTCTTTCTTTCGTTGTTTAGAAAATAACCCTGAAATAAAAACCAAGGGCTAAAAAAAGAAACAAAAAAAACTAGAGAAAACTATGTTATAGCCCCTAAGGTTTACCAAATGTTCCATTTAACCTCTGAGGTTTTAATTTGCTTAGATCAATCTTTCACATCTTTAACATGGCTCAATTAGGGTTTCTATCAACTCTCGTTAATTTGAGACGTTAAAACTCCACGTGCGGCGCACACATGTGGTGTGAGTGGGGGCATTTGTGTAACATCATGTCAATTTGGGTCTTCTTGTAATTTATGAATCCCTAATCCCTAATCAGTCAAACACACAGTTAAACTCCTTCGATTTTAACCTACTATTTTTTTTTTCTAATCAATTTGGACCGTACATGCAAGTCGATTCCGATAAGGATTTTTGTTACTCAACTATGATAGTGTTACTCACTTTTGTTTCTAACCAATGGCATTGCGTTATTATGGCCCATGCTTTTCTTTGCTTGCAACAGTGATATATCACTTTACTTTTATGCCTTACTTCACTAAATTATGTACGTGCTTATGAATCTAGTGGTTCCTACTTTGTGTGGTTACTACACTTGTGTGGTACATCATCTTGGGTATTTTACATACACACCTATGAAGAAATATGTCTTTGGGGTTGTTTCATACATAGAAAATTGTGATAAGGATAAGGTTTCAATTCCATAGATGAATATCATCTTTACTGAAGCTTTAGATATTAACCAATCCTTTGTGCATAAGCTGCACTATATGTTTTATGGGGATGATTTAGACAGTCATTTAAAGGTGTTTGATGGTGATAAAGCTTTACTGGATATTGTTGTGAGTTTTAATTTACTCGCAAGTGCACGAGTCGTCTGCAATATAGTGTGTGCAAGTGCGAGGTCGAATCCACAGGGAATTGCGTTGTGAAAATATATTTTTATCTAAACTAAGTCTATTTTAACCTAGTTCCAAATTTGTAATTATTTGTTGCAAAATAAATAAAAGCTAAACTAAATTGATTTTAAAAACTAATAAAAACACACTAAGGTTTCTGAATCCACCCCGCCAAAGTTAAGCATATAACTCAATGTTCTAAAGATAGCCTATCAAAAAATTCTATGAATCCAACTATAAGACAAAAAATAAAGAATATCTCAATTAAACCAAAAGCATCCGATGCATCCGCTCTTAACAAATCACAAAGAAAATCCAATTTAATCGAAAACAATTCGATGTATCCATCAGATGAAACACAAGGAATATCCAACAGAACAATTTAAACTCAATCAATCACAAGATTAACTCAAATAATTGACAGAACATTTATACTAAAAATTGTCAGATTTGTACAAGCAAATCTGAACTACTATGCCAAACAACGGCAGGGCTTCATCTTCAACCTTAGCTGAAGATTCTAGCCACTCATAACTATGAAACTACAATTCAAAATAAAAGTGCTAAACATTAAACTAAAACAACTAAATAATAAAAAAAAAATAACTTTACATGGGAGAAATTTCACTCGCTGATGGGCGGCGCTTCCCCTCGTGGTAGCAAAGCCTTCGGGATCCACCAGAATGCTAGCAGACGTCCACCGGTTAACACCAAAGTGGCCCAGGAATTGTACACTAAAGATGAAGTGAAAGGGGTTTATATAGCGAAACATCATAAGTGCAATGTGTTTCCAATCCGATGTGGGATACTACAGATTCTAGCTTTTGCTCTTTGACCTTTGTCTACTAAAAATGCCATAACTTTCTCTAGAAAAATCATTTTATTGATCCGTAAAATTCCCCAGAAAGTAGACATCCGGATCTTTCCAAGAATATATGGCTCATCTCCTGATTCTTCCTGAATCAATACAGTTAAATTTTCAAAGATGATTGATCTGTACGGGCAATTCTGGCAATTTTTGTGAAACTCCTTTCCCAATGCTTGTAAACCTGAAAAACAACGAAAACAACTCAAAGTAACAAAATCCTAAGCTAACAAATGTAAATTAAGTGGCCAAAATATGCAATATTTTTCTCTCATTAATTACCCTCAAACTTACCTTTTGCTAGTCCCTTAGCAAAACAAAATAAATAAAAAAAACTAAATGAAAAACAAAGAACATAAAGATACGTTCAGTATTCATGGTATCCAAAAATTTAAGGAGCATTCAAAATCATGAGATTCATTCATGAGCAAGCTTAAATAAGTCCAACCCATCTTCACAATGAATAAGAATTTAAAACCTAATTACTTACAAGAGGCATGGTAAGACATCACAAGCTTGAATCAGTGTAAAGTAATTTAGCATATACAGATCAGGTTTCCAAATAACTTCAATGTACAAGGTAATCAAGTCTCAAGATCCACAGAATTTCTCATCGGAAAGAACAACGATGGCATAGTTATATATATATATATATATATATATAAAGCTCTGCTATGTTTAGTTCCCTTAAGCTTTCTAATCGACCCATGTAGCGAGTGTTGAGTCAATGACTCCCAAACCAGATGGTTTTAGGGCATTAGGTGTAAAGACACCCCTAAGGACTTACTAACTCGAGTCAAAAAGGCTACAAAATTAAACCGGCCTTAATACTACCAAGCAAAATCCCACCTTTTGACGTTAACACTCACTGCTTACTGAGGCAAGAGGTCCAGTTACTCAGCGGAAAGTTTCGCAATGATCATTATGAATAAAATTCCCACCTTTTGACGTGAACATTCACTGCTTACTGAGGCAAGAGGTCCAGTTACTCAGTGGAAAGCTTATTGATGATGATCATTATAAATATTAGTAGTATTAGTTGTTTTTTTTTTATATATATATGCCCAAGTGTTTATCCAACAAGTCATCTGGTTTCAGTTAAGACAAGGAAACGTATACATTCAACTCACTTGTCATACCTCACACAAATATGTGCTGATATGCTCGTGTTAGATTAGATCAAACATGTGAATTCTCGAAAATGCCTAAAGTAAGTAACTAAAGTTTAAACTCTATCATCAGATCATGTGTTCAAAGTTTTAAACTCACCAATGAAATCACATCACAATTTTTCAGAACAACCAAAATTTTTAGACGAACATGAACATGCATTTATCTTTACGACAAAAAGATAACAAATTAGGACAAAGTGTGTGATGTGTCTCCCATACCCCCAAACTTAAATTATACATTGACCCCAATGTGTGACTAATATGGAAAGAGCTGACCTGAGATATGGAGAACTATCTGGATTGGTATGGCTCATAGCATATCCCCAAACTTGAACTGAAGTATGCATTGTCCCTGAAAAATAAAAAACTGGAAAACAAAAAATACTAGAAACAAACATTAATTATAAAAATGCGAAATAATAAATAAATAGAAAAGATAAGCTGTGGGGTGCCTCCCATAAGCGCTAAGTTTAACGTCTTCAGCCAGACCCAACATTAGTAAACATGCCCAACTAAGCACTCCACCATCTGATCAAAAAATAGGAATGGAAAATGATCAGGCCTAGTGGCAGCATTCAACTTACGGTAGTTTATACTCACTCTCCCTCCTGACTGAACACGAGTTGGCACCAACTCGTCGTCCTCATTCTTCACTACCGTTAATTTTGAATCAGGCTCACCCACTTGCTATCAGAGATGGGATAAATGATCTCTGCCTCTAACAGCTTAATATCTTCTGCCCTCACAACCTCTTACATAGCAGGGTTGAGTCTTCTTTGTGGCTCCCTCGATGACTTGGTATTCTCCTCCAACTGTATCGTGTGTATTACCAACGAGGGGTTGATTCCCTTGACATCGTCAATAGTCCAGCCTATAGCTTCCTTATGCTCTCTTAAGACGTCCAATAATTTCTCATCTGGAGCATCACCCAAATCTAAAGCTATAATTATAGGCAAAGAATCTGCTGGACCTAGTAAACTTATACTTAAGATTGTCCGGTAAAGGCTTAAGTTCTTTCTTGGAGGGTTCAGGTGTTATGGTTTCCTCCATCTCATTGCTTTCTCGAGGATCAGACTCTAAAATGGCATTCACTTCCTTGAGTAACTTATCTAAGCCCAAGTCCTCTCCAAAGTGAGCAAAGCATGCCTCTAGGGGGTCTTCAATGCGGGATTCATCCATAGTCTCCTCTATCCTACTACTCTCCCGATGAGCAGACTCCACGATAGTATTTGCTTGCTCAAGTAACTTATCTAAATCTAAATCCTCTTCAAACTGAGCAAAGCATGCCTCCATAATGTCCTCAGACTTCCCTTCTTTCTTGGGCGCTTGTAGTCTCTCAGGGTAAGGCGCTTTAGGTAAAAATGACCTAGAGAGATCCTTAATAATACGAGTGGTTGTAGATGGCTCAGCATATCTCTTCTCATTGTTGCCACTCTCTTGCCCTTGGTATATAGCAATGTTCTCTTCCACTTGATTGTCCACTTGTCTCCCAGATAAGTATGGCACAGTTGATTGCATTTGTTCCTGCCAATGCATGGGAGTTGAAGAATTTCCCACCGCAAACTGTTCCTTTGGGTTAGGCTCAGGTTGACTGGGGAACTCTCCTTCCTCTCCTTCACCCACGTAACTTGCGATTTGATCAATTTGACTCTCTAGTGTGGCAATCACTTGGGTGTTTTCTATTGTTGCACTCATCACTTCACTCATAGATTGGCTAGTCGTTTTCATGAAATCATTGAGAGTGTCCTCCAATGACTGCGAAACCGACGTTGGCGCTTTAATGGGAGCTTGGTAAGCGGGTGATGGTGCTGGATAAGCTGAGTGACTATAACTTGGAATTGGTGGAGGAAATTTAGGAGTGTATTGATTGTGAGCATGGTAAGGGGCTCCTCCCTGATTCATCAGTTGGTTCTGCTCCCATGAAAAATTAGACTGATCCCACCACCTTGGATTGTAAGATCCATTTGATTGCCAACAACAGTCATTGAAAGCATTCATTTGTTCCATAGGATACTCAGCACAAGCCGGCATTAATGGGCAATTCTGTGCTAGATGCATGGGACTAGCACAGATGGAACAGCTTTCAACATTGAAAGTGTTGGCAGCATTGAAGGACGGGCCGGTCATTTTAATGAAATCCTTGAGAGCGTCCTCTAAAGACTGTGAAACCGGCGCTGGATTTGTCCATAATTTTTATTTTATTTTATTTTTAATAAAAAAAATTGCTAACTAACTAGTAGAAAAATAAAATCAATTCAGACCAAAAATTTTCACAAACCAAATAATTCCCCGACAACGGCGCCAAAAACTTGTTGTGAGTTTCAATTTACTCGCAAGCGCACGAGTCGTCTGCAATATAGTGTGTGCAAGTGCGAGGTCGAATCCACAGGGAATTGCGTTGTGAAAATATATTTTTATCTAAACTAAGTCTATTTTAACCTAGTTCCAAATTTGTAATTATATGTTGCAAAATAAATAAAAGCTAAACTAAATTGATTTTAAAAACTAATAAAAACACACTAAGGTTTCTGAATCCACCCCGCCAAAGTTAAGCATATAACTCAATGTTCTAAAGATAGCCTATCAAAAAATTCCATGAATCCAACTATAAGACAAAAAACAAATAATATCTCAATTAAACCAAAAGCATCCGATGTATCCGCTCTTAACAAATCACAAAGGAAATCCAATTTAATCGAAAACAATTCGATGTATCCATCAGATGAAACACAAGGAATATCCAACAGAACAATTTAAACTCAATCAATCACAAGATTAACTCAAATAATTGACAGAACATTTATACTAAAAATTGTCAGATTTGTACAAGCAAATCTGAACTACTATGCCAAACAACGGCAGGGCTTCATCTTCAACCTTAGCTGAAGATTCTAGCCACTCATAACTATGAAACTACAATTCATAATAAAAGTGCTAAACATTAAACTAAAAAAACTAAATAATAAAAAAATAAATAACTTTACATGGGAGAAATTCCACTCGCTGATGGGCGGCGCTTCCCCTTGTGGTAGCAAAGCCTTCGGGATCCACCAGAATGCTAGCAGACGTCCACCGGTTAACACCAAAGTGGCCCAGGAATTGTACACTAAAGATGAAGTGAAAAGGGGCTTATATAGGGAAACATCACAAGTGCAATGTGTTTCCAATCCAATGTGGGATACTATAGATTCCAGCTTTTTCTCTTTGACCTTTGTCTACTAAAAATGCCATAACTTTCTCTAGAAAAATCATTTTATTGATCCATAAAATTCCTCAGAAAATAGACATCCGAATCTTTCCAAGCATATATGGCTCATCTCCTGGTTCTTCCTGAATCAATACAGTTAAATTTTCAAAGATGATTGATCTGTACGGGCAATTCTGGCAATTTTAGTGAAACTCCTTTCCCAGTGCTTGTAAACCTGAAAAACAACAAAAACAACTCAAAGTAACAAAATCCTAAGCTAACAAATGTAAATTAAGTGGCCAAAATATGCAATATTTTTCTCTCATCAGATATATTGAAACGACTTGAGAAATGCAAAGAGTTGCATGTCTACATTGAGTATAATTAGGATGCAATTGATGCTCATAATAGCAAGGTTCCACAAGAGGTAGGGCTGCTTAAAGATGTTCTTAATAAGGAGACTAGGGTAAATGAGTCTGTAGATAATGATAATCCGAATGAAGGCTTGAATAATGATGATGCAGATGAAGGCTTGTATAATGATCAAGATTTTGAAGACTTGTATAATGATCAAGATTTTGTTGATGTGGGCATATGGACAAGTGAACAGGGATAAAGGGAACAAGGGGGAGTCAATGCTACATATACAAATGATGGGTCTAGAGGAATGGGTAGACAACATGTTTATGTGGATAGTGACTATGAGAATGAGCTTAAGTATATAACGGCTAAGATTTAAGAGGGATTTGAAGAGTGGTTTGCACAACATGTTACAAATGCTTCCTCTGGAAATGTATATGAGTTTGAGGAACCCATAGAGGAAGACCTACATGCTCCACGATATTCTAATGGTGCAGCTGATGATGAGGATGATTTTGGCCTTTGCTTTAACCTTGAAAGGGACATGAGCAAAGTTGAATTTAAACTGAGGCTGAGGTTTGCTAGTGCTCAACTTATCAAAGAAGCAGTAAAAGAGTATCATATTCAACACGGTTTTGATCTATACTTTATTGAATCTAATTCTCTAAGGGTTAGGGTTGGATGTGTAGACAAATATCCTTTCTTTTTTGCGTGCTACCAAACTTTCTAGAGAGCACACTTTTGTAGTGAAGACTTTGGTAAATACACACAAATGTGCAAGGAATAATAAGATTAGGATTCCGAAATCCAATTTCTTCTCTAATAGGTATATTGATACATTTAGAAGGGCATTTAAAATGAAGTTGAGGGAGATACAAGACTATGTTAAGGAGGATATTATTTTTGATATATCTAGAAGTCAGACTTATAAGGCAATGTGTAAGGCAACTGAAAAGATATATGGGGCACATTATGAGCAGTATGAGAGAATATAAGACTATGCAGCTGTGTTGAGGAAAACAAACTCTGGGAGTACTATGAAGATGCAAGTTGGCAGACCTTCATTTGAGGTCCAACCTAGGTTAAAATCATTCTATGTATGTCTACATGCATGCAAGCAAGGTTTCTTGAATTATTGCAGACCTGCGATTAGGCTTGATGCATGTCATTTGAAGGGGCATACTCAAGGAAAATTGATGGTAGTAGTTGGCATTGATGCCAAAAATGGTTTATATCCACTTACATATGTTGTGGTTGTACATAAGACTAAGGAATGTTGGACTTTTTCTTGGAGCACCTTCTAGATGATTTTGGATCTGTTAATGATAAAGGGTGGATCTTTATATCTAACTAGCATAAGGTAGTTTTTTTTTTCCTCTTCCTTGCTTATTTAACATTTATTACTTCTTCAATGTATTTAATGTTTGCACATGCACTAAACTGCTTTTTACTTAGTGTAGGGTCTAGTCCCCACTTTTGAAGCACTGATACCAGATGGTGAGATCAGATTTTGTCTCATGCATCTTTATGGTAACCTGGAAAAGTTGTATAAGGGTTAGGCCATTAGAGATTACTTGTGGTCAGTAGCTACTGCTACCATTTTTGAAAGGTGGGAGTACTGGACGAATGAAATCAATGAAATAGAGGTTGGGGCATACAATTGGTTGATGGAAAAGCTTGTCCAACATTGGGCTAGGCATGCCTTTAGCTCTAGGACTAAGTGTGACTTACGTTTCAATACTTTAAGTGAGTCATTTAATTCTTTCATCTTAGAGATTAGAGATAAGACTATCTTGATAGTCCTAGAAATGATTAGAACCAAGCTAATGGTTAGGATTGTTGAGAATAGAGATAGGATCATGAGACACAATGAACCTTTTTGTCCAAAGATTCAAATGATTTTAGAGAAACAAAAGGTCTGGGCTAAGCATTATGTCTCTACTAGTTTTGGTGGGAATAAAATTGATGTGAACCTGTGGAATGGAAATCTCTTGAACCTACAATCAAATTGAAACTTACCCAAGAAAGCCAAGAATCAAGTCAAGATAATCTAGACCCGTTGAAATCTTGTTTCAAGAACCTAGATTCAGTGAGAACGCCACAAAGGATTGGCCTTTGATAAGTTCTTAGTTCAATCAAGAACAAGTAAAGAAAACTGAAAAGTCTCTATGAATAAAACTTCATTCACATTCAACTTACCCTCAAAATACGGCTACAAGTGTTTTTGTACCCCTTCATGAAACCCTAGGGTCAAATAAGGCCTGCATCAATTAAAAGACATGGGCTGAACATCTTTAAGCCCAAAACATCCTAAACTACACACTTATAACTAATAAAAGAAGTCCACTTAATGAATTAAATAAGCCCAAACGCCTACAACCATAAAAATATAAAATAAGTGCACACTCTTATACTTAATGAAATAAAAATTCTACACAAAATCACTAGGTGCCCCCCTCTGTAGCTTTTATCACATGGATTAAAGCTGGTTCTGCTTATTTCAATCTCATCTTGAATGTTGGGGTCTTGCTCGAATAAATTTGCAAACTCAGCCCAAGTGGATTGCACTAATCCTTGCATTGCTTCCTTGATCTTCTTAGCTCTTGACCTTGTAATTGGCCCATTTGAAACTTGCAATGGATCTTTAAGACTCAGTCCACCATGGTGCCCATCATTCCCCCTCTCCTCAAAAGGATTCAACCTTGAATTGTCACCTGTATAAAAGGGAGAAATATCATAAACATTGAAAGTAGCAGAGACATATACTCACCTGGAAGATCCACTTTATAAGCATTATCATTAATTTTCTCAAGGATTTGGAAAAGTCCATCTCCTCGAGGATGCAATTTAGTCCTTCTATGGGCTGGGAATCTTTCTTTGTGTATGTGAATCCAAACCCAATCTCCTGGTTCAAAGATGACACACCTTCGCCCTTTATTGGCTTGGGAAGCAAACTTTTCATTTCTGTGCAATTTGAAGTTGTACCCTCTCATGATTTGACTTCACCAATTCAGCTTTCATGTGTCCATCCAAACTACTCCTTTCAGCAATATGTAAAGGCATCAAATCTAAAAGAGTAAGTGGATTAAAACCATAAATAATTTCAAAGGGAGAATAAGAAGTAGTAGTATGCATAGTTCTATTATATGCAAACTCTATAAATGGAAAACAGTCCTCCCAAGTTTTTAAATTCTTTTGAATGACAGTGCGTAAGAGTTGAGTTAAAGTCCTGTTGACTGCTTCAGTCTGTCCGTCAGTCTGTGGATGACAAGTAGTGGAAAATAAAAGTTTGGTTCCTAATTTTCCCCACAAAACCTTCCAAAAGTAGCTAAGGAATTTAAAATCCCTATCAGAAACAATACTCCTAGGCACACCATGGAGTCGTACTATTTCCTTGAAAAACAAATCAGCTATATTTGTGGCATCATCTATTTTATGGCATGGAATGAAATGTGACATTTTACTAAATCTATCCACTACCATAAAAATAGAATCTCAACCTTTTTTTGTCCTAGGCAGCCCTAAAACAAAGTCCATAGATATGTCTACCCATGGCTCACTAGGAATGGGTAAAGGTGTATACAACCCATGTGGTAAAATCTTAGATTTGGCCTTTCTACATGTAATGCACCTACCACATATTCGAGTGACGTATCTTCTCATCCTAGGCCAAAATAAATGTTCATGTCTTTCACATATTCAAACCAAGCATTTTAGCACTCATAGAAGTAAGAAGTACATACCTCCGTGATAAAGCATCACCAACAATGTTCTCCTTACCTTGCTTATAACGGATGACATAAGGAAAGATCTCGATGTATTCCATCCATCTAGTATGTACCTTATTTAATTTACCTTGACCTTTGAGATGCTTCAATGATTCATGTTCGGTGTGGATCACAAACTCCTTAGGCCAAAGGTAGTGCTGCCACATCTCTAGAGCGCGAGCAAGAGCATAAAGTTCTTTGTCATAAGTGGGGTAATTCAGGGCTGCCCCACTTAGCTTCTCACTGAAGAAGGCTATGGGCTGCCTGTCCTACATCAAAACGACTCCAATTCCTATTCCCGAGGCATCACATTCAATCTTAAAAGTTTTGTTAAAGTTAGGCAATGCTAACACAGGTGCAGAACATAACCTTTCTTTAATAGTAGCAAATGCATTCGCTTGATCAATCCCTCAATAAAATCCAACATTCTTTTTAATTATTTCAATGAGTGGTGCAACAATGGTGCTAAAATCCTTAACAAAACACCTGTAAAAGCTAGCTAAGCCATGAAAGCTTCTTACCTTAGTGATGCCTTTAGGCGTTGGCCATTCCTTGATGGCCTTTACTTTCTCTTCATCCACCTTAATACCTTTTGTACTAACAATATAACCAAGAAAAACAACTTTTTCCATGCAAAAGGTACATTTCTTAAAATTAGTATACAACTTTTCACATCTCAACACATCGAACACACATCTCAAATGCTCAGTATGTTCATCTTAGTTCTTATTGTACACTAGGATATCATCATAGTACACGACTACCAATTTGCCTATGAACGCACGTAATACATGGTTCATTAATCTCATAAAAGTACTAGGTGCATTTGTAAGTCCAAATGGCATAACCAACCATTTATAAAGTCCGTATTTAGTCTTAAAATCAATTTTTCATTCATCTCCCTCCTTCATTCTAATTTGATGGTCGCCACTTTTAAGATCTATTTTACTAAAAATACATGAGCTGTGCAATTCATCTAGCATATCATCTAATCTAGGAATGGGATGATGATACTTTACCGTAATATTGTTGACCGCTCTACAATTAACACACATCCTCTAAGTCCCATCCTTCTTTTGCACTAGTAACACTGGTACTACACATGGGCTCATGCTCTCCCTCACGTACCCCTTGCTCATCAAAACTTTAACTTGCTTTTTAAGCTCCTTTGCCTCCTCTAGATTACTCCTATAGGCTGGTCGGTTTGGAATATCCGCTCCAGGTACGAAATCGATTTGATGCTCAATGCCTCTAATGGGCGGCAACTCACTCGGCTCTCCTCCGAAAATACATCCTCGAACTCCTGCAACAAAGAAACAGCCAAACTAGGAAGAGATTGGTTAGTTTATCAAGATTAAGATAAGATACTTTGCAAACAAGAAAAATTATAGGCTGATATGCTAAGAAGGCCTTCTTAATCTCACTCTTCTTTGCATAAAAACTCATCCTTGTCTTTCCTTTTCTCTTTACAGGTTCTCTTTCTTTTTTCTCTCGTGGCTCCGCTCTCTTTTCTTTATTCTTAGCCATCTCTCTATTTTCTTTTTCACCCTTTCTTTTTCTTGAGGTTTCGACCTCACCCTTATTTTTCTTTACTCTCATTTTTCTTTCTTGTGTTTCGGCCTCACCCTTTCTTTTTTGCTCAATCTCACTTTTCAGCTTCAGTTGGTCCTCATAGATCTGTTTTGGGGTTAAAAGAGCAAGCTTGATTGTTTTTCCATCCTTTACAAAGTTGTACCTGTTCCTAAACCCATCATGAATCACCCTCCTATCATACTGCCATTGTCTCCCCAACAAAATATGGCTAGCATGCATAGGAACTACATCACAAAGCACCTCATCACTATACCTCCCAATCGTAAAAGCCACCAAAACCTGCTTATTGACCTTGACCTCTCCACATTCATTCAACCACTGCAACTTATAAGGTCTAGAATGCTTCAGTAGAGGTAACCTCAACTTCTCAACTAGGGTGGAACTAGCTACATTGGTGTAACTTCCCCCATCTATAATCATACTACACACCTTATTGTTTACATAACATCTAGTATGAAATATGTTCTCTCTCTGCTGCTCCATATCATCTACCTTAATTGGCATATTGATAGCACACCTTGCAATAAGAGACTCACCTTCTATGGGATATTCCACTCCATCATCATCACTAGCATCGATTAACTCGGGCATCTCATCACTATCATCCTCACTTTCAGTCATCACCTCCCCAGTGTCACGTATAACTGTTGAGTGCCAAATATTGCATATTTTGGCCCCTTAATTTACATTTTTTAGCTTAGGAATTTGTTACTTTGAGTTGTTTTTCGTTGTTTTACAGGTTTACAAGCTTGGAAAGGAGTTTCACTAAATTTCCAGAATTGCTCGTACAGATCAGACATTTTTTAGGATTAAACTGTATTGACTCAGGAAGAACCGGGAGATGAGCTATATATACTTAGAAAGATCCGGATGTCTATTTTCTGGAGAATTTTACGGCTCATAAAAATGATTTTTCTAGAGAAAGTTATGGCAGTTTTAGTAGACAACGGTCAAAGAGCAAAAGCTGGAATCTACAGTATCCCACATCGGATTGGAAACACATTGCACTTGTGGTGTTTCCTTATATAAGCCCCTCTTCGCTTCATCTTAAAAAAGGAAATCCTGGTGCCATTTTGGTGCAATTTAGAGGACTTTTGCTAGCATTCTGGTGGATCTCCAAGGGCTTTGCTACAAAGGGGGGAAGCGCTGCTCAACAACTGCGAGTGAAATTTCTCTCAATGTATAGTCAGTTTTAATTTATTTCTTTTTGAGTTTTAATGCTTAGCACTTTAATTGTGAAATTTAGTTTCATAATCATGAGTGGCTAAAATCTTCAGCTAAGGTTAAAGATGAAGCCTTTCCATTGTTTAGCATAATATTTTCAGATATGTTTATACGATTCTGATATTTTTAGTATTAAATGTTCTATTTCAATTGTTTGAGTAAATTCTTACGATTGATAGTTTTTAAATTGTTCAAGTTGGATATTCTGTGTGTTTCATCTGATGGATACATCGAATCATTTTGATTAAATTAGATATCCTTTGTGATTTGTAAATTAAACGGATACATTGGATGGTTTTGGTTTAATTAGGGTATTTGTTGTGATTTGTTTATAGTTGGATTCATTGAATCATTTGATAAATCTCTTTTATATAGAACATGATGTTATATGCTTTACTTTGGTGGGGTGGATTCAGAAACCTTAGTGTTTTTATCATTTGTTTTTAAATCAATTTAGTTTAATTAATATTTCTTTGCAAGATATAATCCAAAATTCGGAACTAGGTTAAAATAGGGTTAGTTTAGATAAAAATATATTTTCACAACGCAATTCCCTATGGATTCAACCTCGCACTTGCACAACACTATATTGCAAACGACTCGTGCGCTTGCGAGTAATTTAAAAATCACAACAATAACCTTCACTCACTTGTTTGGACATTGAGAAGTGATGTGCCCTGAACCCAAACATTTAAAACATTTAATATCTCCATTCCTTGAAGGTTGAAAATCTACCTTGGGTTTGTTCTTGCTAGTTCCCTCATCTTTTCTCTTAGGTTGTTCAGCCTTCTTCTTTGCTACAACTCGATCATTTCTATCCCACTTTGGTTTCCAATGAGTTCTAGAAACTAAAGTATACCTTGCTGCCCTATTTCTCTTTAACTACCTCTCCACCTTCATAGCCATGTGCACCATGTCTTCTACCTCCACATAATGCTGCAACTCAACTACATTAGCTATATCCCTATTCAAACCACTTAAAAATCTGGCCATTGTGGCCTCCCGATCCTCCTCTACATTAGCCCGAATCATAGCCACCTCCATCTCCTTATGGAAATCTTCTACACTCATAGACCCTTGTGTAAGGTTTTGTAATTTTTGGTAAAGGTCTCAATATTCGTGGCTAGGTACAAATCTCTGCCTCATGAGAGCTTTCAACTCATCCCATGTTTCTACAGGTCTCTCATGATTCCTCCTCATATTAGTCACTAATTGATCCCACCAAATAATTGCATAATCAGTGAACTCAATTATCGCCAACTTCACCTTCTTCTCCTCTGAATAATTGTGACAATCAAAAATCAACTCTATTTTCTGCTCTCATTCTCAATAGACTTCAGGGTCATTCCTACATTGGAAAGATGGTATTTTCATTTTGATGCTCCCAAGGTTCCTATCTACCCAATCTCGACCCCTTGGATTTCTCCTAGGTCCTCTTCCATGCATGCCTCCTCTAGGTCTGCCCATTCCAGCCATTCCAACTTCAAATGCTATGTCTTCCTCATCCTCATCATCTTCTTCGTTCTCATACTCATTTTCAACGCTAGGCTCACGTCTCCTCCTATCTCGCCCACCTTGCAGATTTCTAATCATTACCTCTTACTGATCCATCCTATCCCTCACCTCCCCCAACACCAAATTCAACCGTTCAAACTGTTGTTGCATGGCCTGCAACACAAAGAATGAATTATCCGCCTCCTCCCTAGGTGTTGAGTCACTCTTATGAGACATTTTTAATGCGCTGCAAAACAAGAATGTTAGTGATAAAACCTCACACACTTCCTTACGTGTTTACGCTCAAATATTGTTATTTCACTCGTGTTTCACTCTTTTGGCCTTTTCCAATACTATTCTCACCCACTCTTGCCTTTTACCTCACCTATTTTCCCTTTCAAGTTCTTTAAGAATTAGTTGAACTAAATCAAGACACAACCTTTTATTATTCCAACCAACAATAGATTCAAGAAACAAGAAAGGAAAAAAATGGCATAGATCTTAAGGAATTTGTATGAGGAAAAGAGTAATTAGGAAACAAGGTACTAAAGATGATATATTCAACCCCTTTGAATATAAAGATCAATCAACACCAAATCACTTCAATTTTCGGATTACAAAGTATATCAAACAACCAGTTCCGAAATTTCTTTCTTTTTTTTTTATAACTATGCAGCAACCCTTGAATATGCTACCTTCTTTTTTTTTTTAGTACAGATTCGGTCACAAACAGCAACAATAATTGCAATTTCCGAAAAAGATTGATCTGATTTTAACAACAAAAAACGGAAATAGAAGGAATCAAAGCAAAGATTATAGATCTAGAAATTAAAGCAAAGATTCGTGTAATCTATTAAAGGATTTGCATATCTGAATGCTTGAATCAAGTAAACGAGTAATCAATTGTGAAAATCACATATATGAATTCAAACACAAGAAATTAACAAGAATAAAGAAGGAATCACATATCATAATAGAAAACCCTAGAACACGCCTAAAACAAAACCCAAATGCAAGAATTAAAAAGGATAAATCACACCTGATTTGGAGCCTGAGCTTTGATACCAACTGATGTGAACCCGTGGAATGGAAATCCCTTGAACCCATAATCAAATTGAAACTTACCCAAGAAAGCCAAGAATCAAGTCAAGATAATCTAGACCCACTGAAATCTTGTTTCAAGAAACTAGATTCGATGAGAATGCCTCAAAGGATTGGCCTTTGATAAGTTCTTAGTTCAATCAAGAACAAATAGAGAAAAATGAAAATTCTTTATGAAGAAAACTTCATTCACATTCAACTTACCCTCAAAATATGGCTACAAGTGTTTTTGTACCCCTCCATGAATCTCTAGGGCCGAATAAGGCCTACATCAATTAAAAGACATGGATTGAACATCTTCAAGCCCAAAACATCCTAAACTACATGCCTATAGATAATAAAAGAAGTCCACTTAATAAATTAAATAGGCCCAAACGCCTACAACCATAGAAATATAAAATAGGCCCATACACCTATATTTAATGAAATAAAAAGTCTACACAAAACCATTAGGCTATGTCGCCCCCCCTCTGTAGCTTGTATCATATGGATTAAAGCTAGTTCTTCCTATTTCAAGCCCATCTTGAATGTTGGGATCTTACTCAATAAATTTGCAAACTCGACCCAAGTGGATTGCACCAATCCTTACATTACTTCCTTGATCTTCTTAGCTCTTGACCTTGTGATTGGTCCATCTGGAACTTGCAAGGGATCTTTAAGACCCGGTCCACCATGGTGCCCATCAAAAATTCAGGTGGATGTTAAAGGGAAGCAATATGTCCCTGACCTAGAGAAGCACACATGCACTTATTATAAGTGGGATCTAATTGGCATACCATGCTTATATGCCATAAGGGTAATATATTACATAAGGAAAAACCTAGAGAAATTTGTGAACAAGTGTTATAGTAGGAATACATACATCAAGTGCTATTCACATATTATTAATCCAATTAGTGGGCCAGATTGGTGGCCTAGAACTAGGTTAGATGAGCCATTGCCTCATCCATTAAAGAGGCCACCTAGCATTCAAAAGAGAAATAGAAGGAAAGGCCTTAGTGAGGTAACTAATTGTTACAAGATGAAGAGAAGCAGTGAGGTCACGTGCACAAAATGTGGCATTAAGAGCCATAATTCAAAAACATGTAAAGGTGAGATTGGTGGAAACAAGAAAAATGCATCAACTTCTAGAAGTAATGCTGGGAAATCAACTTAGATTGGTAAAATCAAGGGACCTAAAATTAAATTACTGGATGTTATATAGTACCGTACTCATATTCGAAATGCAAACTATGCATTGATTCCATTTAGGTGATGAGACATGTTTCTTTTGGTTTTGACATGGACAGAATTGACAGTGTGGACAACCAGGTATGTATATATGTGATTTAATGTATATGATTTAAAGTTTGAATTTAGTCCATGTTGTATATATATTTTGAGTTGTTATCATTTTGATATATCAGGGAGGTGGAGAAAATGGGTCTGGAACAACACCTAGGAGGAAGATGAAGCATAATAGGAATGGGAAAAGAAAGGTATATATGTTCAATAATTTCTCAATGCATGTGGGCTTTCTTTGATATGGCTTTTAAAATGCTTATGTTTTTGTTTGAATAAGGAGAGAAAGAAAAACGGGCCTGGATCACCCACTGTCCATGCAGCAGCACCCAAAAGCCCTAGTACAGCACCAATAAACCCTATTATAGTACCAACAGGACCTACACCACTTGCTAAAACATCCAATGCACCTACAGTGTAATACCCGTATTCGTAAAGAAAGGGTAAAGAAATAATTTAATAAATATGACAAGGAGTTAAAATAATATATATATATATATCTGCGTGTGTGTGTGTATGTGCGTGAAAGATTTAATTTTTATAAAACAATTTAAAAAAAAAACGGTGGCAATATATGTTGCCACCTATTGCCAAAAGAGAAGTGTAATGCTGCATGTAAGACAGCATTACAAAATTGTGGCAAAGCATGGAGAGGGGGGGGGGGGAGTACTGAGTATTTGTTTCAAAATTTTGTGAATATATATATATATATATATATATATATATATATATATATATATAACTTTAGTTTATTTTATTAATTACTTACCAAATCTTGTTTGGTTTTCCTTCAACTACGATTCAAATTACTTTATTTCTTTAAACACTTGGGGACCGAAAGAAAAGTTGAAAGAGTAAAATTTTGAAGGGCTTTACGGGAGAATTTTATAAAGAATCACGGGAAGTTTTAAGAAAAACAGAAGTTAATAACGTGAAGTTTATTTTTTGAAATTAGCATACATGAAATTTCTTGGAATTCAAAGTGGGAATTTTCAAAGGGTGTGAACTAGGGAAAAATTGAAGAATGAATTAGAAATTTTATAAAAATATTATGTCAAGTGTTGACGATCAGGAACCAGGAGAAATTGCTGAGAGGAGCAGGAAAGGCAATGAGGTGATCCACGTGTAGCTCTAAGTGCTACGTGGTGAGTTAGATTTACTTTAAGTAATCAAGATAAATATGAAATATATAGCGATAATATTAGAATAAATTATTAACTTATGCTTTGGTGGTAGATGAAAAATTGTTTGATAGGAATAATTGATGCGTAGAAAATTATTATATGAGAAGTAATATTATTAAAATAAGGAGCCGATTTAATATTAAAGGTGATAAATGAAATTCTTGACGAGCTATGGTTGATGATTTGATATGATTTATGAGGAGAAGAATTTAGTTGAATTTTTCAAATAATAATTTGAGAATAATTAGGATAGCTAGTTTAAATGTCTGAATACATGCTTGTTTTTATTTTATTATTCATACGCATGTGTATGAAATAAAAGAACCGGGTGGAAAACCGGTCTAAATGAAAATAAAAGAACCGGGAAGGCAGTCTGTCTAAGATAAAAACATGTCGACATATAGGAAGACGTTCCCAATGATAATAACATATAAATTCACGCATTTCATTTGCTTTAAATGTTGATTGTTATTGCTTAAGATATTAAAGTGCTATTCATGATTGTAAATTTATTGATAGATGAATGATTCTCACAGAGAGACAATTATGCTAAGGAAGAAATATGAAATATGATACGATGAGAATTGTTTGAGTGAGTTATTATATGTTGTGAACCTCAGAATAAGGTAAATGATAATGTTGAATTGAGAACTTAGAGAGGATTAAATATATGATTGAAAGATTGATATTTCTTATGAGTAACTTAAGAAAAGATTGTGTAATAGGGGAATTGTGAAATTGATTTATGATTATAGATATTGTTATTGAATTATTTGAGGAAAAATATGAATGAATATTAGAAGATTTTTAGAAGTAATTGAATTATAAGTTGTAACTGGGAGTATATAATCGAATACTTCTAGTAAATTTAATTCATTGAGCTTGTGAAGCTCACTACTTATTGTACAATGATTTCAGGTAGCAGACAGGACAAATAGTTTTGTGAGTTGAGATTTAGACGAAATCATTATTTGTAAGCCACGTGGGTGTCCACGTCCTCAAACTAATGAGAAAATAAAATAATAATTTTTTTTGTAAATATTCGTGCATATTACGTTGTATATAATGTTTAAGTCAAGATTTGAATGATGTGTCTCCCCTATTGAGGGTTGAGGTTGATGTAAAAATTTCTGTTGGTATTATTTTTATTGTTTCATATATGGGTCGTGCTGCAATTTTCAAAAAGTGACAACACCGTCTTAAAGGTGGCCAACTCGGTATAGGTCGTTATAATTTTGGTATCAGAGCATTAGGTTTTATGATTCTGTAGACTGTATGAGAACTTAAAGAAGTGGAAGATCTAAATAAACTATATTTTAATGCAGAGTCTGAGGATGACACGTGGACGTGCTAGAGCCAGAGGTAGGATTTGAAATCAGAGGGGATGTGGTAGACCCCCGATATTTAGAAGAACTGAAGCAGAGAAGGAAGTTGAGTCTGTGGTTTCTGCGAAGGAACAGATTGATAGTGCAGCTAGTACTAGTAGAGCTGGAAAAGAATCAGAGGTTAGGAATGATGAATTGAGAGAAACGCTTAACCGTGTTACAGAATGGATGAATGTAGCTGAAGAAAGGGTTGATAATCTACAGAGGAGATTAGAGGAAATGGGTAGAGTAGAACCTGATATGGTGAGACGAAAGGTTTATGAGAGAGAAGGTGTGTTTGCACGTGAGATACAAGGGGATTGTTTGGTGAGATTTCTTAAGTTTAAGCCCCAATCTTTTAGAGGATCTGTAAATCCTGTGGAAGTTGAGCAGTGGATTAGACATGTTGAGAAACATTTTGAAGTCTTACCAGTGACAGATAAACATAAGGTTGCTTTTGCTTCATTTATGCTGGAAGGTGAGGCTTCATAATGTTGGGAAGATATTCTGCCTGGTGAGTACACAGGTGGAACAAACTTTAACTTGGAGTAATTTTAAGGAGGATTTTTTTGCGAAATACTTTCCAGATACATTTCGAACCCAGCAGGAAAGAGATTTTATTCACTTAAGGCAGAGTACCTTATCTGTAGCAGAGTATGATAATAGATTTATAGCTCTGTCAAGGTTTGTACCCGAGTTAGTGAATACAGAAGAGAGAAAATGTAAACAATTTTTAGACGGTTTAGACGGGTTACACTACGAAATTCGATCTAAACTCTCTTACATGGGCATAGGGAATTATGTTATACTAGTGGATAAAACATTACAAATTGAGAAGAATTTGATGGAGTTTAGAGGTAGGAGAGATTGGTTGAAGAGGTCTAGATTTGAGGGACCTAGAGGTGGTAGTAGTATGGGTGTATAAAGAGGGAGACCACCCCAGAGGGGGCTTTCCTTGTCACAAGGAACTATAGTGCAGAGTTAGAAGCAAGCAGGATCTGTTGCTTCTGTACCTCAAAGTAACACTGATAAGACCCTTAGATTTAGGAGATAGGCTATGGGAATTGGGAGTTATGGTAGAGGAGTAAGTATGCCACCAAGGGGAAGTGGTAATTTGATGTATGATCGAGAATCAAGGGTTTTCTTTAGATGTAATCAGACGGGGCATCTATCTTGGAATTTCCCTACGCATATATGCTTTGTATGTGGTGAGGGAGGACATGTTGTTGTAGATTGTCCAGTGGGAAAATCTGCTGACGTAGGCATTGGAAGTGTTGGGAGAAGGCTGGTGAAGAAAGGTGGTGGATCACGGAGTATGCAAGGCAGAGGTCGAGGATCAGTAGTTGAGAGAGGATGTGGCAGCCAGTTTCAATCCAGAGACAGCAGAGTCTATGCATTAACCCAACAGGATGCACAAGCCACTCTTGATGTTGTTATGGGTATGATATCTATCCTTAGTAGGCCTGTTAGATTATTGATTGATCCTGGTGCAACCCATTCTTTTACATCTAGTATTTGTATGAAATTTATTGATGTTAGTACTAGTCCTTTGATGCATATGATTATTGTTGAGGTTCCTATTGGAGATAGGGTTATTATCAGGACAATTTGTTGAGGTTGTGTGATTAATATTGCTGATAGAGAATTTGAAATTGATTTATTGCCTTTGGATATGATAGATTTTGATTTAATTCCTAGGATGAATTAGTTATCTGCATATCATGCTGGGGTAGATTGTTTTAGGAAAAATGTGGTGTTCAAGATACCCGGACATGAGGAGTTTAATTTTCAGGGAGAACGTAAGATACTTGCTAACTGTCTTATTTCTGCCTTAACTGCTAGTAAATGGTTGAAGAAGGGTTGTGAGGGGTATTTGGCATATGTGGTGGATTCTAGCAAGGAAAGTAGAAAGTTAGAAGAAATCTTGGTAGTGAAAGATTTTTTTGATGTATTCCCTAAGAAGTTGTCTGGTTTGCCTCCCAATAGGGAGATTGAGTTTTCTATTGAAGTGATTCCAGGATCAACACCCATATCTACAGCACCTTATAGAATTGCACCAGCTGAATTGAGAGAGTTAAAAGTTCAGCTTCAGAAGTTACTAGATAAACAATTTATTCGACCTAGTATGTCACCTTGGGGAGCCCCTGTGTTGTTTGTCAAGAAGAATGATGGGACAATGAGGTTGTATATTGATTATAGATAGTTGAATAAGATCAGCATCAAGAATAGATATCCTTTTCCCAGGATAGATGATTTGCTCAAATAGTTACAGGGAGCTAGGTGTTTTCTAAGATAGACTTGAGATCAGGTTATCATCAATTGAGGATAAAGGAGGGGGACGTGCCTAAGACTGCTTTTAGGACACGTTATGGCCATCATGAGTTTCTGGTCATGCCATTTGGGTTGATTAATGCTCCTGCAGTTTTTATGGATCTAATGAGTCGGGTGTTTAAACCATTCTTGGACAGATTTGTGATTGTGTTTATTGATAATATTCTGGTATATTCTAAGAATGAAGAGGAGCATTTGCAACATTTAGAGATAGTGTTGGAAATTCTAAGGAGAGAGAAATTATATGCAAAGTTCTCTAAATGTGAGTTTTGGTTGAGTGAAATATCTTTCTTGGGGTATGTTATATCGGGAAAGGGAGTAGCAGTTGACCCGCAGAAAGTATAAGCAGTGTTGAATTGGGAAAGTCCTACAAATGTAACTGAAATTAGAAGCTTTTTGGGGTTGGTTGGTTATTATAGAAGATTTATCCAAAAATTTTCTATGATTGCTGGACCATTGACTAGATTGACCAAGAAGGTAATGAAATTTAGGTGGTCAGAAGAATGTGAGAGGAGTTTCCAGTTGTTGAAAGAAAAGTTAACTACTGCCCTGTTATTAGTGCTTCCTTCTGGTGATGAAAGATTTATGGTATATATTGACGCGTCACATCAGGGGTTGGGATGTGCGTTGATGCAACATGGGAAAGTTATAGCTTATACATCTAAGCAATTGAATAACCATGAGAGGAATTACTTGACCCATGATTTAGATTTGGCTGCCATAGTTTTCGCTTTGAAGATTTTGAGACACCATCTGTATAGAGCCAATTGTGAAAGTTTTACTGATCATAAAAGTTTGACGCATCTACCGACCCAGAAGGAGTTGAATTTGAGTCAGAGGATGTGGATGGAGTTGATTAGTGATTATGACTATACAATTCATTATCATCCAGGAAAGGCTAATGTAGTAGTTGATGCTTTGAGTAGAAAGGCTATAGGGAGATTAGCTGCTATTGGGAGTCATAGTACTAGCTTGATGATATAATTAAGAAAAATGATGATGCAGTTGAATGTCGATAATAGAGGAGTATTGATGGCAAATATGGTGGTATAATATTCTATTATTGATTGTTTATTACAGATGCAGGGTAGAGATGAAGGGATAGAGAACATCAGACAGGAAGTATTGAGTGGAAAGCTAACTGAGTTTAGAATTAGAGAAGATGGTATGGTGGTAGTGGGGCATCCAGTTTGTGTTCCTAATGATGTGGAGATGAGAAAGGGATACTAAGGGAGGCCATGATTCTGTATATTCCATGCATCCAGGTAATAATAAGATGTACAGGGGGTTGAGACATAATTATTGGTGGTCAGGGATGAAGAAAGATGTAGCAGAACATATTTCTATATGTTTGACTTGTTAACAGGTGAAGTCAAAGAATAGACATCCAGTAGGTTTATTACAACCTCTTCCAGTACCTAAGTGGCTATGAGAAAACGTAAGTATGGATTTTGTCTCTGGTTTTCCTTGTACCCAGAGAGGACATGACGTTGTATGGGTTGTAGTGGATAGACTTTCTAAGTCTTCACATTTTCTTCCTATTAAAACTACCTGGAGTCCTAAAAATTTGGTTGAATTGTACATAGTGGAGATAGTAAAATTATATGGAATACCCTTGAGCATTGTATTAGATAGAGATTCTAGATTTACTTATAGATTTTGAAGAGGTTTTCAAGAAGCTATGGGTACGCAATTACAGTTTAGTATAGCTTCCATCCACAAACTGATGGGTAGACGGAGATAATCATCCGAATACTAGAAGATATGCTGAGGGCAAGTGTATTGAGTTTTTTTGTGAGCTGGGATGCCTATTTACCTTTGATCTAGTTTGCATACAATAATCAATATCAAACTAGTATTGGAATGGCACCATTTGAGCATTTATATGGTAGGAGGTTTAGAACTCCAGTATGCTAGGAAGAAGTTAGAGAGAAAGATATTTGGTCCAAAAATGATAGATTTGACTACTGAGATGATCAAATTGGTTAGAGCGAACCTTATAGCAGTGCAGAACAGACAGAAGAGATATGTTGATAAAAAAAAAAAGATGACCTCTCGAGTTTCAAGTTGGTGATTCGGTATTTTTGAAGATATCTCTGTGGAAGGGTGTGTTGAGCTTTAAAAAGAAGGGAAAGTTGAGCCCCAGATTTGTGGGGCTATATGAGGTGATTGAAAGAATTAGACCAGTAGCATATCGATTGGATTTTCCCCCAAAGTTAAAGCAATTACATAATGTGTTTCATGTGTCACTGTTGAGAAAGTACTTACATGATGAATCCCATAGTATCTCGAATCAGGCGATAGAACTTCAAAAAGATTTAACTCTTATGCAAGTATCGGATAGAATTCTAGACAGAAAGGAACAAGTCTTGCGCAATAAAATCATTCCTTTGATTCAAATATTATGGCAGAACAAAGATGTTGAAGAAGTCGCTTGGGAGCATGAAGCAAGAATGAGGAAAGAATGCCCCCAACTCTTTCTGAATTAGGTAAGGAAATTTCGGGGATGAAATTTTTATAAGGTGGATAGAATTGTAAAACAAGTATTCGTAAAGAACGGGTAAAGAAGTAATTTAATGAATATGACATGGAGTTAAAATAATATATATGTGAAAGATTTAATTTTTATAAAAAAATTTAAAAAAAAACATGGCAATAAGTGTTGCCAAAAGAGAAGTGTAATGTTGCATGTAAGACAACATCACAAAATCGTGGCAAAGCATGGGGGAGAGGGGAAGTGTTGAGTATTTGTTTCAAAATTTTGTATATATATAATACCCGTAATCGTAAAGTAAGGGTAAAAAGGTAATTTAATAAATATGACATGAAATTAAATAATATATATATATATATATATATATATATATACACACACGAAGGATTTAGTATTGAATAAAATAATTCAAAAAAATGGACACGTGGGGACATAGTTACAAAGAAAATGAAAATTTAAAAAAAAAAATCTGGACGTGTCCAGTCTTGGAGATAAGAAGAAAAGAAAAGAAAAAAAAACGTGGCAGCAGGTGGCAACCTACTGCCAAGTCTTTTGCATGTGAGCCACGTCTCACATTTCGTGGCATTAGTTGGGGGGGGGGGGGGGCAGCCGAGATTGAAAATGTGTATAAATAGTTTAATTTTTTTTTGTTATTTATTTTCTAGCAAAATCCCTGGTTTCTCCTCTCCTCAATTCAAACTACTCTATTTCTCTAAACACTTGGGGACCGAAAGAAAGGTTGAAAGAGCAAAATTTTGAAAAGATCTACGGGAGAATTTTATAGAGAACTATAAGGAGCTCCAAGAAAAACAGAAGGTAATAATGTGATGTTTATTTTTGAATTTTTAGCATAAATGAAATTTCCTGGAATTCAAAGTGGGACTTTTCAAAGGGTATAAATTATGAAATAATTGAAGAAATAATTAGAATTTTTAATATAAATATTATATCAGGTGTTGACGGTCAGCAACAGGAGGAAATTTCTGAACGGAACGGGAAAGGTAATGAGGTGATCCACGGGTAGCTCTAAGTGCTACGTGGTGAGTTAGATTTACTTTAAGTAATCTAGATAAAAATGAAATATCTAGTAATAGTATTAAAATAAATTATTAGCGTATGCTTTGGTGGTAGATGAAAAAAATTGATTGATATGTATGATAAGAATTTTGGACATGTGAAAAATTATTAGGTGAGAAATAATGTTTTTTTGGAATAATAAATTGATTTAATAATAAAAGCGATATGGTTGATGTTTTGATACGAATTATGAGAAGATGAAGTTTAGTGGATCTTGACAAGCTTTGATGGATGATTTGATGTGATTTAGGATGAGAGGAATTTATTTGAATTTTTTATATAATGTGAGAAAAATCAGGATAGCCAATTTAAATATTTGAATTCATGTTTGTTTTTTTATGTTATTGTTCAGATGTATATTTCATATCATTGTTCATATGCATATGCATTAAATAAAATAAAAGAACCGAGAGGGGGTCAGTCTAATTGAAAAACCGTGACAGTCGGTATATGCTGGAAAAAGGGAAAAACCGTGACAGCTGGTATATGTTGGAAAGAAAATAACCGGGAGCGGCCGGTCTAAGATAATAAAAACATGTCTACGTGTGGGAAGAAGTTCCCTAATAATAATTCATGCATTGCATCTGTTTTAAATATTGATTGCATACTGAAATGCTTATGTGTTATGTGTTATTTTGAATTTATTTTATAGATGAATGAGTCTCACAGAGAGACAATTATGGTGAGAAAAAAACTTAGAAGTATGATATGATAAGAACCATCTAAATGGTAGACTTCATGATGTGAACCTCATTATGAGGAAATTATGAGATAATTGAGGATCTTATGGTGAACCAATAAATAAGAAGAAGAGATTGATAGAGAATGGATCTTATGACATGTGTAGTGATAGTAGAATACTAGTATCAAGTTGTATGAGATATAAATGATTAAATATTGAAAGATCTTTATTACAATTGAATACTTCTAGTAAATTTAATTCAATGAGCTTATGAAGCTCATTTCTCATTGTACAATGATTTCAGGTAACAGACATGACAAATAATCTGGTTGGTTGAGAGTTAGACGAAATCATTTTTATGTAAGCCATGTACGTGTCAATATTCTCAGACAAATGAGAAAATGTAACTAATTTTTTTTTTTTTGGTAAATATTTATGCATTTTACGTTATATATTATGTTTGAGTTAATATCATAATGATGTATCTCCCCTGTTGAGGGTTGAGGATTGATGTAAAAATTTCTATTGGTGTTATTTTTTATTGTTGCATATATGTGTCATGCTGGGATTTTCAAAATGTGATGACACCGTCTCGGGGGTGACCAACCTAGGATGAGTCATTACAATTTTTGTATCAGAGCATTAGGTTTTATGATTCTGTAGACTGCATAAAAAGTAAGAAAGTGGAAGATTAAAATAAATTATATTTTAATAGTCTGAGGATGACATGTGGACGTGCTAGAGCTAGAGTTAAAGTTGTTGATTTGAGATAGTATGGTAGGCCCCTAATATTTTTGACAAATTGAGGTTGAGTCTGAATCTGTGGTTCCTAAAAGGGAACTTGTTGACAGTATAATTGATATTAGTAAAGGTGTGAGAGAATCTGAAGTTGAAAGAGATGAGCTAAGATAAGCTCTTACACATGCTCTTGAGAAAATGAATGTAACAGATGATAGAGTTAATAGCTTATAGCATAGACTTTATAAACAGGCTAGAGCAGTGCCTGAGGTTGTTAATCCAGTAATGGTAGATGTTTAAAAATGGGGAAAAGTGAGTTTATGCGTGAGATGCAGGGAGATTGTTAAGTTGAATGCTTTGTTGTTTAAAGGATTTATAAACCCTTTTTAGCCTGAGTTATGGGTGAAACACATAGAGAGATTTTTATTTGGTATTTTACCAGTAACTGACAGGCAGATGGTTGTTTTTGCTTCATTTGAGTTAGAAGGAGAAGTGTTGGAATGGTGGGAGGATATTCTTCCCAAGATAAGTGCAGATGTTGATAGACTCTTAACTTAGAATAGATTTAAGGAGGTTTTCCTTGATAAATACTTTCCTTAAACCTTTAGAGCCTAACAAGATAGAGATTTTATTTGAGGCAAATGTATTGACTGTGACTCAGTATGATGAGAGATTTGAGGCATATGAATTATGTTATGTTGGCAAATATAACACTTCAAATTGAGAAAGATGCGATGGAAATTAGAGGTAGGAGGAAGTGGCGGAAGAAATCTAGATTTGAGAAACCTAGAGGTAGTACCAGTATGAGCGTGCAAGGTGGGAGACCACCCAGAGGAGGCGCTCCTTGTTACAGGGAACTGTAGTACGGAGTCAAAGGAAAGCGGGATTTATTGCTTTTGTAGCTTAAAGTAATATCGGTGGGACCCTTAGATTTGGGAGATAGGTTATGGGAACTGGGAGTTATGGTAGAGGGAGTAAGTATGCCACCAAAGGGAAATGGAAATCTGATGTATGATTGAGAGACAGAAGTTTGTTATAGATATATTCAAATAAGATATTTATCCCAGAATTGTCAAAAATTTGAAGTACTTTATGTATAAAGATGGTGGACATATCAATGTTGGTTGATCTTGGTGCAACCCATTCTTTTGCATCCAGTATTCATATGAAGTCTATTAAAGTATGTACTAGTTCTTTGATGCAAAATATTTTTGTAGAAGTTCCCACTAGAGATAGAGTGATAATCATAAATTTTTACAAGGATGGTGTGATTCGTATCTGGGATAGAAAATCTGAAGTTGATTTATTATCTTTGAATATGGTTGATTGTTTTAGAAAGAAGATAGTGTTCTAGATATGGACATGAGGAGTGTAACTTTCAGAGAGAACATAAAATACTCTCGAACTATCTTATTTTACTCTGATGACTAGTAGATGGTTGAAGAAAGGATGTGTGGAGTATTTGGCATACATAATGGATTCTAGAAAGGAAAATAGGAAGTTAGAATAAATCTTAGTGGTGAAAGATTATTCTAATGTAATTTTTGATGAGTTGTCTAGGTTGCCTCCAAGTAGGGAGATTAAATTCTCTATTGATGTGATACTAGGATCATCACATATATTTAATAGCACCCTACAGAATGACACCAGCTGAATTGAGAAAGTTGAACGTACCATTTTAATAATTTTTGGATAAACAATTTATTGGACCTAATGTATTTAGGGAGCCCCAGTGTTATTTGTAAAGAATGAAGATGGGACGATAAGAGTGTGTATAGACTACAAATAGTTGAATAAGACCAAATACCTTTTTCTCAGGATAAATAAATTGTTTGAGCAGTGCAAGGAGTGAGAGTGTTTTCTAAGATAAACCTGAGATCAGGTTATCACCAATTGAGGATAGAAAAGGGAGACGTGCCTAAGACTATTTTTAGGACGTGTTATGGTCATAAGCTTCTTGTGATGTCATTTGGATTGACTAGTATTCCATAAAACATTCATAGACTTGATGAATAAAATGTTTAAACTATTTCTTGATAGTTTTGTAGTTGGTTTCATTGATAACATCTTAGTATATTCTAACAATGAGGAAGAACATGTGAAACATTAGACAGTGTGTTGGAGATTCTGAGAAGAGAGAAATTATATGCAAAGTTCTCTAAGTGTGAGTGTTGGTTGAATGAAATAACTGTCTTGAAACATGTAATATTGGGAAATGGCATAACAGTTGATCCACAAAAGGTAGAGGCAATGTTAAGTTGGTAAAGACCAACTAATGTAACTGAAATTAGAATCTTCTTGTGGTTAGCTAGTTATTATAGAAGATTATTTCAGAATTTTTCTATTATTGTAATACTATTAAATAAACTAACCATGAAAGAGGTAAGATTTGTATGGTGAGGGAAGTGTGAGAAAAATTTCCAATTTCTAAAGGAGAAATTGACTACAGCTCCAGTATTGGTGTTTCCTACTGGTGATGGAGGATTTGTGGTGTCTAGTGATGCGTCACATCAATGATTGGGATATGTGTAACATAGGAAAGCTATGGCCCATACTACTAGGCAATTGAAGATTCATGATAGAAATTACCCTACTCATCACTTAGAGTTTGTTGCTATGGTGTTTACTTTAAAGATTGGAGACACCATCTGTATGGAGTCACTTGTGAGATATTCATGGGTTATAAGAGTCTAACATACTTACTTTCCCAGAGAGAGTTGAATTTGAGGGAAAGATGGTGGATGGAGTTGATTAGTAACTATGATTGTACAATTCACTATCATCTAGAAAATGCGAAGGTGATAGCTGATGCATTGAGTAGAAAGTCTACAAGTTAACTGCTATGGAGAGTCCTTATGTGAAATTGATGATAGATTTAAAAGAGATAAGAATGAAGTTGAATATCAGTGGTAGAGTGTCATGGTTAACGAATACGGTTGTACAGTCATCCATAGTAAAATACTTTAGAGATACAAGGTAGAGATGAAGAAATAGAAAAGATTAAGCATTGAGTCCTTACTAGAAAGCAATATGAGTTCAAAATTTGAAGTGAGAGTATTTTGGTATTGGAATATGGGATTTGTATTCCCAATGATGCAGAGTTGAGAAAGAAGATATTGAGAGAGGTATATGATGATGTATCTTCGATGCACCCAAGTAACAATAAGATGTATAGAGGATGGAGACGGAATTTCTAGTGGTCAGGACTAAAGAAGGATGTACTTAAGATTGTAAGGTTGTATGGAGCACCAATAAGCATAGTGTCAAATAAAGATGCTAGATTTACATCTTGGTTTTGGAAAAGCTTGCATAAAGCCACAGGTACACAGTTACAATTTAATATAATTTTTCATGCTCAGACAGAAAGGATTATTAAAGTACTACAAGATGTGTTAAGGGCAAATGTGATGAGTTTCCCAATAAGTTGGGATGCTTACATGCCATCGATTGAAATTGCTTATAATAATCAGTATCAAACTAGTCTTTGGATGGCACCGATTGAGACATTATATGGTAGGAGGTGTAGAGCTCCTATATGTTGGGAAGAAATGGGAGAGAGAAATATATCTGGTCCATCAATTATTGAGTTAACAACTGAGAGGATAAAATTTGTTAGAGAGAACTGTAAAGTAGCACAGAGTAGACCGAATAGCTATGCTGATAATAAAAGATGACCTCTTGAGTTTCAAGTAGGTGATTGGGTATATTGAAAAATATCTCAATAAAAATATGTATTGAGATTTAAACGAGAAAGGAAAGCTGAATCCGAGGTATGTGGGACCCTATGAGGTTGTTGAGAAAGTTGGGCTAGTTATGAATAGCCTGGATTTGCCTCCAAAATTGAAGCAGTGACATAACTTATTCCATGTTTTGCGTTTGTGAAAGTGCTTACTTAATAAATCTCATAATATTTCGAGCTAAGCTATAGAAATTCAGAAAGATTGGGCTTATATACAAGTACCAGAGATAATTTTAGACAAAAAGAACAAGTTTTGTGAAATAAAATAATTGTATTAGTTCAAGTTCTGTGGCAGAATAAGGATGTTGAAGAGATTATGTGAAAGTGTGAAACAGTTATGAAGAAATATTATTCACATTTGTTTCTGGAGTTAGGTAAGAAAATTTTGGGAACGAAATTTGTGGGTAGATTTGTAATACCCGTAATCGTAAAGTAGGGGTAAAAAAGTAATTTAATAAATATGATATGAAATTAAAATAATATATATGCAAAGGATTTAGTGTTGAATAAAATAATTCTTTTGAAAAAAAAATGGACGCGTAGGGGTGTAGTTACAAAGAAAATGAAAAATTAAAAAAAATACGGACGTGTCTAATCTTGGAGATAAGAAGAAAGAAAAGAAAAGAAAACGTTATGTTTTCAAAAAAAATGCCGCAGTAGGTGGCAACCTGCTGCCAAGTCTTTTGCATGTGAGCCACGTCTCACATTTCGTGGCAATAGTTGGGGCCGAGGGGGGGGGGCAGCAGAGATTGAAAATGTGTATAAATAGTTTAATTTTTTCTGTTACTTATTTCCTAGCAAAATCCCTTGTTTCTCATTTTCTCAATTCAAACTACTCTATTTCTCTAAACACTTGGGGACCGAAAGAAAGGTTGAAAGAGCAAAATTTTGAAGAGATTTACAGGAAAATTTTTATAGAGAACTACGGGGAGCTCTAAGAAAAGCAAAAGGTAATAATGTGATGTTTATTTTTGAATTTTTAGCATACATGAAATTTCCTAGAATTCAAAATGAGAATTTTAAAATGGTGTAAATAATGGAAGAATTAAAGAAATAATTAGAATTTTTAATATAATATTATATCAGGTGTGACGGTCAATAACCAGGAGAAATTTCTGAAAGGAATTGGAAAGGCAAGGAGGTGATCCACGGGTAGCTCTGAGTGCTACGTGGTGAGTTAGATTTACTTTAAGTAATCTAGATAAAAATAAAATATCTAATGATAGTATTAAAACAAATTATTAGCGTATGCTTTGGTGGTAGATGAAAAAAATTGATTGATAGGTATAATAGGAATTTTGGACATGTAGAAAATTATTAGATGAGAAATTATCTAGATTACTTTAAGTAATCTAGATAAAAATGAAATATCTAATGATAGTATTAAAACAAATTATCAGCGTATGCTTTGGTGGTAGATGAAAAAAATTGATTGCTAGGTATAATAGGAATTTTGGACATGTAGAAAATTATTAGATTAGAAATAATATTTTTTGGAATAATAAGTTGATTTAATAATAAAAGCGATAAGTGAAATTCTTGATGAGCTATGGTTGATGTTTTGATACGAATTATGATAAGATGAAATTTAGTGGATCTTGACAAGCTTTGATGGATGATTTGATGTGATTTAAGATGAGAGGAATGTAGTGAATTTTTTTATATAATGTGAGAAAAATCAGGATAGCCAATTTAAATATTTGAATTCATGTTTTTTTTTTTATGTTATTGTTCAAATACATATTTCATATAATTGTTCATATGCATTTGCATTAAATAAAAGAAAAAAACCGGGAAAGGGCTGGTCTAATTGAAAAACCGTGACAGCCGGTATATGCTGGAAATAAAAGGGATACCGTGACAGCCGATATATGCTGGAAAGAAAAGAACCGGGAAGGGTCGGTCTAAGATAATAAAAACATGTCGACGTGTGGGAAGACGTTCCCTAATAATAATTCGTGCATTACATATGTTTTAAATATTGATTACATACTGAAATGCTGATGTGTTTTGTGTTATTGTGAATTTATTTTATAGATGAATGAGTCTCACAGAAAGATAGTTATGATGAGAAAGAAACCTAGAAGTATGATATGATAAGAACCATCTAAATGGTTGACTTTATGATGTGAACCTCATCACAATGAAATTATGAGATAATTGAGGATCTTACAGTGAACCAATAAATAAGAAGAAGAGATTGATAGAGAATGGATCTTATAACATGTGTAGTGATAGTAGAATGCTAGTATCAAGTTTTATGAGATATAAATGATTAGATATTGAAAGACCTTTTTATTACAATTGAATACTTCTAGTAAATTTAATTCACTAAGCTTGTGAAGCTCATTCCTCATTGTACAATGATTTCAGGTAGCAGACATGACAAATAATCTGGTGGGTTGAGAGTCAGACGAAATCAATTTTCTATAAGCCATGTACGTGTCAACATCCTCAGACAAATGAGAAAATGAAACTAAATTCTTTTTTTGTTGAAAATATTCATGTATTTTACGTTATATATTATGTTTAAGTTAATATCAGAATGATGTATCTCCTCTGTTGAGGGTTGAGGATTGATGTAAAAATTTCTATTGGTGTTATTTTTTATTGTTGCATATATGTGTCGTGCGGGGATTTTCAAAATGTGATGACACCTTCTCGGGGGTGGCCAACCCGGGATGATTCGTTACAAAATATATATATATGGTTTTCCTTCGACTATGATTCAAATTACTCTCTTTCTTTAAACACTTGGGGACCAAAAGGAAGGTTGAAAGAGTAAAATTTCGAAGGGGTTTACGGGAGAATTTTATAGAGAATCACGAGAAGCTTTAAGAAAAACAGAAAGTAATAACATGAAGTTTATTTTTTTAAATTTAGCATACATGCAATTTCCCGGAATTCAAAGTGGAAATTTTCAAAGGGTGTGAATTATGGAAGAATTAAAGAATAAATTATAAATTTAATATAAATATTATGTCAAGTGTTGATGATCAGCAACCAAGGGAAATTGCTGAGAGGAGCAGGAAAGGTGAGGAGGTGATCCACGGGTATCTCTAAGTGCTACGTGGTGAATTAGATTTACTTTAAGTAATCAAGATAAATATGAAATATATAGTGATAATATTAGAATAAATTATTAACTAATGCTTTGGTAGTAAATGAAAAATTGGTTGATAGGAATAATGGATGTGTAGAAAATTATTATATGAGAAGTAATATTATTAGAATAAGGAGTTGATTTAATATTAAAGGTGATAAATGAAATTCTTGACGAGCTATGGTTGATGATTTGATATGATTTATGAAGAGAAGAATTTAGTGGATTTTTCATATAATAATTTGAGAATAATCAGGATAGCTAGTTTAAATGTTTGAATACATGCTTGTTTTTATTTTATTATTCATATGCATATGCATGAAATAAAAGAACCGGGAGGGTAGCCGGTCTAAACGAAAATAAAATAACCTGGAAGGTAGCCATTCTAAATGAAAATAAAAGAACAAGGAAGGCAGCCGATCTAAATAAGAATAAAAGAACCGGGAGGGCAGCTGGTCTAAATGAGAATGAAAGAACCGGGAAGGCAGTCGGTCTAAGATAAAAACATGTCGACATGTGGGAAGTTTAAATGTTTGAATACATAATTGTTTTTATTTTATTATACATATGCATATTTATATCATTATTCATATGCATATGCATGAAATAAAAGAACCGGGAGGGCAGCCGGTCCAAATGAAAATAAAAGAACCGAGAAGGTAGTCGGTCTAAATGAAAATAAAAGAACCGAGAAGGCAACCGGTCTAAATGAGAATAAAAGAACCGGAAAGGCAGTCAATCTAAATGAGAATGAAAGAACCGGGAAGGCAGTCGGTCTAAGATAAAAATATGTCGACATGTGAGAAGACGTTCCCAATGATAATAAAATTTAAATTCACGCATTTCATTTGCCTTAAATGTTGATTGTTATTTCTTAAGATATCAAAGTACTATTCATGATTGTAAATTTATTGATAGATGAATGAGTCTCACAGGGACACAATTATGCTAAGGAAGAAATATGAAATATGATACGATGAGAATTGTTTGAGTGAGTTATTATATGTTGTAAACCTCATAATGAGGTAAATGATAAGTTGAATTGAGAATTTAGAGATGATTAACTATATGATTGAAAGATTGATATGTGTGATGCGTAACTTAAGAAGAGATTATGTAATAGGGGAATTGTGAAATTGATTTGTGATTACAGAATATTGTTATTGAATTATTTGAGAAAAAATATGAATGAATATCAGAAGATTTTTAGAAATAATTGAATTATAAGATGTAACTGGGAGTATATAATCGAATACTTCTAGTAAATTTAATTCACTGAGATTGTGAAGCTCACTCCTCATTGTACAATGATTTCAGGTAGCAGGCAGGACAAATAGTTTGGTGAGTTAAGATTCAAACAAAATCATTATCTATAAGCCACGTGCGTGTCCACATCCTCAGACTAATAAGAAAATAAAATAATAATTTATTTGTAAATATTCATGCATATTACATTGTATATATTATTTAAGTCAAGATCAAAATGATATGTCTCCCTTGTTGAGAATTGATGTAAAAATTTCTGTTGATATTATTTTTATTGTTGCATATATGTGTCATGCTGAGATTTTCAAAATATGACAACACTGTCTTGTGGGTGGCCAACCCGGGATGGATCATTACATACAGGCCCTCCATGAGTCAACATCATTTCATAGGAGAGTTTACTTGCTACAACTAATGCAAGGAGGTACAGAAGGTTGATTCAAAGTTTAGAACCCTCGAATGGTGCTTCTTCAAGCAAATTAAAGGTCGATGGAAAAATGAAGATTTGAGAGTGAGTTGTGCTAGGAAATGTGTTCTTGGAATATAAATGGTTTTTATTGTAGTGCTATGATAATTCTTTTGTATGTGCGTATGTTGTTAAGCACTAATTTTGTACATACTTATGTTGTCAAGTGGTTAGAATTAGATGGGTGATATATGATGTACTGTTTGTAAGTGTTTATAGTGTCAAGCACTGACTGATTTTTTGAGCTGGGATATAGATGGTTTTTTTTTTTTTTTTTTTTTTTTTTTTTTTTTTTTTTTTGTGTGTGCAGTGCACAGTTTGTAGGTGCTTATGTTGTCAAGTACTAATTCTGGGAGGTGGGAAATAGATAGTTTTTTTTTTTAATGCACAATTTGTAATTGCTTATGTTGTGATGTGAAGCACTGATTTTAAACATTCCAATTATGGATAAGAATTGATTTTAAGTCAATCAAATGTGTTGTTAAATCATTCTTGCATTTTCATTGCTTCCAATTATTGTATTCATTCTTGTCAATTCCCAAATTCATTGGTCAAAATGACTACATAGTTAGCATGCTACAACTATAAAAAGTGTTGTCAACCATATATGTCAACAGTGTATTGTCACAAACACCACTGAAGAATTGATGTAAAGACATTACAAAAAATAGAACTCAATTCAACAAGACATTAAGGTACACAAAACTCCATTAAAGAATTTTGCCAAACACCTATCTTTCATTGATTTCAACATTACATCAAACAAATTCCATTCAAGCATTTTGACAAACACATATTGTCCATTAGAACAAACCCTTACCTATACCCATTACAACAAACAGTCATATCCCATTAAACTACTCATGACTACAATACATACACAAAATCATAAAAAGAAGAGTTGAAGACACCCCAAGCATGACCTAGTACGAATTTTCCCTTCTTGAATGCAACTTCACCACCTCCAACAATTTTACGTTCTCCAAGTATAATTTCAATAGCATCTTCTTCCCACGATCACACATAGGTGGATCAAACCAATTAAAAAATCTATAATCTCCAGCACTATGCAAATGAAAATCAAAGAAATATTAGCCCTAATAACATTAACAATATTCTTGACACAGAGAATACCCAGAATTAGAACAAACCCCGTGTTTGACGCATGCATAGAAATGCCTACCAAGATCCCGAGAATTCTTTGATGTCTTCAAACACGAAGGAATCTGGAGTAGCATAGTCCCCGATTTTGGTCATAAATTCTAAGGGAGTTGTGTTTGTTATCTCTTACCTATCTTTCCCTCATCTCTCTATTCCCTCAATTTTTCGCATGAAATTTTGCTCTGAGACTCGTCTTTCTCTTCACGTGCATATTTGTTCTACATCAATGATGGTTTGACCTATTGAACTCGTAAGAGAGGAAGGTAGAAGAAGACCCAATTTGACATGATGTACGCAAATGCCCCACTCACACCACATGTGTGGGTCACACGTGGAGTTTTAACGTCTCAAATGAATGAGAGTTAACAAAAGCCTTGATTGAAGCAATATCAAAGATATGAAGGGTCGAGCTATGCAAATTAAAAGCTCATGGGTTAAATGGAACATTTGGCAAACCTCATGAGCTAGAACATAGTTTTCCCAAAAAACTAATTTTTAAAAGTTAGGAGATTGGTTGGGCGAGCTTATATTGCTCAAAAGGATAAGCAGCTTAACCTAACCGAACTCCCCATCTCCAACCTAACGATAGCTTAGCTCGACAGAGCTCCTCCATCGTGGAGAGTCAACAGTAAACAAATGATAATAATAAAAAAATTTAGATCCTCCAAATTTTCTTCAATATATATGATCTATCATCCAATCAACAAGTGACACGGGCACCCATCGAGTTAATTGATAAATTCTTATCCAAAGGCAAAAAGGTAATCTTCCACTCCTAAGACATAAAAGTAATTTTGCCTTTAAAACTTTAGGTAACCTAGGATCTTTAATTGCATTAAAATTGAAAATTAGCTCAAAACTATTAATTTCTAATATTCTTACTTTTATAAGAATTAATTAATACTCTAAGGGTCCATTTGGTTAGAGGTACTAAATTGAGATTGGACTAATTAATTTCATATGAATATTTATCTCACATTTGATTAGAGGGATTTACTATTCATGTTAGATTAGGTAAGGATAAAGTTAGTTTTAATCATTACATTTTTGTCCCACCTTCCCCATGGGATAAAATCTATCTCACCTCTTGGTATTAAACTTTTTCCTTCCCTTGAATCATAATAATATAATAATAATAATTATTATTATTATTATTATTATCATATTAAATATATTAATTGATATAGTTATTATTTTATTATAATAACAATAATAAGTATAATTATATTAATGCTAATTATAACAATTATTGTTATTAATTATCATTATTATAATATTAATGATAATAATAATGATTATTATATTTCGTAATAATTATTATTAATTTTGATTATAATAATAATATTTATTATTTTTATTATACTCCATAATTATAATAAGGGCAAATTACATTGCACTACCTCCAAGTTTACTGAAATAACGCTAACATACCAAACATTTTTAAGACTTATGATTTACCCCAAAACGCCAATTTCCACAATTAAGCAGCTTGAAAATGAATTTAATTGAAGAATCAAAATTTTAACTATATATTACTTTTCATGATAACCAAAGTACCCTGAGGTATCATAAATGTTACTTTTAAAAAAAAATAGAAGTATAGGGATGAAACATATTTAACAATGAATTTTTAAGGTTTTTTTTAAAAAAGAAAATTATCGTTCTTTTTTCGAAAATTATTAAAAATATATTTTAAATGGATTTATATTTTATTATATGGTATAAAACAGATTTTACTTCATATATTTATATTTTAATAAATATTATGATATCATTGCCTATATTTTAAAAATATTATGATATCGAATACTATCATAAAAGAAAATTAAATATTTTAAATGGAAAGTTTTTTATATATATTTTATATAAAATTAAATAGCCTAACTTCTCAAATAAATAAATATAAAAGACCATCATAACATAAATAACAAAGACAAACTTTTCTATTTTAAAAATTAAAATGATACTGCATGTTTTCATTTTTTTTTATAGAAAAATATGAATTCAAATAAATTAAAATTGTGTTATAAATTTTTTGAGATAAATAGATTATTAAACTTATAATAATCACTTTGAGATATTTTAACACTAATAATATTTTGGTTATCATGAAAAATAATATTTGATTAAAATTTTGATTCTTTAAAAAAAATTATTTTGGGCTGCTTAATTGTGAAAATTGATGTTTTGAGGTAAATCGTGAATTTTAAAAAAGTTTAGTATGTTAATATCATTTCAATAAACTTAAAAATAGTATAATGTAATTTATCTTTATAATAATTCTACAATCGTGAAAAAATTATATAATTATATATTGTCGAGGTCGAGAATAATGTTTGGAAACTCATTATTTAGCATGCGCCAAATAAAAGATGAAACCCGTTATTTGTAAGATTACTTGAAGGAAAACGGAAGTGCATGAAAATCGATTTGAAGTATATTCAACTGATGAGTTCAATTTTTTTATTGTAAAAATTACATTTTATTGCTTTTGTCGTACTGCTGCCCCTTAATTTTGTTCAAAAGAAGCAAAAAGGACAAAGAATAGCATTATTGTTATTCTACTTTTCAAACTTTGAACAGGAGACAAAGAAAGAACGTGAACCCAAGGGAGCAACACCCCTATCTTTCTTGTTCTTTTCTCTTCTTTTCATGGGTTGTATACTGCAAAAGCAAAATAACCCATTTGAACAAATAGATAAAGTTCAAACCCAAAAAAAAAAACAAATAGAGAAAGAGAGAGGTTCATTTCTTTCTTCTTTTTTTCGCCTTTCTTGCTCACCAGGCAAGCCATCTTTTTTCATAATTCTAAAGCCATAAAAGAAAGAAAAAAAGAAGAAAAAGAATCCTCCAGTTCAATTATCCATGTTCCTTTGACTGTACACTTTGTTACTCCCACACATCCACACCAGTTTGACTTCCTCCAGAAGTATTTCTCTATTTTCTATATGCAGCATCCGGAGAAACAAATTCCTGGACTCTCCAAAAAGCAAATTGAAAATCAAGAACAAAACAAAAATAGATGTCGATGAATCATTTCTCTAGGACATGCAAACTTGTGTAACCCCATTCACCCCATTCTTCACAATGCCTGGTAAGAGAAAAAATAGCCACAAGCACCTACAATACTTATAGCAGGATACCATCGATCCGCTTGACTGAGTATCTGCATCGCTCACAGGTAGGAATTCACATACTTGGCGTCCTGCTCTTTTCGGGGGTGAGACTCAGATCTGGTTACTGCATGCAAAATTTGTCTTCCGTTGTCCCTTCTTGTTTTCCTCATCACTTATCCTCTACAAAGATTCTGTTTATAAAATCCCGGAACCTTTTGGAGTATAGCTTCGGATCAACAGCTGAGATAGAGGTGGGATCTACTTGCAATGACTTGTATGCATGTTCTAGCTTTTTGCTGATATCATAATCTTGGAGAATGTCAATGATACCAAAGTAAAGGACTATGTCAAATATCTCACTGCCACTCTGTGAGGGGGTCGAATTGCTACTTCCACTTCCTGTGTGCTGATCTACTTCAAATCTTGACACCCGCTCTGCTCTTGCAGGCGTGTTTGCACCTAGCCGAATAAGTGGACCCCTAGAGTATTTGAGCACAGATAACACAAAATCAGCCCATGTATTACATATATTTTAAAAAGATGGACTCAATCAAATTCTAAAATCATTTCTCATTATACTTCTAACACCCAAAACCATGATCACCAAAATATGGTAAATGGTCAAAAGTATAATCATCACTCAACTGCCACTGAACTTCATGAGATGTTAATTATTACTAGTACATGTTTCTTTTCATTCCACTTGGTAGGGAGCTAGCATTGGTTTAGAAGCTCAGGTTTTGAAGATACTAAGCCACCAATTATCCTCAATTGGGCCACCAATTATATGTCAAAAGGATCTAAACTCTCAGTCCAACCACATAAAAGATTGTTTAATGCCTCATATTGTCAACAACAATCACGGTTCGTCTTAATTGTTCAATTAGTTCTAGGAATTGGACCACACAATTAGTAAATAATGCTTTGCTTCTATCTCAAAAAGCAACAATACCCCAGCTGCACCTCTTGTCTACATCACAACCCCTCAACTAGGTCACTTTCAGTCAATCCAACCAACAAGATTATGTTCAAAGGAAGAAATCATAAAATGCCACTCCCATTTGGGAGAAGAAAAACGATCGAGAAAACAATATAACACAAATTATCGCTCCACTCATCTGAATTGTTAAAACATGTTCAGTATTTATTTGTGCATGGTAGTTGATATTTTAAGAAGAAAGTATTTCTTTGTTCTTCCCAAGCCTGATCAATAAGCATAAAGTCAAAAGTTAAACATGCGCTACATGCACAGCAGTAAAGGAGATGCCACCAGATGGGCCCCAATGCATTATGTATAAATTAGATCACCTAATTTGTAGATTCAGCACATTCTCTGGTTATTAGGGTGTGGGGGAAAGAAGTCCAAAAAAATGGCATAATTAAGTAATCTAGAATCTTCTAACTACTTCTCTAATTTTTTTTTTTTTTTTTTTTGGGGGGGGGGGGGGGAGGGTTAACATCTACGACATGGAACCCAACCATTTTTCTTTTTGATAAGGGAACCCAACCATTTTTCAACCACATTTCTCTCTTCAACCCTAAATCTCAGCCTCCCCTTAATGTGCATGCCACCATAGAGATGCATAAGATTTTCTCCATCTCAAACACCACACGTTCCTTAATTGGAAAATGGATGTAATAATGAGCTGGTTCCATCTGCTTGACGACAACATACAGCAATAGCAGTAACTAACTAATGTCAGCATAATCAATTATAAAAAGAGAACATACCGGCCTTCCATGATCCAATCCATATTGGGTAGTAAGTGATATCCTCTCATAGACAGACCTTCATGATGAATATCTCTTTTGCCTTATAAAAGCATCCAGCTCATTAATACACATTTTGAATATCCTACCGATTGATCAAGACTTCTAAGTTGTGACAATAACAAATTTAACATTTGCGGAACTAGAGGACTGAGATGACTTACCAAACTGCATATTGCTTGGAGACATCTTCATCTCATCACCTGAGCAATCATCACGGAAGTGAAGACCAATTAGAAGACTATAGTCCATAATTCTCTCAGCTTCTAGGAACTCACAGTCTCTATCAATTTGCCTGTGTAGACACCATGAAATGAGACCACTTTTTTAGCATATTAGTATAAGGGCTTATGTGCAAACTTGCAGACATCACGCGTGGGCATACCCCCCCTCCCCCCCACACACAGAAAATAATCTAAAGTTTAGCTAGTGAAGAAATAATAAGCATTAATGTGGAACTTACCTTATAAGTTCTTGATACCAAGAGTGTTCCAGGCGAAACACAAAATTAAGATCAAGGTCCTTAAGTGTTGTCGTTTCATCAATTTCACCCTCACGTTTATCAGTTGTGCGTCCATAAGAAGAACCTTTCAAGTCAAACCGTTTGTGGATGCGATAATCAGAACAAAACAGGTTGCCCATCACAATAAAGCGAGTCTGGTTTTCCATTGAATTAACAATGTTAATCAGATACGACAAGCATTTTGGTGAGAGAAGGGTTTGAATGCAAAACATGACTCCCTCAAATCATACCTTTTGACCTCCTACTGGTTTCACACAGTGTACGCCAAAAAACTTTGTCACCAAGGAGTTCTTGTACTGGCAAACATGTTGGTAGTAACTCGGAAGCATCTTAGTAAGCACCTGAACATGGTTGCAAACCAGTGGTGACAATCTATGGATCCTGAATTCAAGTGTAAGTGAAACTAAGAAATTCAAATGTAAATGCAAGGAACTGGAATACAAAATCAACTGCTCATTCTCAGAATCGCCAAATTCACTTATCTAATACTCCACTTTTTACTAGGCATGCTCTTCTTTTGAATTGAAAGGATTGAATGGTAGAGTTTGAAAACTAACCTTGACTTCAGATTTCTTGACAGTTTTAATCATAAACCGCTCCTCCTGAGTTAGGTAAAAGAAACTTCCACTCTTCCCAGGGGAAGAGAACTCCCTGAGTGCATCACTTCCACAAATAGCCAGCATGTAATCCGCCGGATCTATTGCAAACAATTCCCTCAAATGTCTAAATACCAAACAGAGCAGCCACCACCATAAATTTAGAAAAGTATATAGATATTCAAGCTTCCAATTCTTGGGAACCCAAAAACAAAGTAAACGAATGCAACTGGTTTCTAATTATATTACTCGAATTCCGAAAAAGAAGAAAAAAAAAAGAAAAACTATAAGGCTTTTCACATAGAGTCAATACCTGAAGACCATGGGACAATAATCCTTCCATCGAAAGTCCGAAGACTGATGCGGGGGCGTAAACTTTGATCCTTCTTGTGGAAATCTCGTCCAGAACTTTTCCTTTGGATCAAAATCAGTCGGTCTAAGCTCTCGCAATATGGAAGCATGCTTTCCAACAGAATACCTGAAGAAAAGAATTCAATTACAAAACCCAAGCAGAAAACAACAATAGTACTTCCAAATTAAGATAAACGAAAATGGATAAAGTACCTAATACCCAGTTGGAGATTACGCATCAAATCGTAGTTCTTATGCCCAACAGATATAGTTTGCCCTGGCTTCTTAACCTCACCGTTATCAGACCAACATGGACTTCTCTGTAACTGCCCAACTCCAACTCCTACTCCTCCACCACCACCACCACCATCCCCATCCTTACAAAACATGGAGGCCTCCACATTATCAACAATATCGCAAGTAATATCCCCGGCCTCCCCATCCAATTCCCATATGCAAATCCTGGGAAAATTTGGGTTCCTGGTCCCATCAACTGAAGACCTCTTCCTCGCCACCATTCCCTCAAAACCCCTCTCCCCTTCCTCCATTTCATTCTTGAATTCCTTTCCCCAATTCCCCGTATAGTTATTCCCATTTGTCCAGATAAACACACCTTTACCTTTGGGCACCCCATTTTCCCAATACCCTTCGTATATCTTCCCGTTGACCCAACTCAACACTCCCTTGCCGGAAATGATGCCGTTTTTCCACTCACCAACGTACTCGTTTCCATCGCTCCACAGGTATCTCCCATGGCCATCCTGCAAGTTTGATTTCCAAGTGCCCTGATAGAGGTCGCCATTGGCGTAACGCTTCTCACCGAAACCGTGCTTGCGGTCGCAGAGCCAGGACCCTCTGTAGGTGTCACCGTCGACGCCGATGAAGGTCCCCTGGCCGTCCATCCGACCGCCCACGAAGTCACCCTCGTAGGTGGCTCCTGAAGGCCACGAGAACTTCCCCTTCCCCCAGGCTTTCCCTCTCTTCCATTCCCCCTCGTACATGCACCCATCCGACCACAGGTACTTCCCGGTCCCGTGCGGCACGCTCCCCGACAAACTCCCCGTGTACAGGTCTCCGTTTCGCAGGATTTTCTCTACTCTTCTTATTGTTGTTGTTGTTGCTGTTGTTGTGCTTGCATCGATGGTAGTAGGGATGAGGTCGCCGCGAGTGGGAGTCACACGCCGCGAGTTTGGCTGGGATCGGGGATGCCCGGTAACCAGGCACGGCGGTGGGACAACTATCTCGATTTCCACCTCTTCCTTGGATACTTTGTTCTTGTCGGCGATTTCTTGAGAGAGAGTGAAGAGGGTCTCTTGCATTTTTTAGCAGAGGCTATTGTGGGTGTTATTGCCAGAAAATCGCCGGAGAACGCAGCAACGGATGCATTTCCGGCGACATTTTAGAATTCCAGGGTTTGGGTTTCAGATTCGCTTAATTAAACGTGAGATGGGTTGCGTTTCCTACCATATTTTTTACTGTTGTTGCTTTGAAGAAGTGGTGAGAATCCTAGAAACAGAAGAAGCAGAGAAATAAAGCAAAAAATATTGGCGCAACAGAGAAAGTGAATGAGAAAGGGACTATATGGGCCGGCTATGCTTGGGAAACGTTGCTGCTTGCTACTATTGATTACCATTTACGAGCAAAGCGAGCAATGATTTTACCAAAAGAAAACATACTACTACTTAAAAAAAAATTAAAAATTAAAAAGAGCGGATTCCACCAATCTTGCTCGACTTTCATTAATGACGAACATGCCCTTTGATATTCTCAATATGTCGTGCAATACGTGAAGAACAGTTATTGCATAAGCTTTACATCAGATGATGTCTACCTTCGGAATTTAAAATGAGTTCAGATCGGAGTATAAAATTTAGTAAATGGGATCTTCTTAGATCTGATTATCATTGTCATAATTGAACATTTTCAAGTTGAATACTGTCTTTCTAGGTAAAACCTTAAACAGGACTTGTTAATGTTTAATCTTTTGTTTCTTTACTTAAATAGTCGCACCAAAATTTCTTTTGTTTACTATTGCCATAAACTCATCAATGTTCATGGCTCGGGTTGGTTTAAGTTGTACAATAAACTCCTATAAAAAAAAATAAAAAAAAAGTTGTAGAATAAACTCAAACCAAACCATAACCAACCTTACTGATTGATTCGGTGCAAATCTGGATCCAAACCAAATCGTTCGTTCTGAAAAAATAAGATCAAGTTGAACCAATTTTGACCAGTCTGGCTTGCTTCGATGTATCAGGTTCTCAAAGTTGAGCCCAATCTCGGTTCAAATATTGGGCTATTTAAGTTAAATCTAACAGCTGAATCTATTTCTCTTATTTATGCCTAGCCCAAAAAATTGTTAGTATTTAACTTATTTTCTAGTAGTCTTGGTTTTTACCATAGGTTTCGTTTAGTCCTCCCCAACAACGTTGATCTTTACAAAACTTGATTGTGGGTTTCCTTTGATCACCTTTTAATTTCAAGTACTCAAAATGAATTTGTCATACAAATTCAGTTTCAAATGAGTCATCTAAAGACAAATGATCCCATGTTGTTTTACTAGAGGCTGTAGGGTATTTCTCATACTCAGATACCCACACAAGGATTGGGATTGGGATTGCTATTGGTGGTTGTTCTGAATTATTATTTTTTTTATAATATTTTATTTTTTAAAAGAAAATCAAATCAAAATGACACATGAAAATAACAAGGATTTTTTCTTAAATTAATTATTAATTTAATTTGGTTAGTCAAATACCATCAAAATTATTTTGGTTACTTAGAACTATTTTGATTTGGTAACAATAGCATTTTTTTTTCCTTACAAAAACTTTTAGTAACCATATCAAATTTCTAATTTAGTTCGGTAGCAGATCGAATTGCATCCCTAACGATGACTATCTCAAATATGTTGTTGTCCTTTTTCATCCCACCCTCATTTAATTTCTATTGCTCTAGATAGTGTAACAAATCATAAGCAAAACGAATATCTTGTGCTTCCATCATCCTTGATTTCACGTTGTTTCCCTTAAACATCTTGACTTCAACCCCGATTCAATTGAGGACTTGTTAATTACATGAGTTGGTTGTTCTAAAACTTCAATCCTACTTGATGGTGTTGAATTGAGGAAAACCATGACCCAATTCTACCTTGTAATATGTCCAACTTGTAGCACAATCTAATGGTTTTCCGGTTTAATTTGTTGTTTTTTTTCCAATTTAAATATATTACAAATAAAAATAATATTTTACTATAATGGTTCATCATTTATTAGTTTCAATTTCAATTAATACAAAAAATTCATTAGTATTTTACAAATCCATCATTCATAAATTTCAAAGTTCTTTTAATGACTTAACACAAAGCAACTATATGTAATACAAACCATAGAAACTATACAAGTACTAAATTGTTCAATATATATAAATATTTAGGGTTAAAACAAATTAGGTTCTTAAATTTAGGAGTGAATAACAATTTTGGTCCCAATGTACAAATTCTTACAACTAAACCCGATTGTTAGGGTTAGAGTTAGGACAAAATATGGATAAAACTTTTGATGATACATGGATAGATTTTGGGACTAATATTCAAAATTCAATTAAAAAAGAACATGAGATAGTTATATATGTGCCTGCACCTGCCCATTTTCTAGTTGTAGGTCATGTGACCTATTTTCACATATGTACCTACATGTATTTATCATGTGACCTATTTTCATTAATTTCCTTTAACAAAGTTGCAAATAGGGATCTGATTATTGTGTAGTGAAAATATAAAGGGTTTAATTGTAAGAATTCACATGTTGGAGACCAAATTGTTATTCATCCCTAATTTTATGAACCAAAATTGATATTAGCCCAAATATTTATACAAAAATAAATCAAATATTTACAAAGGAATATATATATTAAATATATATAAGTTATTGTGTTACTAGTTTGGGTTGGTTTACGAAAATCTAAAACTATGAGTCGTCAATTTATGCATTTTTTCAACTCAAATCCAAACTAGCACCCAAAAACCGACTCGTTCAAATGATTTGATTTGGTTTGATAGTCTAATCAAATCTGTGTACAAGTCAAATGCCATTTGTGTATGTATATATATAAAGATAATAAAAACAAACTATAAAAAAATAGATTTATTTAAAATATCAAATATTTTAAAAACATATCACGAAATAACTAAAACCCCCAATAAAACATACAAGGTAACTATCACCAAAGCACCCATGGCCAACCTTCCCGACAAAAGCATTGGTTAGCTACGGAAAATCACAGGCAAAACTACAACATTTTCTACTCTCTTTTTGGTTATATCTTTATTGTTTCACATAACCATTAATTTCTAGCTTACAAGGTGACAAAAAAAGAAAAAAAAAATCCTAACTTTTTGTCAACAAGATGTAACTGTTGAGAGTTTAGAGATTTTTCTTTCTTTTTTGGTTGTTCAATTCACAGAAAGATTTCATTTGAGAGAGAAACAGAGTTTGTGTAATGCATAAATTTGTAATTGGGATTGACACTATCAATGAAATCCTTTAGTTACCCACTAAATTTAAAAGAAAAGAAAAACTACATAAATGTTGTAATGACACTTACCAACCGAAACAAACTAAGCATGCATGTTGGTACGGACCGGTACAAATAGTGGAATGGAACATAGACTGGGACTTCTATGTACAGTTTTACTACCGAAACTCATATGAAATGGAATTAACAAGCATGTTTTGCTGTCCCACCTTGCAATTTCTTAACGCATAAGTTGTATCTTCATTGTATTACGAAGAGATTTTAAAGGGCAATGTTTCAAATTCATTTGGAACTTTATTTTTTCGAATACAATGCCAAATTCATTCCTTATCACCATACTTGATCCCACTCCTCTTTCTTTTACCCATCCCTAACTCTACAAGTTTTATAGTTCCAATCCATATGATATGTTGATTTTATCGATAATGAAAAATTTGCATTATAATGCCCGATTAGTTTTAGGGTTTTCAGTTTTTAAAGAGAGTGTCTAAAAATCTTAGTTTTAATCTCATAATTTTTACATTAGGGTTTCTATCACATAGAATATGTACTTCTAAAAGCTCTAGGATTTCGAGAATTGCAATTAAACCCCTGGTTTAATTAATTCTTAGAAATCTCTTTGTTAACTCTATAGTTTTCTCTATTCTTGCAATTGTTCAATTGTGTGTGATCCTTTAGGTTCAATATCGTATTGGTAGTAGGTCGTAACTTTTACATAATAACTAAAACTCACTCAATTAAGTAAAACTCTTTAAATTCTAATTCTAATTAAAACACCTTTAAACTCTTTTAAGTGCGCATCAAAGCATGATGAACTATATACAAGGCATCTATGGTGCCTCAAGTCCAATAATCACTTGTACAACTGCAATGTAAGAATTCCTATTGATAGCCAGTAAAATGTCACATTAGGAATTACTTAATCGAGTCAATTTGGTGTACATGTTCTCTAACAAGAACCTACATAACTTGTTTTAGTGTCTCATACACTAGAGACCATGAGACCAATCACTCTCAACTCCTTGAGGAAACATAGTATGTACTAATCTATATGAATTCAATAATGCCCTTCTTAGTGATCCTATGATTATGAACATTTAATAATAAAGTTTTAAAAAATATATCTCATTAGCATAATCTCGTCATGGTGCTTATTTTCATTGCTCTTATTTTATGAGCTTTATCATGTAATACATATGTAGTGATTTGTAAAGAACATGATAAATAAGATATTTTCCATTAATTAATATTTATTGTCAATAAATGAATAAGATTAACTACAAGTAACATGTCCATAACATCAAATGCTATTGGCTTATAGGGCATACTACTATCAATCTCCCACTTGCACTAAAGTCGATTGACCATGTATCTCGCACCCATCTTCTCAAAATGGTGATCGAACTGTTGTTGTGAAATCGCATTAATTAGTGGATCCGCTATATTATCTATTGATGAAACTCTTTCCACATTTATATTGTCTCTTCCAATGATCTCTCTAATCAAATGGGACCACCACAAAATCTGTTTGGATTTTTTTATGAGGCCTTGGTTCCTACACCTGCACAACAGTGTCATTGTCGTCACAGTATTAAATACTGATTTTACAATATATTGAACCACACCAAGTTCAGTGATAAACTTTTTCATCCAAACAACCTCCTTCTTAGCTTCTGATACAACAATATATTCGGCCTCCGTGGTCGAATCTGCAGTGGTTTCTTGCTTGGAACTCTTCTAGCTCACTGCTCCACCATTTAAGGTGAACAAGTATCTAGAGACTGATGTACTGTTATTTTTTCATATTGAAAACTAGAGTCTGTGAAGTCCTCAAGTTTTAAATTTGCACCTCCATATATGATAAACAAATCTTTAGTTCCTCACAAGAACTTAAGAATGTTTTTCACAACTATCCATTAACCCTCACTTGGATTGGAATGAAATATGCTCGTAACACTTAAAGTTTATGTGACATCAAGCCTTCTACATAACATTGCATACATGATGGAACCAATTGCCAATGCATATGTATCTTACTCATGCATTCTTTCTCTTCTAGAGTCTTTGGGGATATCCCCTTTTAGAGAAAAAATCCATGACTCATTGGTAAAAGTCTATTTTTGAAATTTTCCATGCTAAATCTCTTTAGCACCTTGTCTATGTATGCAAATTGGGATAAAACTTGCATCCTTCTATATCTATCTCTATAGATCTATATCCCCAAAATGTAGGGCATTTCACCCAAGTCCTTTACGGAGAAGTTCTTTGACAGCAAAACCTTGGCTGACTTTAAAATATCTACATCATTCTTGATGAGTAGTATGTTGTCAATACACAACACCAAAAGTGACATAACACTCTCACTGACCTTCTTATACACACATGTTTCATTTTTATTTCTGATAAAATCAAATGATTTGATTGTCTTATCAAAATGGATGTTCCAACTTCTAGAAGCTTGCTCTTATCTATAAATGGATTTTTTAAAGCTTATATACGTTTTGGTCACTACCACTGGATGTGAAACCCTCAAGTTATGTCATGTACATATCCTCCTCTATGTTTTCATTGAGGAATGTTATCTTTACATCCATCTACCATATCTCATAGTTATGGTATATAGCTATTGCAAGTAAAATCCTAATGGATTTAAGTATGGTCACTAGAGAGAAGGTTTTGTAAAAGTCAACTCTTTGTATTTGCTTGAAACCCTTCGCTACTAGCCTTGCCTTATAGGTCTCTATCGACAAATCTCAATTGCTATTATACATTCTAACAACATTGGAAGAAAATACTTTGGCCCCTTTTTTATCATCAAATAGATTGATAAGGTTGCTTACAAACTACAGCTGCTATAAGATGCAAAGATCCACCCTGTATTTCATGTGTCATTACTGAAGCTCTATAGAGGACTAGAGGAAGGACACTCTCCGTGCCCTTTACCTCCCAGTATTGAGAAGGACACCCCATTTACAAACCTTTTGCTAGAATAGAAAAGAGAAAAGTTTGGAGGAAAGGGAATTGGACACAACACTGATTGATTCAGTGGGAAGATCTTCTAGTAGAAGAAGCTACTTAGGAAACTTTTTCTAACTTTCGAAAAAGCTTTCCACAACTCGACCTTGAGGACAAGGTGTTTTTCAATAAGGGAAGTATTAATACAATTACAAACAAAGATAGGGAAAATAAGGTTAAAGGCAGCAAAGGAAAGAAAGGATGTTGAAGAAGCTGTCCAAAAGCCTAGAAGGTTATTAAGGCTCTAAGGATTACAGCCTCAACAATCCGAATAACACAAAGAGAAGAGTTAATAAGAAAACAAGTTGGTTAGAGTTTGTTACAAGGTTGTTAAGGCTGTTATGGTTAGAACAAAATTGTAACTAACTTTATAACTATCAACTCAGCTAACTAAGTAGTCTGAAACTATTATAAATAGGACTTGTAATGTGTAAACTCATTCATTCAATTAAATATCCAAAAATTTATCTTCTTTTATCTAGTTACATTCTTGCAAAATTCTTGGAGTTTAGGCTTATCTCAAATCAAATCATCCTTAGTGTTGACCCGTATTTGATTTTAATAATGACAAAACACTACTCTAATTGCACTAACAGTTTTATCTAAGTGTTTAAGCAGCAAAAGCATTCAGTATAGAAACAAAGATGCAAGAACTCAACTCGATTCAGACACCAAGACAAGACAGAAGATTAAGGTAATTAAAACAATTGTAAATCTCTCATGTTCAAATACTTAGCTTGATTTGTGGCTCATTTTACAAAAGACTTTGACAAAACTATTCATACAAATGTTTCTAAGTCAAAAACAGTTTTAAAACACTACTCTATATACCATTCGACTGGGATATGAAACAGAAGGTTCCCAATTGACTGGTGTTAAGAATCCAATCGACTAGTAACTGGGATAGAAAGTTTTCAGTTGACTGGTGCTTAGGATCTAGTCGACTAGTACTTCTGACCCAGTCAACTGGTACTCTCCCATAACCTAAAAAGTGAAGTTTCTCACTTGACCCAGTTTACTGGTACAAAGACCCAGTCGGCTGGTAATTCAAAAAAAATGACCGTTTGAGATGCGGGATTTGAGCATTAAATGCCCCAAACCTACCAAGTTAGTGTCAAACGTCCATATTAATTCAAGACTATGTAAACCCACTTCAATGAGCATTTAAAAGCAAAACATAACAAATTCAATTCACAAGAAAGCTCATCAATTCTCAAAAGCTTTGAAATACTTATTGTTGAGCCATTCTTCAAGCTTGTTCTTGAAAGAGAGATATTATTCATTTGTAAAAGCACTTATTGTTATCTCTTTACCATTTACTTTACTACAAATCTCATTTATTGTAAAAGGGAAAGAGTTGTAATAACTCTTAGAGGGTTTAGGATTAAGCACTTCTTTGTAACTTCCGTGAAGAAGGGATTAGCTTCGATGAGGAAGGGTTTAGCTTATGTAAGGAATGGATTAGCTTGGTTGTAAGGTTTGTGCAACACCCGTGAAGTTGCACTACTAAAGTTTTAGTGGATTACTTCAAGGAGGTTCCTTGAAGGGAGTGAACGTAGGGTCGGAACGATTCTGATATTTCCAAACCACTATAAACGAAGTTTGCACTTTCTTTCCTTTTAAACTCCTTTACTTTCAAGTATATTATTTGATTGTGTACATTGCGTATTTAACTATTTAAAAACTTGCACGTTTAATTAGCAAAAGTTTTTAAAACCCAATTCACCCCTCTCTTGGGTTTGAACCTCGGTTTACAATTGGTATCAGAGCCTCGTACTCAATTTCTGGCTTAAAATCCTTGAGTTGATCTGATGGCATCTAATAGTTATACCGAAGGGCATGTAACGACCCATCCCGGGTTGGCCATCCCCGAGACGGTGTCATCACATTTTGAAAATCCCAGCACGACACATACATGAAACAATAAAAATAACAACAATAGAAATTTTTACATCAATCCTCAACCCTCACCAGGGGAGATACATCATTCTGATCTTGACTTAAACATTATATACAACGTAAAATGCATGAATATTTACAAATAAAATTTTTATTTTATTTTCTCATTAGTCTGAGGATGTGGACACGTACGTGGCTTACAGATAATGATTTCGTCTGAACCTCAACTCACCAAACTATTTGTCATGCCTACTACCTGAAATCATTGTACAATGAGGGTTGAGCTTCACAAGCTCAGTGAATTAAATTTACTAGAAGTACTCAATTTGTATAAATAGTCTTTTAATATTTAATCAATTATATCTCACATAACTTGATAATAGTATTCTACTATCACTACACATGTCATAAGTCTCATACTTCTATGTTTCTTTCTCACCATAACTGTCTCTCTGTGAGACTCATTTATCTATAAATAAATATATAATAACAACAACACTTTAGTATACAATCAACATATAAAACAAATGCAATACATGAATTATTATTAGGGAACATCTTCCAATATGTCGACATGTTTTTATCTTAGACCGACCCCCTCCCTTGTTCTTTTTTTCCAGCATATACCGGCTGTCATAGTTTTCATTTATTTCTAGCATATACCGGCTGTCACAGTTTTCCTTTATTTCCAGCATATACCGGCTATCACGATTTTTCAATTAGACCGGCCCCTTCCCGGTTCTTTTATTTCATGCATATGCATATGAACAATGATATGAAATATGCATATGAACAAAAACATAAAAACAAACATGAACTCAAATATTTAAATTAGCTATCCTGATTTTTCTCAAATTATTATTTGAAAAATTTTCACTAAATTCCTCTCCTCATAAATCACATCAAAGCATCCATCATAGCTTGTCAATATCCACTAAATTTCATCTCCTCATAATTCGTATCAAAACATCAATCATAGTTAATAAAAAATTTCACTTATTACTTTTATTATTAAATCAACTTATTATTTCAAAAATATTATTTCTCACATAATAATTTTATACATGTCCAAAATTCCTATCATTCCTATAAATCAATTTTTCATATACCACCAAAGCATAAGCTAATAATTTATTTTAATATCATCACTAGATATTTCATTTTTATCTAGATTACCTAAAGTAAATCTAACTCACCACGTAGCACTTAGAGCTGCCCGTGGATCACCTCCTTGCCTTTTCTGCTCCTCTCAGCAATTTCCTCCGGTTGCTAATCGTCAACACATGATATAATATTTATATTAAAATTTCTAATTTATTATGCAATTCTTCCTAATTTACACCCTTTGAAAATTCCCACTTTGAATTCCGAGAAATTTTATGTATGCTAAATTTCAAAAATAAACTTCACGTTATTACCTTCTGTTTTTTCTTAGCATTTCCTGTGATTCTCTATAAAATTCTTCTGTAAACCCTTCAAAATTTTACTCTTTCAACCTTTCTTTCAGTCCCCAAGTGTTTAGAGAAAATAGAGTAGTTTGAATCGTAAAAGGAAGAAACTAAACAGGATTTGAAAATGAATATATATTATAACTTAAATTTTATATATATTTGCAAAAGTAAGTCTCAGCATTTCATCCCTTGAATTTTGCCACGATTTTGAGATATGGCTCACATGCAAAGTCATTCTTTTAACTTGGCAGCAGGTGGCAACACTTGCTACTACGTTTTTTTTTTAAGAAGAAATAAAAAAAAAATTTCTTTTTCTTGTTCCTTCTCTTTTATATTGTTCACGATTTTTTTTTTTGTTTTCCATTTTCTTTGTTATTACGCCTCCATACATCTTTTTTTTTAAGAATTGTTTTATTCAAATAATAATAAACTTTTCACATATATTTTATTTTAATTCCATGTTATATGTATTAAATTACTTCTTTACCCTTACTTTACGAATACGGGTATTACAAGGCATTCCTATACTAAACATCCCTTGTTCAATGGCTCCACCTATAACTATTGGAAAAATAGAATGAAAATCTTTGTCGAATGACAATTACAATCTATGGAGGGTCATTAAAGAGGGACCTAGAATTCCTACAAAGGAAATAATCATTGAAGAAATCAATCATACAATGTCTAAACTCAAAACAGAGTTTAATGAAGATGATTGTAGAATGATATCTCTCAATAGTAGAGCAACTAGCATATTACATTGTGCTCTAGATATTACTGAATACAATAAAATTTCTGCATGTATTTCAGCTAAAGAAATTTGGGACAAATTGCAAGTTACATATGAAGGAACTAGCGAAGTTAAAAAATCAAAAATCTATATACTAGTGTCCAAGTATGAATCTTTCAAAATGTCTCCAAATGAAACTATTTCTCAAATGCACTCACGTTTTACTACCATTGTTAACGGTCTAAATCTTCTTGGTAGGAACATTGAGGAATTTGAACTAACAAGGAAGATCTTAAGGTCTTTGCCATCCACTTGGAAAATAAAGAAGATGGTCATCACAGAGGTCAAAGATCTCGACAAACTTGATGTTAAAACACTTCTCGGATCACTATTGATATACAAGATGGGGTAAATGAATCCCGTTGTCAATGATGATGAGAAGAAGAAAAAAATGATTGCTCTCAAAGCCTCTATGAGCAATAAAGATGAAGAAACAGAAGAAGATTTAGAGAGTAGTGAAGAAGATGGTGAGATGGCTCTAATCACCAAAAAGGTTTCACAAGTTCTTGAAAAAGAGCAAGAAACTTTACACAAGGGATTCCACTCCAAAAAGGGAACCTCTTGTGTGTTACGGTTCCAAAAAGTTCGGTCATATCAATGCTGACTGTACAATAGCAAGAAAACCATATAAAAGCTTCAAAAAGAAAGCTATAATTGCAACCACTTGGAGTGATGACGAAGAAGAAGAATCCTCAGACAATGAGGTCGGATATGAGGAGTTGCCAACCTATGTCAATGGCAATCGACGACGAAAATGAGGTATCAAATTCATCCCCTTCTATTAATAACATTGTTAGTAGTAGTGAATAATTAATAGAGGTTATAAATGAAATGCATGAAGAATTGAAGAAATTCGATTATAGGAACACCACCCTAAAAAAAGGAAATTGTATCTCTTGCTAAAGGGATGAAAGGCTTAAAGGAAGAAAAAGAAAAACTATCTTCCATGCTTTATGATTCTTTACAAAGATTTTCTAAAAAAATGAAAATGAAAATTTAAAGAATAAAATAATGGATTTGAATAGCACTATATCTAGACTTATAATTGGAAAAGAAAAGCTAGATGAAGTGCTATCTTGCCAAAGATTAAGTGGAGGAAAATCCAGGTTGGGTTATTCTCCATTAGGCAAGAAAAAATCAAAAGAGACCTTATTCATAAAAGCAACATATGTGAATTAAGCCTCTACTTCCAAAGCCACTAGCAAAATCAAAAGTACTCTTTCAATATATGCTAGTAGGTCTAAGAATGTAAATTTAAATTCTAATGCATATACTAGAATAAAGCATCCTAGAAATATTCATGCATATATGTATGCTCACTCAAGAAATGAAAAAGCTAGGAATAATCATTCAAGGAATACATATACTAGAAATACATATCCCAAGAATAACCATCATGTGTATTCTAGAAATAATATGTATGCTCACACCACAAGTGCACAACCTAGGAGCTACCATAATGAGGACACGACTAACAAATAGCACTTCCTATTCAAGTTCCAATTGGACCAGTTACAATGACTTGAGCTAAAAGGTTCAAGGAAACTCTCAATGAGCTGATTCAACACATTTGGGCTAAGAACCATCTTTGGGGGCCCAAGATGATGCTATACGTGATCCACAAGGATAAGTTTCCATAATTCAAGCTTTGGAATAATCCAGCAACTCAAGATGGTGAATTAAAATCTTAGTTTCCCAAAATTAGAGACTTACTTGTTTTGATTGGCTCATCAAGGAAAAAGGCAGGCTGCAATTTTACTTATTACCTTTTTTTTAATTGTTTCCTTATTAATTTAATTGCTAAATTATAAGGCTTGCATGCCAAGTTAGGTACTTTCCTTATTTGGATTTTACGTTACCAGAATTCTATTTAGGTTTATTTCCTATTTCGTAGTTTCCTATTCCTACTAGAATTTTATTTAGGTTTATTTCCTTTTTCTTAGTTTTCTTTTTTCTAATTGGTTACGAATTCTCATGTATTTAAATAGCCATTGGATTTTTGGAATAAGACAATTCAGATTTGATTCATACTTTTGGAGAGAAAATTCTTTTTGGTTCTTTTAGAACTTCTGAACTTATCAGAGTTTACGTGGCGTTCATCTTCGACTTATCAGCCAATCCTTCCATAATTGATTGTGGCGTCTTTATTATACCAAGGTTCTTGCTTCAACATAAGAAATGGGTCGCGATCTCACATAAATCTGCTTCTAGACAATCTTGGAATTCTTCTTGATCCATCAAGTTCTTAGTTCTTGGTGTGGATCATATCAGTTGGTATCAGAGCCTTCTAGTTGCAGGTTTGCTTATCTTTTGTTTTGATTTATAAAAAAAAAAAAGTGAAAAAAAAACAAAATTAAAAAAAAGAACGAATTTCTAGTTTAAAAAAAAGTGAAAAAAAACGTGAAAACAAAAGTGTGTGATATTTAGATCAATCCTTTCAATTCTTGTTTCAATTTCTCATCTTTGTTTCCTTGTAGTCTAGCCTTTAAATCCGAATTTCTTTGTGAGTTATCGGTGAATTGTTGCTGGAAACTTTAATACTTTTTCAGTTAGTTTGATAAGAACCTATAGAGGATTATTACTAGTGGAAAAAGACAAGAGTGGTGAGCACATAAGAGGGTAAACGCCAATCTGATTTTTGTGTAAAAACATAAGTGAAATTGAGTGACTCATTCTTTGAGTGAAACACGTGAGGGAGTGTGTGAGGTTCTTTTGTTTCTTTTTTTTTTCTAACTTTGTTTTTGTAGCAAACATGTCAGACAACAAGAACAAAAATAATTTCGGAGATATGTCGGGAGAGGTTGACCTGAAGTTGCTCATGAAGGCTTTAATGGGTGAGATGAGGAGAGTATTAAGAACGGAGATGGAACAGGTTCATGAGCAGATAGATCTAGTAGAGAATGAATGTGTGGGGAAGCAACAAAACGCTCCTAATATGCGTAGGAGGGAGAGAGTTCAACCTAGGGGAGAAAGAGTTGAAGATGAGGGATACACTGCCCAAGGAGAATTGTTGGTTGCAAGGAGAGCTCTAAATATGCAAATCAAAGAAGTTGACGAAGTGCAGCAAGAAAACATCTTTCATACTAGATGCCATATGCAAAACAAGGTATGTAGTGTGATTATTGATGGAGGTAGTTGTACTAACGTTGCTAGCACTACAATGGTTGAGAAATCAGGGCTGCTAACAATTAAACATCCTCGGCCTTACAAGTTGCACTGGCTCAATAATAGTGGTGAAGTGAGGGTGAACAAACAGGTGTTAGTTTCCTTCCGGATTGAAAAATATGAAGATGAAGTTTTGTGTGATGTAGTTTCAATGCAAGCTGGACACTTGTTACTAGGTCGACCATGACAATTCGATCGGTGTGTTAAACATAATGGCTTCACCAAAAAATATTCGTTTGTAAGCAATCAAAGAACAATCACTCTAGTTCCTTTGACACTAAAGCAGGTTTATGAAGATCAAGTGAGATTACAAAAAGAGAGTGAGCAAACGAAAGAAAGTGACAAAAAGAGAACGAATGAAAATCGGAAAGAGAAAATGAGATAGGCCGGAAAAATTTAGAGAGAAAATAAAAAAGCTAATTCGGCCATTGAGAGAAAAATAAATTTCTATACAAGAACGAATGAAATAAAAAGAGTGATGGTTTTAAATCAGCCAATGATTGTACTTTTGTACAGAGAGGCGTTAAACACTAACCAATTTAACTCATCTTTGCCTAGTTCTATTGTTTCTCTTTTGCAGGAGTTTGATGATATCTTTCCCGAGGAGATTCCATATGGTTTACCTCCTCTTCGAGGAATTGAACATCAAATTTATTTTGTGCCCAGTACTATAATTCTAAACTGACCAGTCTATCGAAGCAATCCCGATGAGACAAATGAGCTACAAAGGCAGGTTAGTGAATTGATGGAAATGGGGTACGTAAGAGAAAACATGAGCCTGTGCGTTGTTTCGGTGATTTTAGTTCCTAAAAAGGATGGGACATGAAGAATGTGCGTTGATTGCCAAGCAGTCAACAATATAACGGTAAAGTATCGACATCCTATTCCTCGTTTAGATGATATGCTAGATGAACTGCATGGTGCATGTGTATTTTCTAAGATTGATTTAAAAAGTGGATATCATCAAATAAGAATGAAAGAGGGTAATGAATGAAAAACTGCTTTTAAAACGAAATATGGTTTATATGAGTGGTTAGTTATGCCATTTGGACTAATAAATGCACCCAGTACCTTCATGAGATTAATGAACCATGTTTTGCGAGCTTTTATAGGCATATTCATTGTTGTTTATTTTGATGATATTCTTATTAATAGCACAAACTTAGATGATCATGTTGGGCATTTAAAATCAGTTTTGGATGCACTTAGAAAAGAGAAGTTGTTTGCTAACTTGAAGAAGTGCACCTTTTTGCACCGATAAGCTTGTGTTTCTTGGTTTTGTTGTGAGTGCACAAGGAATACATGTTGATGAAGAGAAGATTCGTCCGATTAAAGAATGGCTAAGTCCCACGAGTGTTGGTCAAGTTCGTAGTTTTCATGGCCTTGCTAATTTTTACAGGAGGTTCGTGAAAGACTTTAGCAGTATTGTCGCACCACTTACCAAAGTCATCAAGAAGAACACTGGATTCAAATGGGGAGATGAGCAAGAGAAGGTGTTCCAATTGATCAAAGGTCACCAACAACTGATTTTTCAACCCGGATATTGGGTTTGGTTACACATGAGGAAAAAAAGATTTCCAGCACAAAAGCGTTCAAAGTTACTTCCTAAAGGAGATGGACCTTTTTCTGTCCTTGAGGGCATCAATGACAAGGCATATAAATTAGGTTTGCTAGGTGAGTACAATGTTAGTACCACTTTCAATGTTTCTGATTTAAAACCTTTTTATATAGGTGATGATTTGAGAACAAATCCTTTCCAAGAGGAGGGAAATGATGAGGACACGACTAACAAATGACATCTTCCTATTCAAGTTCCAATTGGACCAGTTACAAGGGCTCGAGCTAAAAGGTTCAAGGAAACTCTCAATGGACTGATTCAACACATTTGGGCTAAGAACCATCTTTGGGGGCCCAATGATGATGTTATACATGATCCACAAGGATGAGTTTCCATAATTCAAGCTTTGGAATAATCCAACAACTCAAGTTGGTGAATTAAAATCTTAGTTTCCCAAAATTGGAGACTTACTCGTTTTGGTTGGCTCATCAAGGAAAATGGCAGGCTACAATTTTACTTATTACCTTTTTTTAATTGTCTCCTTATTAATTTAATTGTTAAATTATAAGGCTTGCATGCCAAGTTAGGTAATTTCCTTATTTGGATTTTAGGTTACCATAATTCTATTTAGGTTTATTTCCTATTTTGTAGTTTCCTATTCCTACCAGAATTCTATTTAGGTTTATTTCTTATTTCTTAGTTTTTATTTTTCTAATTGGTTACGAATTCTTATGTATTTAAATAGCCATTTCTTTTTTGGAATAAGACAATTCAGATTTGATTCACACTTTTGGAGAGAAAATTCTCTTTGGTTCTTTTAGAACTTCTGAATTTATCGAAGTTTTCGTGGCGTTCATCTTCGACTTATCAATCAATCATTCCATAAGTGATTGTGGCGTCTTTATTATACCAAGGTTCTTGATTCAATATAAGCAATGGGTCACAGTCTCACATAAATCTGCTTCTAGACGATCTTGGAAGTCTTCTTGATCCATCAAGTTCTTAGTTCTTACCGTGGATCATATCATACCATCATACAATTCCTAGTAATAACATGCATCATATAAACATATATACTAGGAATACTTATCTAATGAACCATAGGCATACATATTTGAGAAATCCTAGAAATATCAATAACTATTATCCTAGGATCATGCCTTATCAACATGTCTACAATCTTAACGCACTTTATGGGTCCCTAAAGGAACCGTATTTTCTAGGACTAACCCCAAAGGACCCAAGAAATTTTGGGTACCTAAGAGTGCAATTGTATATCGTTGTGTAATATAGATATGTCTCCACACCAAAGAGAAAGGTAACTATTGGTACCTTGATAGTGGATGCTCAAAGCACATGACCGGTGATTAAAGCATATTCAAAAAGCTAACTCTAAGGGATGGTGGACATGTCACCATTGGATATAACACAAAGATAAAGATCATCGGGTATGGAAAAGTTGGTAATGATTTCTTAACCATTGATCATGTATTATATGTGGAAAGCCTTAAGCCAAATTTACATAGTATTAGTAAACTATGTGACAAAGGCAACAAAATCATATTTGAAACCTCTCATTGCCTAGTTATAGACATAAAAAGTAACAATATCAAGTTTGTTGGGCATAGACACGAAAATGTCTATATAGTTGATTTAAAATCTTTGCATTCAGAAAATGAAAAATGTTTTCCCGCATTTAGTGAAAACCCATGGCTATAGAAGACTTGGCCATGTGAATATAGATTTTCTTGAAATCATTTCAAGAAAATATTTAGTCATTGAACTACCAAAAATCGAATTTGAAAAAGATAAGGTGTGTGATGCTTGTCAAATGGGAAAACAAACTATAATTTCTTTGAAATAAAAAAATATAGTCTTAACTACTAGACCCTTGAACTTTTGCATATGGACTTATTCGGTCCAATAAGTACCATTTGTCTAGGTGACCATCAATATGCTCTTGTTATTGTTGATGACTATTTAAGATATACCTTTGTTATCTTTATTGCTTACAAGAATAAAGCTTATAAAGGATTTGTGAACTTTTGTAAAAAGATTCAAAATAAAAAAGGAATTTTCATTTCGAGCATTAGAAATGATCATGGAAAATAAATTTGACTCGAAGACCGATGAAGGGATCTTCTTAGGATATTCAATCTCTAGTAAAGCTTATAGAGTTTTTAACAAAAGAACTCTAGTGGTTGAAGAATTTGTACATGTAGTCTTTGATGAATCTAACCCTATTAGTAGTCTAGTAGTTTCTTTTAATGATGATGCAGATTTTGTTCCAATGATAGAAACACCTACTCCCATTGTTGACCCAAAAGAGAATGAACCTCAAATAGATCAAGTAGTAGATGCTCTCAATCTTGAACAACCATCTACAAGTCAACAAGAGGATAGTTTTCCCAAAGATTGGAGGTATATAAATTATCATCTAATCGATCAAGTGATTGGTGATCCTTCACAAAGGGTAAGAACTCGATCCTCTATTAGAAATATTTGCAATTGAGTAGCTTATTTATCGCAAGTAAAACCTAAGACGTTTGTAGAAGCCGAGAAGGTTGCTGATTGGATAAATGCTATGCAAGAAGAAATAAATCAATTTGAAAGAAACAAAGTATGGAATCTAGTTCCTAGACCAAAGAATCACACTATAATAGGAACTAAATGGGTATTTAGAAATAAAATGGATGAAAATTGAATAGTAACTAGGAACAAGGCTAGACTAGTTTCTAAGGTATATAATCAATAAGAAGGAATTGATTTTGATGAGACCTATGCTCCTGTAGCTAGATTAGAAGCTATTCAAATGTTATTAGCTTTTGTGTGCTTTAATAAGTTTAATTTATTTCAAATGGACGTAAAAAGTGCCTTTTTAAATGGCTTTATAGAAGAAGAAATGTATGTTGAGCAACCTCTTGGATTTGAAAATCCTTCTTCCAAACCATGTCTATAAGCTTTCTAAAGTTCTATATGGGTTGAAGCAAGCTCCAAGAGCATTGTATGAAAGACTAAGTAAGTTTTTGCTTGAAAATGATTTTACAAAAGGAAAAATAGACATAACCCTCTTTACAAAAACTCACAAAAATGACACACTACTAGTCCAAATATATGTTGATGATATTATATTTGGTGCTACTAATGAATTTATGTGTCAAGATTTTTCTAAGTGCATGCAAAGTGAATTTGAAATGAGCATGATGGGAGAGCTTACCTACTTTCTTGGACTACAAATCAAACAATTAAAAGATGGCATCATCATCAATCAATCAAAGTACACTAATGACCTATTAAAGAGGTTCGGGATGGAAAGCTCAAAGTCAATAGGCACTCCTATTAGCACCTCTACAAAACTTGACCTAGATGAGGAAGGTAAGTGTGTAGATACTAAAACTTATAGAAGCACGATAGGAGTTTTACTTTATTTAACTGCAAGTAGACCTGATATAATGTTCAGTATATGCATGTGTGCTAGATTTCAAGCTAATCCTAAGGAATCACATGTAATTATAGTAAAAAGAATCATTAGATATCTACAAGGGACTGAATACCTAGGATTATGGCACTCTAGATAATCATCTTTTGAGTTTCTTAGATATTTGGATGCTGATTTTGCGGGTTGTAGGCTAGATAGAAAAAGTACTAGTGGTATATGTCAATTTTTAGGTGCAATGTTAACCTCTTGGTTTTCTAAGAAACAAATTTCAGTTGCACTATCTACCGCCGAAGCAGAATATGTTGCTGTCGAAAGTTGTTGTGCACAAGTGTGGTGGATGAAACAACAACTAGAAGATTATGGCATGAACTTTAAAGATATTCCAATTCATTGTGATCACACTAGTGCTATCAACTTGACCGAAAACCCTATTCAGCATTCTAGAACCAAACACTTTGAAATTACGCATCATTTCATAAGAGACCATGCTCAAAATGGTGATATTAGACTAAATTCATTCATTCGGAAGATCAAATAACTGATATTCTTACAAAACCCTTAAGAGAAGATAGCTTTTGTAAGATTAGACTATTGATGGGCTCGAAAGACTACGATAAACTATATGTTTGACTGCATTCACATTTATCATATGCATAAATTGACATCTAGTGAATGAGTATTAACTCTCATTTAATATTTCTCTCACTCAAGATGGCATAGATAAACAATTACGTGCTGAAATCTTAATTCGAAAGATCAAATAGCTGATATTCTTACAAAACCCTTAAGAGAAGATAGCTTTTGTAAGATTAGACTATTGATAGGCTCGAAAGACTGATAAACTATATGTTTGATTACATTCACATTCATCATATGCATAAATTGACATCTAGTGAATGAGTATTAACTCTCATTTAATATTTCTCTCACTCAAGATGGCATAGATAAATAATTACGTGCTGAAATCTAGAGGACCCAATCGGCTAGTGTCTTCACCCTAGTCGACTGGTATCCCACTACCCATTTTACCAGTTAGCAAGCATAAATCATCTATGTGACTGGTACTACAAGACTTTGTTTGGAGCCAAAATTTAAAATTTTGGTGACCTACCCAGTCGACTAGTAAGGATCACCTAGTCGACTAGTATGTCTCTGCCAGTTTATCCAATCGACTGGTGTCCTGACCCAGTCGACTGGTATGTCAAAAATTCCCAAAGTGATGAAGGACCCAGTCGACTGGTGCCCTAACTCAGTCGACTGGTATCACGATTTTATAAATAGTCTCTTCGGATTTTTCAGATTTCACACTATTTCTCAAAATCCAAAGCTTTCTCTCTCTAGAAAATTCTTGATTTCAGCCCAAAATCTCTCAAATCCACACCATACAACCTTTGATCATACCCTAAATTATCCAATTTTCAACTTTTCACAGTTGGAAAATCCACATTTACCAAAATCTCTCTCTAAAAATGTTTTTTTTTCAAATGTCTCAGAGAATCTGAGTGAAATACACCTATGGAGGCCCAATGCGCCTACAAAGCCATGCTCTAAGACATCCATGGGTCCAGACACAAAAAAGAAGTGGCTAACTAGACGTCAAGCATAAATGAGAGGACTGAACTCGATGATTCGCTATTTTGGAGCCCTGCTGCAAAGAGCAAGTATAATTCCATTATACGCCATAAGAAAATCATTACGGGTAGATTTGTCGACTTCGACTCTATCCGTTATGCAAATTTTGATATTTTACCTGCCTTTGAAACCATACATTTGACACCACTTGTCAAGATACACCAAAAAGTTTATCCATGGCTTATTCACCAATTCTACGCCAACCTGGTTACACCAAGTGCACTAGCTCTTCGCTTTAAAACCAGTGTCATGGGCGTTGAATTTGAGGTGAATATTGACCTCCTAGTCAGCATACTGAGGATCTCCGTGGAAGGGATCTAGTGTAGTCTGGACGGATGGCCGGATAATTTCGACTATGAGGAGGCATGCCAGATAGTTAGGGGAAACCTTAACTACATCTTTAAGCCCACTACATTTCATACATGTAGTGACATGCCCCTCAACTCAAAGCAGTTCAACCTTATCGTGAGTTGGACCATCTACCTATGACTCGGGAGTCAGGACTATCTCTCGATGATAGATGTGGTATTGATTTGGTTGACAAAACTATTCATACAAATGTTTCTAAGTCAAAAATAGTGTTAAAACACTACTCCATATACCAATCGATTGGGATATGGGACAGAAGGTTCCCAGTTGACTTGTGTTAAGGATCTAATTGATTGGCAACTAGGACAAAAAGTTCCCAATTGATTGGTGCTTAGGACCCAATCGACTAATACTCTCCCATAGCCTAAAAAATGAAGTTTTTCACTAGTCGACTGGTGTAAGGATCCAGTCGACTGGTAATTCAAAAAATATAACCGTTTGAGACACGAGACTTGAGCATTAAATGCTCTAAACCTACCAAGTTAGTATCAAATGGCCATATTAATTCAAGACTATATAAACCCACTTCATTGAGCATTTAAAAGTAGAACATAACACATTCAATTCACAAGAAAGCTTATTAATTATCAAAAACTTTGAAATACTTATTGTTGAGCCATTCTTCAAGTTTGTTCTTGAAAGAGAGATATTATTCATTTATAAAAGCACTTATTGCTATCTTTTTACCATTTACTTTACCACAAATCTCATTTATTGTAAAGAAGAAAAAGTTGTAATAACTTTTAGAGTGTTTAGGATTAAACACTTCTTTGTAACTTCCGTAAGGAAGGGATTGGTTGTAAGGTTTGTGCAACACCTGTGAAGTTGCACAACTAAAGTTTTAGTGGATTACTTCAAGAAGGTTCCTTGAAGAGAGTGGAAGTAGGGTCGGAAGGATTCCGATAATGCCAAACCACTACAAACGGAGTTTGCACTTTCTCTCCCTTTGAACTCCTTTACTTTCAAGTATATTATTTGATTGTGTGCATTGTGTATTTAATTGTTTAAAAACTTCCATGTTTAATTATCAAAAGTTTTTAAAACCCAGTTCACCCCTTCTCTTGGGTTTGAACCTCAGTTTACACTTAGTGATCTTGGAAGGCATCAAGAAAGAGAAGGAGAATAAGGAGGAGAAGATGATGATGATGATGATGAAGATAACAAATCTAGTAGTAACATGGATGTCGATTAGTGAATGGTATGATCAATTTTTTTCATTGAGGAAGAGAAGGAGGAGAAAGAAAATAAGGATGAGAAAGAGAAGAATAAAAAGGAATAGGAGGACGATGAGGAGAAGATAATGACAATGAAGATAACAACTTGAGTACTAACATGGATTTTGATTAGTGAATGGTATGATTAATTTTTTTCATTGAAGATGAGAATTATATGAGTTGTATGATTAAAAAATTATATACATTGTATGATTTCTTTATGGTGATTTGCACGAGTTAGTTTTAAACAGATTGTATTAATTGTCATGTATTTACATTTTTTTTTTTTGCAAAACAGAATGCCACAAGGTATGACTCGATCATATGGAGGACCTGAGGTTAGGGGTCGACAGAGAGGACCCTAGAGCATGGATCCTCTAGAGACTACTCCCCTAGAGATTACTATGACTGTCTCATCGACTGGTAAAATTACCTTCAACTTTTGTATTGTTATTTAGTTATGCCTCATTTTGTTAATTTAATTTAATTGTTAAAAAACGTATTACTTAATATGTTGAGATACATTCTCATATGTAAAAGTAGAGGGCGGGCTTTTGAGGCTCATCCGGTCAAGCACAAGGGCAGATGACCGAACAAAAAGAAGCCTCTGCCAATACGGAAGACCCCATTTGACCATCATGAGCGAGAGGTGTTTATACTTGTTTATAGCAAATTATTTTTGTCATTAATTTTCATTAACATACATCAAATATCAATTGATACAATTAATTACATGAATGTAGTATATTTCATGGGTGCAAAGATGTGGAAAAAAACATTATCTCTCTAGTGAAGAAGCACATGAACGGCCCGTGGAACAGTTACTCTCATTTCAATGAGGACACCCAAAATTCTATTTGAGACCATTTCTTGGTATACCTTTTTTCTCATTCTTTTGTTTTATGCTCACTATGTGTTCCATATTCACATGAAGTGTTATATATTAAATGCTTGTGCTATATATAAAATAATTGGCTACTAATCATCTTTAATGAGAAAGAGGTGTTTATAGAAAAAAAAATGTTGTCATTAATTTCGATTAATATATATCATAGATCGATTAATACAATCAATTATATGAATGTAGTAAATTTTGTGGGTGCAAAGATGTGGCAAAAAACATTGTTTACCAAGTGAGCAAGCATGTGAATGGCCCTTGAAACACTTACTATCATTTCAATGAGGACACTCGAATATTTGGGACCATTTCTTGGTATACTTTTTTCCTCATTCTTTTGTTTTTTGTTCACTATGTGTTCCATATTCACATGAAGTGTTATATATTAAATTCCTGTTCTATATATAAAATAATTGGATTCTAATCATCTTTTGGTTGTTTCTCAGGAGTGCTACACTTTTGCTACTCCAGAGGAACTTTAGGATGCTAGATCTGTCCATGATAAGATTGCTGCGACTCGCTACAACGACTGGCTGAATGACTTGTGGGATCAATGTAAAGCACAGAAAGGTGAAAACAAAACAACCTGGTATGATTGAACCAGAGAAGAAGGGAGAAGAGGCCACGAAATCCCCCATGAACACTGGAATAGATTGGTTGGTTTGTGGGCCTTAGAGACGTGGACTCATCACTCTAATGTTGCATCAATGAATAGGCGATCAGGACATGATTGGCATGTTCACCATGTTGGGGGTTCCATCAGTACAAACGCTCATGCATATGCACTGGTATATGGTTTCTTTATTTATCTACACTTATATATAGATACGTAATTGTCTGTATAGTTAAATTAATTTTTACTGACCAATTGTAATGTGCAGTCCCAAAAGTTAGGTAGAGTTGCCACACCTATTAAGGTGTTTAACGGGATTCATAAGCCCAAGCGACATATGAATATGTCGATCAAAAGTCGAGTGATACCGTGGTATGTATAAAATGTATTTTTACTTATGCGCGAAATAACAATTGTTTTTGATATTTTTTGGGAAGAATTATTAATAATCTGCATTCATTTGTATTGTAGGAAACATATGAACAGCGGATTGGAGAGAAAAGTGATGGCCAGATTGAAGCATCCTCACAGACTGAATCAACCACGATAAGTGGCTGCAAGCATCCGATGGACTGAGTTAATAGCAATTTTATGACTTCGGGGGGATGATTGACAATCGTCCTTTTGCTAGTAGTTCTCCAAAGAGAAGTTCCTCCTCTAGATCCACTGCATCACGCTTCACACCGCTCACCAATGTCAAAGTGATGCAACAATAGTTGGATAAGGAGACACAAAAAAGGAAGGAGACAGAGTCACATATGGATCAAGAGAAGCAGAGATCGGATGACATGCAGTCACCTTTCTAATCCATGGAGCTTACAATGTATCAGATGGTTGAGCGTTTTGGTGTGATACCTCTTACACTAACCCAAATTGTTTTAATTTAAAGTTCAACACACTGAATTTTTTACATTTAAGTTACCAACCATGTGGGTTGTCAAACAATTTTATTTTGACAATTTAGAGGTTTTAATAGCAAAAGTGTAGGTTTTAGGTCTAACAGATGAGGTGGGATTACCATCATGTACGTTTAGTTGAATGTGACTAGTGAAAACAAAAGGAATCCATTTCGGATCTAGATTACCAACTGTGTGGGTTTTCGAGCAATTTTACTCATAAGTTAGTGGTTTTAAGGGCAAAAGTGTAAAGTATTTGTCAAATGGATGAAACCGGGTTACCGTCACATACGTTTGGTCGAATGTGATTAGTAAGAAGAAACGAGATCCATTTCGGATCACTGGTTACCAACAATGTGGGTTTTCGAGTATTTTTACTTATAAGTTAGTGGTTTTAAGGGAAAAAGTGTAAAGTAGTTGTTTAATGGATGAGACAGGATTATTGTCACATACATTTAGTCAAATGTGACTAGTGGGAAGAAATAGAATCCATTTCGGATCACTGGTTACCAACCATGTGGGTTTTTGGGTATTTTTACTCATATGTTAATGGTTATAAAAGCAAAAGTGTAAAGTGGTTATCTAATAGACGAGATGGGGTTATTGTCACGTATGTTTGGTCGAATGTCATTAGTGGAAAGAAAATAAATCCATTTCGAATTATCAGCTATCAACTGTGTGGGTTTCGGGCAATTTTACTCATAAATTAGCAATTTTAAAGGCAAAAGTGTAAAGCAGTTCTCTAATGGACGAGACGGGGTTACTGATACAAGTAGAAGTGGAATTAGAGAACATGTTAATTGAATAAAGGAGTAGTTAGTTTGTTAAAAATTGGTTAGTATTTAGTTAGTTAGTATTAGTAGTTGGTTAATCTTTGTAATCATCTCATAGCCTATATAAGGCATTGTACACTCATTTGTAGAATCAAGTAATCAATCAATGAATAAATCTTAGGGTTTGTAATCTTTTTTCTCTCTATTTTCTTAGGGATTTGGTCACTAGCTATTAACTAGTGCCAATCATCTTCAACCTCCCTACAATTGACCATAAAAATCCATATTCTTCTTCATTAACACCAAGAATCATCAACCACCCAAATTAGTGCGTATCATTTTGGTGCTTTCATTATTACCCGATTCTTGAACTTATATCGTTCTTGAATCAAGTCCTCCCCAAATTAATCATCTCTTTCATCAATGGCTACCTCAACTCCATCCATCAATCTTACATGGGACAACATAGCAGCCTTGATCCGGGAATCTTACAAGGAAATGTGTGAAGAATTCATGGCTCACATTAATTCCATCAATGATCAAATTGCAATTCTCTTCTCTTACTCTTTCATTAGACAACTACTTTACACTTTTTCCTTTAAAACCGCTAACTTATGAGTAAAATTGCTTGAAAACCCACACAGTTGGTAACCAGAGATCTGAAATGGATTTTGTTTGTTCCCACTAATCACATTCGACTAAACGTACGTGGTAGTAACCCTGTCTCATCCATTAGACAACTACTTTATACTTTTGCCCTTAAACCTACTAAGTTATTAATAAAATTGCTTGAAAACCCATACGGTTGGTAACCAGTGATCCGAAATAGATTATATTTCTTCCCACTAGTCACATTCGACCAAAAGTATGAGACAGTAACCCTGTTTCGTCCATTAGACAACCATTTTATACTTTTTCCCTTAAAACTGCTAACTTATGGGAAAAATTGCTCGAAAACCCACACGGTTGGTAACCGGAGATTCGAAATGGATTCCGTTTATTCCCACTAGTCACTTTCGACCACACATACGTGATGGTAATCTCGCCTCGTCCAGTAGACAACTACTTGACACTTTTGCCCTTAAATTCGTTAACTTATGAGTTAAATGGCCTGAAAACCCATACGGCTGGTAACAGGAGATCCGAAATGGATTTCTTTTGTCCCATTAGTCACATTTGACCAAACGTACGTGATGGTAACCATGCCCCGTGCATTAAATAACTAATTTACACTTTTACCCTTAAACACACTAAGTTATGAATAAAATTGCTCGAAAACCCATACAGTTGGCAATCGATGATCCAAAATGGATTCTGTTTATTCCAACTAATCACATTTAACCAAACATACGTGACGGTAACCGATACAGACTAATTTGGGTGGGTGATGATTCTTGGTGTTAATGGAAAGGAATACGGATTTTGATGGTAAATTATAGGGAGGTTGAAGATGATTGGCACTAGTTAATGGCTAGTGAACAAACCCCTAAGAAAATAAAAGGAAAAGAGATTACAAACCCAAAGGTTTTTTGATCGATTGATTACTTAATTCTACAAATGAGTGCACAATGCCTTATATAGGCTATGAGATGATTACAAAGATTAACCAACTACTAATCCTAACTAACTATTTAGCCAACCACTAACAAACTAACTACTCCTTTATTCAATTAACATGTTCTCTAATTCCATTGTTTCTCCTATCACATGCTATCTAATTCCACTTCTACTTGTATCATTTCTATGTCCTTCAAACAAAAATTGTCCTTAAGGTTTAAGTGATGCCCTCTTTCCAATAATCAATTTAATCATGAACCTGAATTGAATCTAAATATCCAATGTTATCATTAACAAACCACATGCTGTCCACCTTAGCATTCTTGAAGTAGGATCTCTTGCCTCTTTTATATATAGATAATAGATAATGCATTAACATTTAAAACAAATAGTATTGCAAGCTAGAAATGTTTTCAAGAATATAATGCACTAACATTTAAAAAAATGAATGAAAGTTAGAAAAATGTGTTCATAAAGATAAGTTTAGCCATAACTTAACTTTAAGCTTATGTCAATGTACCTTGTAAATTTTCCAACATAAGAGTACTCTTTTAACGTTTCTGGTTTCTGCTTACCCACTTTTTAGCATCGAAATAGTTTGGAGAGGTTGATCTCTTTAAAAGATATCATTACTAGGAGAGGTTGCTCCTTTCTCTGCCATAAAAGAAGTATCATTACTAGAGCAATTCCAATAATAATTTTTAAGATGAATGAATAAGATACACCTATCTAAATATAGAATGAATCTCCATAGCATCAACCTTCATATAAGAACAAATTCGTTTGTACAAACCTGGTGTTTTATGGAGTGAAAGCCCTGTGAATGAAAATGTTCCTTAAGTTAGACTCTGGAGATTGTAATGTAAAATACACTTTTCTGAACTCGAGGTTTGTGCATAGAGCATGATCCTAGTGAAACTAGCTAGGGGCATTCAGATTCACCATAATAATGAACAATGTAGTAATAGAAGGTTATATAGAACAAGCGAAGAAGGGCTCTCTTATTGTTGCTCGAATAACTAGGTACAGAAAGAAATTATCATGTTTTCATCATTTAACCGAATGTGAAACCCGAATACATAAATAACAAACGTTTGAAGAAGGTTTATCAAGACACCAAAAATTTCTAGGTTTTAGGCTCACACTGTTAGGTAAAATGTGGGAGAGAGTTACATAAACAAAAAAAAAAAAAAAAAAAGGTAAAATGAGGTAGAGAATCAAGATTTTAGGTCACATCCCTTTTAAGTGCCAGTGCTTGGGAATTTCTATCACCAATGACTGCTGAAAAAGTCAACCTTAGTTGATAAACTGTTGGCATGCTTTCAGTCTCTATGATCCAGAAAGCAAAAGATAATAACAATCATATGAGGTAGGAATTTGTAAGATTTAAATATGAGTATACATGAAATGTGTTACAGAACCACAATCTTCAATGCATAATAGGTGAATATAGGAAGAGCAGGCCTCCCTTCTGTTGTACATGAATTACATAAAATATAATCATTTACCTGAGCAAGCCAAGTGATAAGGGAGTCAAGGAACTGATCTTACATTGCACCCATACTTATCACCTCGTAACTTAATCAAACATGTCATCAACTCTTAAAAACTAAAGATCTAAATGGCCAACCCAAAAAACTTATATAAGGTTACTCATAACCAAATAAAACTTAAGCCACTTGTTGTAAACTTTGCTTCCTTATGATAGGGTACAATAATCATAATCTTGGCTAGAATATTCAAATTAAAGCACGATGTTAAAACTTTAACTAAAAAATTATTATGCTATTTCTGTAAACTTAAGCACATACATGATAACAAAAAATATCAACAGATTTTTGCAAGACTAAGCTAAAAAATGAAAACACATCAAAGATTGCCCCATAAATGTTGGATGATCAATCCAACTACACTATATTCGCTCACAAACGTCTTGATTTCTGTTGTGGAGCATATCCAGACATCCCCATTCCAGGATCTTTCCTTCTCAACTGTTGCTGCTGATGGGCTTGGGCCATACCCCGCTGCAATGGCATGCTGCCTGGATTCATTCCACCAACATTTCCTGCCTGAGAAGGGAAATTATAAGCCATCATGCCCTGAGGTTGCATTCTTTGCATGCCAGAAGCAGCCATTGGTCGAGGGACAGATCTGTTTGCCACTCCATGAGCACCTGCCATGTTCCCTGAAACTGCATTCCCAGATGATACTGGTTGTGAAGGTTGAATGCTAGCTGTCCCTTCAAAATCTGTATTTGTGTCCACCGGACGAGTAGGATAATTCACAATTTTCTCCCCAGGTTGGCTGGGTACCAGTGCATTGCGCCCTGGAAGAGGTTCAATCCGAAAATACTCATGCTCTAGAGCTTGTGCTGCTGTAATACGCTTTCGTGGATCATATTCAAGCATTTTGGATAGAAGGTCATATGCAGGACTTTTTGGAGAGAGATGAACGACACTATGAAGTCCAGCGTTGTCATACTTGTGCCCTTGGATATGTTGTAGATCTGATTGCCAATGTGGAAGATTTGCAAGGGTTGACCACTTTTCTTGGGTGGGATGGCCTAAGATCTTGAATATCTTGTCAAGTTGATCAAGCTGGAAAGGATTTGGTGTGGATTTGGCTTCCGCCCCTTGAAATAATGGTTTTAAAGTCAAAAGTTCAGCAAAAATGCATCCAACGGCCCACATATCAACAGCACTTGTATAGTGCTTCGCCCCAAGAAGCAACTCAGGTGCACGATACCAAATGGTTACCACAACCCCATTTTCAGATAACGGCTTCAATGGAGCTTGATATATTCTTGCAAGCCCAAAATCAGCAATTTTGACAACTCCTTGTTCATCTCCCTCACCCATAACCAAAATATTTGATGGCTTTAAATCTCGATGAATGATCCAATTACTGTGGAGATAGTTCAGTCCATTAAGCAGCTGCCAGAGCATTGATTTAACTGTGTACTGATTGATGGAATGATTAACTTTATCCCTGTGATGCCTAATGATTTCATAAAGGTCATATTCGGCATAATCAAAAGCCAGATACAGGGACATGTCCGCATGATTAATGTGCACATTCACAAGCTTAACAACATTCTCGTGTGAAATCTCTCTAAGTAACATAATTTCACGGATGGCAGTGGGGGAAACGCCATCGCCGTCCTTCGACTGCTTAAATTTCTTGATGGCAATCGGTTTTCCACGATTTGCTGGAGACTTGGTTCTTGCCAGGAATACAAGACCATATGTGCCTTCACCAATCTTTCCAATAAGATTGTACTGTTGCAGCCACTCTGGTTTCTCAGTACTGTTGTTGCCAGAAGTAGTGGTGCCCGTTGTGATACCTCTGTTGTTGGTAGTGGTGGTGGTGTTTCCATCTCCCATTGTTTCTCTGTTACTGCATAGACCAGCTATCCCTGAAAATGTAGTTTGACGCTCTGGGATCAACAAGCGAACAATGCACCAGTTTGCTGTTATTGCTCCTAGGTATAAAACTCCTGAAGATTATAAAGGTTTAGCATATCATGGAGAAGTTATCAAGGGTATGTTTTACATCTATGTATATAGATCAAATGATCATGGAGATGGATGGAATTGAGCAAGGAATATTTTACAATTTTCATATGGGTAGTTGTAATTTGTAAAATTTACTCCTACACAGGATAGTTCATATCTTTAAAGTCAAATCAAGAAGGTAAATAATTTAGCAAAAAGAACAACAAGGCGCACAGCCCCAGTACAAAGGTAGCATGCAGAAGATGCACCTACTCAACCTTTAGAATGTAACACTATTTCTCTCTCCATAAACACCACATTCACATAGTGGAGAACTATATTGTCAGGAACTGGCAACAAGAAATTCATATAACTGACAAAAGAAACAAACATCCACTGTAACAACCATGGCATGGCTGGGTCATCAGATAACAAACGTGTAGCAAATAACATGGTGTTTTGTGCATGTGTGCACTTGTGAGTGTGAGTGTGCATCCAGCAGCATAACGCCCAACTCTTTCAAATTATACAAGGAAATCAAAGATAATATATACTGTAAGATTTTATTCAGCTTATAACCATACGTAAACCATATAATTCAATCATTTTACATTGTCATACAATTATATCAAATTAACTTCCACATTTTCCTTCTAAACTTTCCTCTATGCTGCCCATCACTTCCCATCATAGTTTCTCCCTGTTTCCGAGTGGTCAATCTAGTGACTGTTGTTACATTTTTATAATTGGCCTCTGAAATCTTCTCTAACAACTAGCGTAAACACCAACAGTAGAAAATATCTACTCAATTTTCTTTGCCAAATAACCAACTTATGGACTTCATGAGAAAAATGTTGTCCATAGCGTGTACGAAATACTACTCTCTCACACTAATCAATAAATCTACGACCAATGGACCGGCGTCCACTTAATTCAGCGAATTGCAATCCAATTCTATTAACTAGGACATATTTCCTCATTTCAAAAAATTCAGAAAAAGGGAAAAAAATAATTAAGGGCTTCAAACAAATTGGTCAAGATCCCATAATAACTCAGTCATTCCATGCTTCATTTAGTGTATGAATTATGATTGTCTGTTCCAAATAAAAAATATGTTCCTACTCATGAACAAGAGAATATTACAGAGACATACTATCAGAATTTAATCATCTATCACAATATACTTCTTCACTGTAATTGCATTTCTTATGGTTAATGCAAACAATAACATTCATTGGTTGTCACCCTATCACACAGAGAACACATTAGGCATGTGCTAATGCTGCCACATAGAAAGAGAGCCAACTTAAGACCCAAAAACCAAGAAAACGTTATAAAGTCGACCAATTGGAAAACTAAATAGATGATGGTTGCTGTGCTAGTGAATTGATAAGTCTTTTACAGTATTATTAGAAGTGAACTTTCAGCAATAGCTGAGTTCCTAAAAGGAGCAGAAGAGGGGGGATGAGGAATCTTCAATCACCAGCAGGATAAAGATTACAAACAACCATTCTGAAATTTGAGTTTCACAGATTTGATGATTTTAAAGGAAAACAGCTCCCATGAAACTAACTACATTAACCTGAAATGGATCATCAAACCAACGACATGGACAAAACTATAGCCACCATAATCACAAATACACAGTAAGTAAAGACGATGCTTTGTAAAAACCAAATATGAATCTAACAGAATGAAAGGGAGTTCAAAGGATTGCCAATGCTTCAACAATGACGTATGGGCAAACCTATAACAATGACACTTATAGTAGAAAACAGGTGACAGTTTCTCTTGAGGCATGGATAAAGAAAAGCCACTAACATAGCACAATAATCAATCACTTTCTCACGAATATGTGAAAAATTCCAAACAAGACAACTCCTTCAATACAAAACCAAATTATAACATACTTACCTTAGCAATGTTTGGGTGAGCTTAAAGCCAACTTTAAGCTCGAGTTTATTTTTTAAAATTTGTCAAAAACTTAGCCAGATTGAATCAAACCTCATTAAATTTTATTAAATAATAATTAAAATATCGATTAATAGAAGATTTGATTTGATTAATTTTTTTATGCAAATTTTAAAAAACAAACTCCTAGTTAAAGTTAGCTTTAAGCTGCCCTTATATGACTAAAAGTTCTGAACCAACCATATACTTATTCTTCTTATTATCAAAAGATTCACTCCAACCACCCTTCTCCCATTTTTTTATGAGTTATAAGAAGAAAAAAAAGTAAACGAATACGTGGAAAGCCCATAGAGGAAAACTCCTTCCATGCAAAACCAAATTATACCATACTTACCTCATAAAACTTAAAGTTCTGAACCAGCCAGGTACTTATTCTTCTTATTATCAAGAGATTCACTCCAATCACCCTTCTCGCATTTTTTGATGAGTTACTAACTTACTATACAAAAAACCCTAAAGATTCAACCTTTCTATAGCTTGACTTGCTAGCAATTAGAAAATAAACACGGACCCAAGAAAGCCATATATTTAGTATGAGAAGGTTGAAGGAAGAGAAATAAGCAAGCAAAAGAGTGTAGGAAGCATGTCCCTAGTTATTGGTATTCCATTCAAATCATTAAACATAAGTATGAACAAAAGTGGAAAGGAAAAACAGATGTAAAAAATTTTGATCTCTAATTCAATGTCTCTTCCTTTCTCCTTTCCTTCATCTCGACCAAACAAACAAACAAACAAACAAAAGGACGAGCTCCACTCACTTTCATACTGTTTCCTCTACTATGATTTTCGGCCTTTTACATTCCGTCCCCTCTCATTCAATGTAGAGTAAGAAAAAGGAAGGAATAAAAGCAAAGGATCTCAAACTAGAGTTCTAAAATAAACACTAAACTGTGCAATGATGGTGATTGTTTTAATTAATACATCAACTTTGTTTCAAACTTCAATAGAACTTTATTCATGTCCTATACATACTTTTCAATATCTGGATGATAAAAACATCTAAACGTTGAAGTTCTGCAATCATGGAGTAACAAATAGAAATGCTACCACCAGTAGCATATGCATATGCGTGTACACATATGTACATATGTATACATGCACATTGTTTTATATATACATACATAAATACGAATGTTGGATTTGGATAAGAGGAGGATCGAAATGTACCAAAGGTGGGGTTAGTTCACCTAATTTGTGACCAAGGACACGAGACTCAAGTTTGGATCACTGAGTGATCTTAGCAGTGGAGATTTTACCCATATTATATGCCTCTAGGTGAAAATTGCCTTTTTATTGTGACTGAATCTCTTGCCCAATCAATTTTCTCTAGTTACTTACTGATTTCGTGGCAAGAAAACTCACTCAAATTAAAAACAGGAGCAGATTCTCCTTTATCTTCTCGCACCTCAACCCAATCAACTCTAATCACCTCAAAATCAATTACTAATAAAATATTTATTACAAAAAAATATATAGTTCAATAGAAAGGGGACAACAAGAAAAAAAAGAAGAAAAGATGATTGAAAATTATTTGTGCATGTGATATTTTGTGACGCTCTCGAGAGATAAATAAATGGTGACTCGTGGCACGACAACACAAGACAGAAATGAGTGCAGGGCTACTAAGTGAAAGAAGAGCCGACTTAGGCTTAAGAAGGGATGATGAATGAATAATTAGTAAACCTGACACATTTATATATAGTGGCATAATGTTAATTAAAGAAAATAACAAGCTTCTTTTAGCAAGTAAACATCCGTGGCAGGTTTCTCATCCCCACCCCCTGGCTTGGGGATTCTTTTAAATGAATTTTTAACATGTTTGACTTGATGTGGCTTAAAGCTGAAAACTGCTTAAATTTACCCCAAAATAAGCACTTCATAATTTATAATATATAAAACAAAAACACCGAACCAAAAACCAAAAAGAAAATTGGCTAACCATTTTTTTCCGTTTGGTACGATTTTGGGTGTTTCTACACAGCCCTATTGGTCAGGTATCTCAGTCTCTGTTGTTTTTCAGTCATAAAAAGTCTAGATGATCAAACTCAAACTAAAAGAGAAAGCATAGACCACAGATACACAAAAATCTCAATCCACCCCATGTCCACCTCCCCAAAGAAAAACAGAAAACACTTGGTCCTAACATGAAGAAACCATGAAGATTAATATCTTCAAATTATAGCGTTCAGTGATTAACTCTGAACAGCCTCAACTGGTGTATAACTCAAACTCTAAGGATTGAAAGATAATAGCATACTATAAGAAGCAGCAAAATAGCTTACTATACAGAAACAACAAACAAGAAAACAAAAAATAAAGCTTTTTTCATCAAAAAAACCTTGAACCCAAATAAACCCTAAATGTAAAACCAGCTTCTCAGACATAAGCGGATCTATGTTATGGTGAGGGTGCACAACTGCAACCCCTCAACTTTTCAAAATTTCTTTGGAGTATATACTATTTTAAGAGTTTAAAACATTTATATTATAATTGCTCCCCTTAGAATGTAAAAACATGGGGGGTCAGAGAGAAACCCACTCCACTTATTTTTTAAAACTCCATGTACCAACTCAGGGGTGAAGCTAGGAATTTACTCTAGCTAGGGCCACAATAATACTTACATTTTCGTTCAAAATTGAAAGTCATTTTAAAACATAAAATATAAAATACACAATATAAGCCTTCATCAATAAGGGTGTTACAACAAGTTAATCAAAGATATTTATGCCTTCATCACCCATGAAGGGCGTTACAACAAGTTAATCAAAGATATTTATGCCTTTATCACCCATGAAGGGGGTTACAACAAGTTAATCAAAGATATTTCCGCCTTCATCACCCATTGAGATGGTGGCAAAATGGATAATGAAGTCTCATTATTACTCTCTAACTTCTCCACAATCTACTTCTTGAAAAATGAATCTATAGTTTTTGACTTCATGATTTAACCTATATATTACAAGCCAAAAAAATTAAAAGTAGCCTACCATTAACACTTAGCTAATCTATCAAGACAAAAAAAATCAAATTTACATATGAACAAATTTTATGCATACCATTCAATTCCTAATGTTATTGATACTAATCCTTTCTTACTAGACTTGAACACCAAATCCTTGAAATGGATTAGCTCTGTAAGCCCTAACCTAAAGAATATTTAATCTCAATATTTGGTCAATTACTATTTAAAGAATATATAATAGTGTTGTGTATATATATATATATATATATATATATATATATATATACACACACACACACATATGAACAAATTTTATGCATACCATTCAATTCCTAATGTTATTGATACTAATCCTTTCTTACTAGACTTGAATACCAAATCCTTGAAATGGGTTAGCTCTGTAAGCCCTAACCTAAAGAATATTTAATCTCAATATTTGGTCAATTACTATTTAAAGAATATATAATAGTGTTATATATATATATATATATATATATATATATAGACACACACACGTGTATGTATATTGTTGTTGAAGATATATATGTAGTCCTTTTCATTTTCACTTAGCTGGTGACAAAAAAAAAAACAAACAGAGATGGCTTTGGTGTCCCTTTCTTTGTACTGAAAGGAATAAAACAGTAAGTAGTAAAGAATACAACTAGGATCAAGCCAGCAGCAACAATACAGCAAAGCAAGCATGGTTCTCTTTTTCTTATTGATACCCTGAGTTCATGATCAAATATTGAAAAAAGTAATTATAAATGAGAACATCCATTCAATCTTAATATTTTTTTTAACAGCAAAATAACAGATTTTATTAATAGTATGAGTCGGCCCAAAAGCCAAAATATAAGCATGGGTCCTCACCCAAGAAACGAAAAACGCAAGTTCACCAACAGCAGAAATAGACAGAAAGAAGATCAAAGATAACCAAAACAACTCCAAAAACAAACAACAAACCCTCCTTAAAAACAGCACTAATGCTCAATCAAAAAACCACCCCATGAGCCGCAAGAAACCACAGACATTCCACTCCTAAGAGCATGACATTAAAATGCTCAATCAATCTTATTATTTAAGACTACCTGCAGGCCTAAAAGATCTATGTTCTAATAAAAGAATGTCTAAACTAATTGAAAGAATTCAAGTCCATTACAGAAAAGAATGGTGCTTGCTTTGTTTACAATACAATTGACATACAGGGACTAGGGTTTCAACTTTCAATTCTACATACCATTCATCAAAAAAGAAGTTCCACAACATAAAAGACAGGTATCTCTCAAGGTATCAAAAAGGAAATAGAAAAATAGTAGACTTTCAATTTCAAATAATGAAAAACAAAAAACTTAGAAACTCAAAACTGAGTGTTTCGGTAACCTGGCAGGGAGTATTGATGCTACCGGTGCCTGGTGGGTTAGCTTCCCGGAAATTTTAAATCCAGATGTTGAGAGAGTCAGAGCCGCTGCCGGTGCTGCTAGAAGGAATAGAGAAAAAGGTGAGCTTTGGTGAGGGTCTGGGGAAGAGAAAAAAGAGAAAGGAAAAGAGAAGAAAGAGAACCCACTTATGACTTACCCCAAGTACAATCGATGGAGGAGAGAAATAAAGAAAGCCAGCGATCAATGGAGGAGGGAAATAAAGAAAGTCAGCGATCGAAGGAGGATGGATATGGCTGACCTACGGGTCTGGCGGGTCTACCGTGAGGCGTTGCAGTTCGAAAGTGAAAAGAGAGAAACGGAGAAACTTATCAAGGTTGAGAATCGAGATCGCATAACAGAGATATAATGGGTGGGAAGCTGGGTTGGGCTGGAAAGTTGGGCTGCGTAGATGGGCTTTTATGGGTATAGTACAAATTTGTTTTCCTTTTTCAAAAATTTGAGACTGGACCACGGTCCAGGTCAGCCAAAACGTAGTTTCCCCGCAATATTTGCTAACCCTATTATTTATTATTTTAAAGTTCTACAACGAAAATAAATAAAATATTATTTTTAATTATATAAAAGTAACAAAAAGACAAATTTAAGTTTCCATGGAAGTTATTGAATTTTAATTTATATTGTCCTTTTCGTCCTTAAATACCATCTTTAAAAAAAACAGAGACAAAAAAACATAACCCTATATTTGGATAGTAGAAGAGAAAAGGAAAAAAAATATACGAAGGAAAAATAAATAGGAGAACAGAGTACGTGTATCTTTAGTTTGGATGTTTAAAATAAAGAAATAAAATGATTTAACAAATTTTACTGTTTTATCCTTTATTACTGTAAAAAAAATTCTCTATTATAAAGTTAGAGGTATAAATGCAAACACATTAAAAAATTATAAAGAAGATAATTAAAAAAATATAATGACAATGTGTATCTCTTTTATTATTTTTTTCATACTCGCATACAATGATTTTTGGAAGGATAAACGATCCTTCCACATCCTCTCATTTACATTAAAAAAATAACTTTCAAATAAAGAGATTTTAGAATGTGTTAACCTCATGTATGAATATGTTAATGTCGGCACTTATGTTTATTGGATGCCGAATAAAAAAAACGAATTAGCAAGTTTAGACAGTTCTATACAATATTGTACATTGAATTTTTTAAAGTATTGTAAAGTTCTCTTTTATTTTTATATATCTTAGAAAGTGTTTAGAAATTGCTTTGTAGATACATATTTTTTTTTTTTTTTATCAATTTCCAACACATGTTTAAAAATAGTTTAGAGATTGCTTTGTAACGACATAGTTGTTGATCAATCTCCATCACGTGTTTAGGAATAGTTTAAAGATTATTTTGTAGCAATATGTTTAGGAAGAGTTTAACATGTTTGATGATCAATCTCAAACACATGTTGATGATTTTAAGTAGTATAAATTAAGCCAATAACATTAAGCCCAAATGTTAACACTAACATTGCAGTTCATTTTAGAATTTACTTGAATAAAAGGCTAAATTAAAAATTAAGAGTACTTTAAATGACAGTGCAAGAGAGCAATTAGACTTTCAAGTTCGATAGATATCTGAGAAATTAAAAAAAAAAAATCTCTATCTAAGCTAAAACATGAGCTCGTAGTCTAAAAATCCAAGCAGAACAGATAATAATGGGTGATTGAAGTTGTCCATAACCAAAACTAACCTCAAATTTTTAATTACAAATTTATATATAATCAAAATAATGAGATAATTATAAAGAACTCGAGAACAACAAACCCCACAATCGAATCAAACGGACATATCACCGACAATTTTTAAACAATAAAATTAAGAGTCTTACGGTGGGCTTGTTATTATTCCTGAAATTTTTTTATGAGGAGCTGGGTAACAAGACAATACAAAGGTGATTATCAGTGATGACAATCGCGAAAAATAAAGAGCTGTGTTCTTTAGAACATGAGAATAGCGAACGCCTCTAACCAAGATTTTTGGTTGAGTTTTTGTTTTTGAGAAGAAGAAACCTTGCTTTTGATAACCATGAATTTCAGTTTTTCATTAAAGCCGAAGTCGTAAACAGATTGGTCTCATGGATAGAAGCACAAGTTACTGGGGCAAGCTTATGACTTCTAAAGCCGCAATTAAATTTTAACAGTCCCTCAATATTTTTTTTTATTATTATAAAACATTTTTACATTTTATTTTATTTTTTTAATGGTACCTTTGAAAATTCTTTTAAGAGGAAAAAAAGTTCTCAAACGACGGTAATATCTCTTTTATGTTTTAAATTTAATCAATTTATACTCTACATCATAGGATATGAGTATTTAATAAACATTTATTATTAAAATTGCAATTAAATTATATCTGATACATATGTACAGCTCACAAAAACCTTTTATTTGAATGTAAAAAAACAATTATATATTATTTTATCACAGTTATCTTCATGAATTACATATAAATGAGATTTGAATAAGATAATATAATTGTTTAAAAGAATTAAAGATTTGTGAGTTTTAAAAAAAATAAGAGATATAAGATTAGAATAAGAGAATATAATTGTTTTTTTGTATTAAAATAAAGTATAAGTACGGAGAATTTTGATTAGATTGAACATATTGGTTAGGTCGCCTTCTTCAACCTGATCCTTCACCACCAACTTCCAATCTCGCCTCCACCTTATCCTTCCCTCCCCTGGCCGTAAACTCCATAAATACAACCCAAAACCTTGTGTCGCACACTTCAATCAGCCCTCATCAATCTGCATTTCCATTCATTCCTCCTCAATCCGTAAACACCATACAATCTACCACAACATACGTCCCTCCTTTTGCCCCTAACCCAGCTCCTAATTCACATGCGAATATCTTATCCGGATCGTTTTCTACATCTGGTAGAAAAACTATTCGACAAATTGCCTCACAGAAACCACTACCAGATTTGAGCGTTTCTTCAAAACCTTATAAGATAAATCGGGAGCCGACTTTTACTCTTTCACCGTTGGAATATGCAAAGGCAGTAGCACTTTTTGCTAACACTGTGTGCTTAAGTTCTATTCTAGCCTCGCAGCCATGAATCACATCCAAAATCATATATTATCTTGGAACCTCAATCACGATCAAGTTGTTGGTATCCTTGAGGCTCGTCACGTCGTGGTAAGGCTCGTCATGTCCGGTAAGGCTCGAAACGCAAGAAGATTTAATCGCTGCTTGGTTCATGGAAACCATAAAATAGAAAGAAACCAAGATAGCCTCTTCAAGTGGACGCTTGAGTTCAGTACGAAGAAGGAAACCAAGATAGCTGCTGTATGTATTCGTCTTCCTAGGCTCCCCCTCCTGTATTTCCACCAATTTGTTTTGCGTGGCATAGCAAATTCATTTGCTAGGTTTCTAAAAACATATGATAAAACAACTTTAGCTCGTCCAAGCAGTCACGTATCTGCGTTGAATGGGATCTAACTCAGCCTCATCCTCAAAGGGTGTGGATAGGATCAGGGCGTGAAGAAGGATTTTGGCAAAAAATGATAGTTAAAGGCAATCTTGCATTATGTAATCATTGTTCTTTACATGGTCACAGTTTACAGGAATGCCAAAAATTAGTAGATGGTAATGTTGGCCAGAAGGTTCATGATACAACTGATGTGTTAGGCCAATCTATTTCTGAGCCAGATGATAACCAATATTCAGTTCAGTCACGACAGAAGAGAGGTAATCAAAAAGTATTTTAGGTGCCCATACACTCTCAGCTTGGGCTTGAACCAAACGATAATTTTGGGATAAAATCAAAAGATAAGGAGACATTGGCCTCTTTTGATGATAGTAATATTTTAAGGTCAAACTTGGGCAGTAAGGACAATTTAGCTAGTTCTTCAGGTATACAAGAGAGTGCTAAATATAAAGAAGTTAATGTTTCTTTTGGGCCAAGCCAAATTAGCACGCTAATGCACACAGAGTCTAATGAACAGAAAGTTTGCTCCGTGCAGCAAGTACACAATCAAGTTTTTAGTTTACATGGTCATGATCCTTTGGATTTTGATCAGGTCCATCATGTCTCTGGACAGTGTGCTCGCTCCATACTGATGCACATTGGTCCAATGGTTTCGAAAGAGACTCAGCCATGGGGTAGCAAGTGTGTCATCCTGACACGCACACTGATCATTCAATTGCTACGGTAAAAGAGAATCAACTGTTTTGAAAGAACAGAATGTTCAAAGCTTTAGGCATAGCTTCACAACCAAGTCCAAAGCATATATGGACAGTGCGATCTCACCATGATAATGCATATTGATTTCTCAGATTATTTTGATGATCAATCAGACTCCCCGCTTACGAGACACAAGGTGTATCCACCTGTGTTGCACATTGACATTTCAATGGATATGATAAAAGATTTACCTACTGTTTCAGAAGAGCAGAATCAAAGCTATAGGCAGTAGTTTCATAATCAGGTCCAAAGAGAGTCTGGCCAGTGCGATCCCACCAATATAATGCACAGTGATTCTTTATTCTCAGATTATTTTGCTGAGCAGTCGGATTCCTCGCTTGCTAGACACCAACCAAGTGAAGGATTTAGTGGGTTTAAAGTCAGCTTACCAAAAAAAGGGAACATCAAAGAGGGTAAAATATAAAGCCAAGGAGGTTAACTCTTTTTTGGAGGATGAACTAAAGAATTGTCCTCATAAATCCAACTTGAAGTTTATGAAGTGAAAGGATGATATCTCTTATCCTCCTTGTCATCATTATCCGATGTTATATCGATCTTCTTAAACCAACAAATTGTTCGATGTTAATTTTCAAAAGCAATACGGTGGGAATAAAATCTTGGAATTCCTTGATCTCCTGAAAAAAATTAAAACCCAAGAAAAAGGTTATTAAAGGAAGAAAGAAAAGACGATGAGTCTTGTATAGTTTGTTTTCTTAGCCTCTTTTGGCTTCGTTCTGAAATTGTATTTTCTTTCTTGGTTAGAGACTTTGTTTTAGGTTGGGTTTGGCTTGAGTTATCCTTTTGTCCCCCCAACTGATCGATTCTGTTTTTATTAATGCATTTTCATTTTGGTTAAGAAAAAAAGATGGACATATTGGATACTTTCGCAAAATGCGAAAGTATTTCTTCATAAGGACCCATTCTTTTTTTCCTTAAAAATCTCTATCAAAGTATCAGTGTGATAATTGTGCACCACTGATCAGCAATGAGTTATTTGTTAAAACTCGTTTATAAAGTTTTGTATTTTTGTTTTATGGAAAATGACATATTTGTATATATAGCTTTCAAAATATATAATAGTAATAAAAACTAATTCTATTATAATATCAAATTTCAATATATTTATGAATTTTTTAATGTGATAAAAATTAATTAAAATAGATATAAAATGTTAAATATTTATCTTTGTTTTATTTATTAATTTAATGGATTTAATTACATCATAATTAATAGTTTATGAAAAGTTTGTTATGTAGAGTCAATGGCAGATCTTGAGAAATATTTTTTAGGGGACTAATTTTTTATTTTGTTCATGAAAGGTCCAAATTAAAACACATACCTACGTATATGTCAAAATTTTTTTTTTATTTTATAAGAAAAAAATATATGATAATTGAGTTCAATTAAATAAAAATTCATATTATTTTCATGAAAGAATGACTAAATTTCACTTGGTCTTGACCACAATATTCTCTAATGATCAACTTTCATATCTTAAAAAATAAATATTTTATAATAATGCACTTTCTTAGAAAAATAAACATTTCAAATATATTAACTTCATGAGTTGATGTTGAGTTACTTGAATCAAAATAAAATCACCTCACAAGTGTAAATAGAAAAATCAACATTAGTAAATGTACTTCCTATACACTAAGTTAATTATTAAGTGTTTCAATATCTTAAGATTTAAATCGATAAATGATATTTTTGTTACAATCTTATCACTTTATCTTAAAGTTTGAGGATAAAAATGTAATAGACTTCAACATATAATTTATTATTTGGATAAGAAACTTTGGAAAACGATATTTAAAGAACCTTAATACATGTATAGGATCAACACCAAAAGAATGGTATTTTTCTCCAATTCTTTACAAGCTAGGTTTGATACACACACGTGCATGTTTTTTATCTTCAAAAATTGGAAATAAAGAGAAAAGTGAAATTTGAAAAAATAAATGTTTTTTTTACTCTCGCTTTTAGCTTTTCTCATTGGCTTCAAAAATAAAGTGTAAATTGTTTAACCCAACTTTTACAAAATGTGCATGAACAAAAAATATAATCATTTACTATATAATTTAAAATTTAATGTAATTGATTCTTTAGGGGACAATATGTGGTTTTAGATTTCTAAAGTTTAATTTGTAGGGACCACATATATAGAAATTATTTTGTTTTATTGATAAAGTATTAAAAGAATAATAACATTTCCGATAGAAAAGAAAAAATAATAAATTTAAAAAAAATTCAAAAGTGTGTGGGGACCATGCTCTTACTTGTCTCTTATAAGATCCTTTATTGTATAGAGTAATATATTTGTTTTTTTTAAAATTACTTTCTTATATAAAGCAAAACTAACACATAATTATATGTGATAACAAATATTTATATAATTGATTTAATTACACAACAATTTATTTCATTGATATGCTTATCTTGTAGATATTTTTGGCCTTGGAAATGCATTTTGTACTCACTATAAAAATATAATAATTTATCACTTGAGAAAGGTTTGTTTACATAGAATAGTGAATTGAAAGGTTTGTTTATATAGAATAGTGAATTGTAAATACTGTAAACTTTATGCTTATCGATATTTATTTTTTCTTAATTTAATATATTTGACTACATAGTAATTAACTATTTGCAAAAAAAATGTTCTTCAAGGATAATGAATTTTTTTTTGTAAATGACTTGCTTACATATAGTAAAACAAAAACCTATATATATGATGGAAAAAAAATTTAATTTAATATATTTGATTACATAGTAATTAATTATTTGTGAAAAAAAATTGTTCATGCAGAGTAATGATTTTTTTTTAAAAATGACTTGCTTATATAGAGTAAAACAAAAACCTATTTATATGATGAAAAGAAAAGTTAATTTAGTTTATTTAATACATATAATTTTTATTTATTTAAAGCTTGTTTCTATATATAGAGAAGTGGAATGCTTGTTAAAGATTAATGATCATTTTCTTTATTTTCTTTTCAATATAATGGATTTAACTACATCAAACTTGTTCATATAGATTAATTATCATTTTGTTTTTGTAATTGACTTATTTATGTAGAGTAAAACCAAAACCTAATATATGATTGAAAAAACATTTTAATTCAATTGATTTAATTACATAGTAATTTATTATTTGTGAAATATTACAGTGAAATTGTAAATTTGATTACTTATTTAAATGAATAATAAATATTCTAAATTTAACCATCCTTTATCTTTATTTTCTTTTAAAAATTTAACGTATGTAATTACATGGTAATTAATTATTTTTCAAAAACCTATTCATACAAAGTAGTAAATTTTATGTAAATAACTTGCTTATATAGAGTAAAATTAAAGCCCAAATAAAAGAGAAAAAAACAATTTAACTTAATTGATCTTATTACATAATAATTTATTATTTTTGAAATCATTTTTTACACAAAATAGTGAATTGTTTGCGAAAACACTTACTTATATAGAGAATCCTAACTCTATTAGGAAAAGAAGAAAAAAAGAATACTAAATCTAAAATTAATTATTAGGTATAGGTATTTTTTCCCAATAAGTATTTTACATCTAATTCTTACTCTTAAATATATTGTAGAAAAATCAAAACTTAATATTCATATAGGACGAACTGTGAAGGCTTAGCTTAGATCATTTTCTCTACCTTATGCCTCAGAATGCTACACCTCTCAATATTATGATCTCACTCTACCATATGAAACTTACATGCATAGTTGGAATTATGCCAAGATGGTATAGAGTCAAAAAAAGTTTAGGAAGTTTTCGAGTGAATTTTCAGGATGCAATCAACTTTCTGTAAAATTTATTCATAGGGATTGGAAAAGGAAGGTAATTCTTTGAAGTCGTGGAGGTATTTCTAGAAAAATAAGTGCTAAGCAAGCGAGAGCTTGAGTTATCACTAGTTACTTGAGGTACCAGAACAAAGCGTGGTTGGTGAAATTGGTTGATGATTGATATCTTGATGCTTTTGCTAATTTGGAGCTGTGAGTCGAGTGGGTATATGGCTTGAGGAAACTAAAGTCTATTACGCAAAAATGCAATCAGTGCTCAAAGAATAGGGACATTTGCAGGATTAGAACTAAAAGCGGGGAAAATGTCTTGTACCAGAGAAGAGTTGACATAATTCTACAAAAATTGATTCATCAAAAGAGCACGATTATGTACTTTTAAAGGCAAAGGAATAAATCCAAAAGGGACTGAAACAACCTTGACCTTATTGAAGAAACCTTATTAGGGTTTTATTGGCATAGTTTAAGTGAACATAATAAATCGAGTAGCTTAACTAAGAAACTAAAACATCTAAGAATACTAATCAAATCACACCACAATATACTCTTAAATATTTTGAATAAAATTTTCATGGGTTTAATTACAAAATTCAACCCAAGCAAAATATAACCCAAAAAGATCACCACCAATCTGAAAGCTTCAATAGATCGCTGCTACAACTCCATTTGAATAATCAAAGTGTAAAGTTCATCAATCCATGCCAAGTACACCATTAGTGATATTAGCCAAAGAGACATGAGAATAATGAATGAGAACAAATTTGTATATTATAGACAAGCACGTGATTGTGAAAGAGAAAGTGTGGCGAGTGGCATGATAGAAAGGGTGTGATGTGATAATAAAACTTGAGCACAAAGAAGTGCAAGAAGATACTAGCACAAAGGAGTATGAGCAAAAGATAAGAAAATTTTTGTTAAAAAGAAAAAAGGTGGAGAAAATGAGATCTAGGAAGAGAAAAGAAGTTATCGTAGGAGAAAGAGAAAATTTTCTATATAAAATTGTCGAACAGAGAGAAACAAGCAAAAAAAATTGCACTATTAGATGGTGAGAGAAATGGACGAGAGAGACAATAAAGAAAGGGAGGGAAAATTGCAGTTTTGTGATAGAGAGGAAAATAAAAAAAATGTTGAGATAGAAAAAGAAATAAGAAAATAAGAAAAGAAAAGGGATTGACCAAAGATGAATCGGCTGAAGTTGTCATATCTTCCCTACATCGCGAAGATGACCAAGAAAGTGGTTCTCTTTTTAACAAATTCCAACTGGCCGATTTTCCTTTGAAGATGATAAAGATGTCGATGAACGCTAAACTAGCTCACTTTCATCTCCTTCACTAAGTTAAGTGGTGGTGAAAAACAAAAACTATATGATTGAGGGAGATTTGGAGTGTGATTGGATTAAAAAAAATTAACTATGGTTTTAATGGGTATAATAACATAAAACAAAAAAAAAAAAAGTTATGACTAGATGAACGACATTAGGTCACTCGTCAAAATTATGAAAGAAGTTAGACGACTCTCAAAATAGGATTGACCTGCTTTGATATCATAAAAAAACTTGATTAATGTTTTATTGATATAATGTAAGTGAATACACAAAGACTTTTGGTAGGGTTTATATAATAACCAACTAGCTTATCTAAGAAACTAAATCATTTAAGAACTCTAACGAAATCACACCACAATATACTCTAAAATATTCCATAATATTCTCTTACATGTATATTGTTTGAGAAAAGACTCGACAAGATCCAACCACTTCTTGATTTGGGCTCTGTCTAAGGCATTATACCATTGAAATGCAAGACCAATTAAACTCTCATGAAAAATGTGAATTAATAGTTGTCCATTGTTGGCATAAGGGACTATTTTCAATGTCTGCATCTTTAGGTGGGTTTTAGGACACTCATTTTCATTTTATATATAAAAGAAAGTTATTATAAAATTAATAGGTAGGTTTAGTTTTTTTTTCTATTGCAAGTTTATGTTCAAGATGAATATTGAGAATACCCAAAACTTTTATAAAGATATCTGCATGTTGATGAATAAAAGGAATATAAGTTGTTTCAATAAGATCTTATTGAATATTTTCACAATTAAGTGCTATATGCTTTTTGTGGTCATGAGAAACACGGTTGGTGGGCAAGGGTGGAACCAAAAATCAAATCCTTATGGGATCAAAATTTAATAACAAAATTGTTTTAAGTGGTTATATATAGGTATGTCAGAAATTCCCAACTTTGACGGAGATCCGACACTCCATGACCTAACGACGATGAGTTTGAAAGAGATTTTATCCCCACAGAGATGGATACGAAAGCTTTTAAAAATCCCTAGCTAGTCCGGAGACAGGGACGAAAAAGACACTCTCCAACCTCCCAAACCTGATCTCCAAATCTCCATCATATATATATATATATATATATATATATATATATATATATATTACCTATTTCTCATTTATAAATATATTTAAGTATAGTTTTTATAATTAAATAACTTCCTTTAGCTATATAAATACCCAATTAGGGGTATAGAGTTTTAGAACTCACTTAAAGTCTTGAACACCCGTCTTCCACAAGGAAACGTTTTTTGGTTGTTCCCTTCTCTCCCTCAAGATTTGTCTTCACTATTCAATTTTATTTATTTCTTTGGTATTTTGATTTCATAAATAAGGTATGCCCATATGGTTTCACACTTTGTGGTTTGAATGCATATTTATTCATGCAATTTTATTGATTCAAATACTTTTTTGCTTCTTTACTCTTGAGTTTTATTTTTATTTTTATATTTATTATATGGATTTATACATAAACAAATTTTAATGATTGGTTTGACAAGAACTTATTTCCCTTCTAATTAGTATCACGGGCTTAGTTGTACCTCTAAGCTAATATTCCATGAAAGAGAAAGATATGGGGGAATTTGTCTGTTTTTTTAAATACTTCTTTTTCGTTTCATTGAATCTATAATTTCTATCAAATGATTATGAATTTAGTTTCACAGAGCTTATAATATTATTCATCGGCCATAGGTAATCAGAGTACTTTACAAAACTTTATATTTTAATTTGTAGAATATTTAGCATTAGCACTATTAAGATAAATTTGAAACAAATCAATAATATAATGCTACTGGTCTTAATGTGTGTTTTAATTTGCTAACAAAAATACAAGAATTTTACTCATCAACTCTGAACCTTGTAAGCATAACTATTGAAAACAGAAACACTCAACCTTTGCTAACACTACAAATAGCTAGATATTATGGGATACTAATGTGCAACCAACTTATGTTTCGAGCTATTATATTGCAGCCCCTAATCAATTCAAAACAAAAACAGTAAATCACATTTTAATTAATTATTTCTTCTATTAAGTCTACTGTCCATATAAAGTGCTAGTTTAATTTCATTATGGCTATTTTAAGTCTTATTGATCTTCTTTCTTTTATAATTATAGTGTTAAAAGATTATTGTTTGATTATATGTAGATGCTGAAGCATTTCAAATCCGGTGATAGTAAAACTAGGATGGAGAATGGAAGAAGGGAAGGTGTAGATAAAGTCATTGCCAAATACGGTTTTTCTAGAAGAGAGCTTGAAGTAACTCCACGCTTTGGCTCATCCATCTTGGTATGAAACTAGTTGCTCAAAACGTAACTGACCTAAGCTGTCGATGCGTGATTTGTACCAAACAATATTCCTACAAACTCAACATAATGATCTTCCTTCGAACGAAGTGAATCCACCCCAATCGACTTCAAATTTTGTTGCCGATGTTTTAATGGATTGCATATTGGATTGGAATATTAACAGAAAGTTGTCTGTGACAGTAGATAATTGTTCCACAAATGAAGCCATATATAATTAGAATTTTATTGGAAAATCTTTCCACTAGTTCACTTATGTTGAAATGGTCTTTGTTTCACATGCGTTGTTGTGCCCACGTTCTTAATTTGATTATTCAAGATAGTAAGTTTGTTATTGGAGCTAGTATGGAAAAAAATTCTTGATAGTGTTGCATACTAGGCAACATCTCCAAAAAGAGAGTAAAAATTTGAAAAAAAGTGTAACAACCCATTTCGAGTTGGCCACCCTCGAGATGGTGTTTTCATATTTTGAAAATCTCAGCATGACACATATATGCAATATTAAAAATACCATCTGCAATTGTTTACATCGATCCTCAACCCTTAATAGGGGAGATACATCATTCAAATATCAACTTAAACATTTTATATAACATAATATGTATGAATATTTACAAATAATTTTTTTTATATTTATTTTCTCATTAGTTTGAGGATGTGGACCATGTGGCTTACATATAATGACTTCATCTGAATTTCAGCTCACCAATTATGTGTCCTGCTTACTGCCTGAAATCATTTAACATTGAGGTATGAGCTTCACAAGCTCAGTGAATTAAATTTACTAGAAGTATTCAATTTATATAAATAGTATTTTAATATTCAATCATTTATATCTCATAAAATTTTATAATAACATTCTATTATCACTACTCATATCATAATCCCCATTCTCTATCAATCTCTTCTTCTCATATATTTATTTACCTTGATACCATCAATTATATCTCATAATTATCTCGTTATGAGGTTCACAGCATATAGTCTATCACTCAGATAGTTCTTATCATATCATACTTTCCTATTTCTTTCCCACCGTATCTATCTCTCTGTGAGATTCATTCATTTATCAATAATTTTATAGTAAAAAACAACACTTTAACATTCCAGTAACAAAATCAATATTTAAAACAGATGCAATACATGAATTATTAATTGGAAACGTCTTCCCACATGTCGACATGTTTTTAACTTAGACCGATTGTTTTCCCAGTTCTTTCATCACCAGTATATACTAGCTGTCACGGTTTTTCATTTATCACCAGTATATACCGACTATCACAGTTTTTTATTTCATGTATATGCATATTAACAATGATATGAAATATGCACATGCACAATAATATAAAAACAAACATGTATTCATACATTCAAATTAGTTATCATGCTTATTCTTAAATCATTATTTGATCAATTTCACTAATTTATTCTCCTCATATATCATATCAACTCATCATCCATAACTCATCAAGACTTTCACTTATCACCTTTATTATTAAATCGACTCATTATTCCAATAATATTATTTCTCATGAAGTAATTCTCTACGCATCAATTATTCCTATCATACCTATCAACCAACTTTCATCTATCACCAAATCATAAGTTAATAATTTATTCAAATATTACCACTATATATTTCATATTTATCTTGATTACTTAAAGTAAATCTAACTTACCACATAGAACTTAGAGCTACCTGTGGATCACTTCCTTGCATTTCTTGCTATTTTAAGCAATTTCTCCCGATTAATGATCGTCAACACCTGACATAATATTTATATTAAAATTTCTAATTAATTCTTCAATTCCTCCATAATTCACACCTCTTGAAAATTCCCACATTGAATTCCAAGAATTTCATGTATGCTAAATTTCAAAAATAAACTTCACGTTATTACCTTATGTTTTTCTTAGAGCTTCCCGTGACTCTCTATAAAATTCTCCCATAAACCTTTTCAAATTTGTACTCTTTTAGCCTTTCTTTCAGTCCCCAAGTATTTAAAGAAATAGAGTAATTTGAATTGTAGTTAAAGAAAACCAAACAGGATTTGGTAAGTAATAAATGAAATAAACCAAAACTGTATATATATAAACAACACTCAGCACCCTATTCCCATTTGATTGCCACGAATAGCAAGTGTTGTCTAACATGCAAATTGTATGTTAGACTCTTTTTTTCTTTTTCTTTTTCACACTGGACCTGGCGTTGTTTTTTTAAAAGAATTTTTTTTTATAAAAATTGAAATTTTCACATTTATATAATTTTAATTCCATATCATATTTATTGAATTACTTTTTTACCCTTTTTTTACGAATACGGGTATTACAATTCTACCCACCTTACAAAAAATTCATCCCCGAAATTTCTTTACCTAATTCATGAAAGAGTTGGGGGCTTTCTTTCCTTATTCTTGCTTCATGCTCCTAAGTAATTTCTTCAATATCTTTGCTTCGCCATGATACTTGAATCAAATGAATAACTTTATTACGTGAGACTTGTTCTTTTCTGTCTAGAATTTTGACTGGTACTTGCATAAAGTCAAATCTTCTTGAAGTTCTATCACCTGATTCGAGATACTATGGGATTCATTGTGTAAGTACTTTCTCAAAAGTGACACATGAAACACATTATTTAATTGCTTTAACTCTGAGGCAAATCTAATCGATATGCTACTGGTCCAACTCTCTCAATCACCTCATATGGCTCCACAAATCTCGGGCTCAACTTTCCTTTATTTTTAAACCTCAACACCCCCTTCCACAGAGACATCTTCAAAAATACCCAATCACCAACTTGAAACTCGAGAGGTCGTCTTCTATGATCAGCATATCCCTTTTGTCTATTCTATGCTGCTCTAAGGTTCTCTCTAACTAGTTTGATCATCTGAGTAGTCAAATCTATCATTTCTGGACCAAATATCTTTCTCTCTCTAATTTCTTCCCAGCATACTGGAGTTCTACACCTCTTACCATATAAAGCCTCAAATGGTGTCATCCCAATACTAGTTTGATACTAATTATTGTATGCAAATTCGATCAAAGGCAAATAAGCATCCCATCTCACTGAGAAACTCAATACATTTGCCCTCAGCATATCTTCTAGTATTCTGATGATTCTCTCCGTCTACCCATCAATTTATGGATGAAAAGCTGTACTAAACTGCAATTGAGTACCAATAACTTCTTAAAAACCTCTCCAAAATCTAGAGGTAAATCTGGAATCTCTATCTGATACAACACTCAAAGGTACCCCATGTAATCTTACAATTTCTGCTACATACAATTCAGCCAACTTTTCAGGACTCCAGGTTGTTTTAATAGGAAGAAAATGTGAAGACTTAGAAAGTCTATCTACTATAACCCATACAACGTCATGACCCCTCTAGGTACGGGGAAAACCAAAGACAAAATCCATGCTCACATTCTCCCATGGCCACTCAGGTACTGGAAAAGGTTGTAATAAACCTGTTAGATGTCTATTCTCGGACTTCATCTATTGACAAATTAAACATCTAGAAATATGTTCCACTACTTCTTTCTTCATCACTGACCACCAATAATTCTGTCTCAACCCCCTGTATATCTTATTATTACCCGGGTGCATAGAATATACAGAATTATGAGCCTTCCTTAGTAACTCATTTCTTATATCCACATCATTGGGAACATAAACTCTATTCCCCAATACCACCATACCATCTTCTCTAATTCTAAACTCAGTCAGCTTTCCACTAAATACTTCCTATTTGATCTTCTCTATCCCTTCATCTTTACCCTGCATATGTAATAAACGATCAATAATAGAAGATTGTACCACCATATTTTCCATCAATACTCCTTTATTATTGACACTCAACTGCATCCTCATTTTTCTTAATTATATCATCAAGCTAATATTATGACTCCCAACAACAGCTAATCTCCCTATAGCCTTTCTACTTAATGCATCAACTACTACATTAGCCTTTCATGGATGATAATAAATTGTACAGTCATAATCACTAATCAATTCCATTAACTTCTTCTGCCTCAAATTCGACTCTTTCTGGGTAAGTAAATGCGTCAAACTTTTATGATCAGTAAAAATTTCACAATTGGCTCCATACAGATGATGTCTTAAAATCTTCAAAGCGAAAACTATGACAGCTAATTCTAAATCATGGGTCAGGTAATTCCTCTCATTGTTCTTTAATTGCCTAGATGCATGAGCTATAACTCTCCCATGTCGCATCAGCACACATCCCAACCCCCGATGTGACGCATCACTATATACTATAAATCCTTCATCACCAGAAGGAAGCACTAATACTGGGGCAGTAGTCAATTTTTATTTCAACAGCTATAACCTCCTCTCACATTCTTCTGACCACCTAAATTTCACTTCCTTCTTGGTCAATCTAGTCAATGGTCCAGCAATCATAAATTTTTTTTGGATAAATCTCCTATAATAACCAGCCAACCCTAAAAAGCTTCTAAGTTCAGTTACACTAATGGGTCTTTCCTAATTTAACACTACTTCTACTTTATGTGGGTCAAATTCTATTCTATCTCCCAACATAACATGCCCTAAGAAAGATATTTCACTCAACCAAACTCACACTTAGAGAACTTTGCATATAATTTCTTTCTCTTTAGAATTTCCAACACTATATCTAAATGTTGCATATGCTCCTCTTCATTCTTGGAATATACCAGAATATCATCAATAAACACAATCTCAAATCTATCAAAAAATGGTTTAAACACCATATTCATTAGATCCATAAATGCTGCAGGAGCATTAGTTAACCTAAATGGAATCAGCAGGAATTAATGATGACAATAACATGTCATAAAAGCAGCAAGTGCTGTTTAACGTGCAAATTGCATGTTAGACAGCTAACACCTATAGCCAGATGTTGGCTTTTTTTTCTTTTCTTTTTTTTTTCCTTTTTTTCCTTTTTCACGCTGGACCTTGTGTTTTTTTTCATAAGAAATTTTTTTATAAAAATTAAAATTTTCGCATATATATATATATATATATTATTTTAACTCCATGTCATATTTATTAAATTACTTCTTTACCTTTTCTTTACGAATACAGGTATTACAAAAATTCACGACAATTATGCATTATACATACCAAAAAACTAATAATTGATTGTGAGATCAGGTGCAATCCAATTTATTTGATGCTTAGTATTGCTTTGGTTTACAAAGATGTATTTTTTTTTTGTCCGAAACAATGTGAGGCCCAATATAAATGTTTGCCAACTGAGGTAGAATGGGGTTAGTGGAAGAGGTTTGTGACAAGTTGAAATTATTTTTTTTCATATGATTGACATGTTTTTTGGAACTACATATCTCATAGAAAATATTTACTTCCAAAAGTTTGTGAAATCAAAACTTCATTGTCTTAGTTGCTTCCATGTTCAAGTGACATGATTAAGTCGATTGCATCAAATATGTTGGCTAAGTTTGAAAAGTATTGGTCTATTATTCATGGGATTATGGGATTTGCTATTATTTTAAATCCAAGGTACAAAATGAAGTTACTTGATTATTGTTTTAAAAGAATATTTGAAGACTATGGTTACATGGATGAAGTTTTGAGGGTTAAATAATTTTGCTATGATTTACTTGAAGAATATCAAGTAAAAGTTAAAGTTAGTCGTAATCAATGTGAATCTTTAGCTTCTATACCAAATAAAAGCATTAATGAAGACTTCTTGAAAAATTTTGACGAATAAATTGCAATAGAGAATAAGAGTAGTATATATGTAAAAACTTAGTTAGACAAGTACATGGAGGAGAAAGTATTACCTAGGAGTGAAGAATTTTGATATATTAGCTTGGTGGAAGACCAATAGAATCAAGTATCCTACTTTACATATGATGGCTAAAGATATTTTAGCTATTCTAGTTTCTAATATGGCTTCTGAATTTGCTTTTAGTACTAGTGGTAGGTTAGTGAATCCATATTGTAGCAGGCTTCTACCCAAGACCTTAGAGGCATTAATGTATTTCCAAAGTTGTGGAATGAAATAAAAAGTGAATTTTTTTTTTTATTTTTTTAGATAATATTAGTGTTGGTTTGTTCACTATGCTTATTAGTTTTTTTCCTCTTCATTTTTTTTAGTTTGTTCTAAGGAGACTGATGCATATTATCACACCACTTAGTATGATTCAGATGTGAGGAGGTATATATTATTTCTAGTATATATTTCTTATTATAATTTCACTTTATATAATTAATGTTTGACTTTTTGTTCTAACTTTTTGTAGTAAAGTGTTGTGACAAGTGTTTGATCTGTTGAATTTGAAATACATTTGATTGCTCCATTGCGTTGTGATGTTGAACTTACTTCTCCTTTTAGTTTTATGAGATGTAATTGGAATTGTTGTGTGTTTAGATCTGCTATTCTATACCTGTACTTCCCTCAAGAAAAAAGAAATCAATTGAGTCAATTGGGTGTTGAGATACTATCAAGCTAGTAATAAATTATCATGATCCCATGATGATCTTAGATAACCAACTATGATATATTTTTAAATTTGAGGCACACATCAAGTATATATCTATGGAGAAAGATTACATTTGTCAGAGAACTTCAAATCATCTATTTGTTGTATACATGAAGTTCATATACTGAGTTAGAATCTATAGCAGGATGAACTCATTTTAGATAATACAAGCATATATGAAGTTCAAGTATTCAAGTAGAAATGGTTTTGCTATTTCTAGAATTATAGTGTGGAGAAATTGATTACACTAATGATTTTTTATTTTATTTTTTAGCTTATGGTGATGAATGTATCAATATTGTTGAGGGTCCAACTTTAGTGTTGCCTATATTTAAGGTACTCGTAAAATCATCACATTTACCGGTAATTTGGGTTAGATTTGGTAGAAAATCTCCATTTGATTACTGGAAAATGTGATGATTTATTACCAAATCTAACCCAAATTACTATTAAGCATGACAATTTTAGGAAGGAGGATGAATATGCTTGTGTTTTTGTGAAGCAATGGAAGAATGATCCTTGGGTTCATTTTGTTTCAGTAGCTACTGTGGGTCTCGAAATCAGTTTTCAGTATGCTTTTGGTGCTGGGAGTGTGTTATGCCTTATCTATTAAGTATGGCAACATCTATCTTTTTCTAGTGCGAAGGTGAGAAGTTTTTTATCTGGTTTCGGGGAAAAAATGGTGTTGATATATGGCACAACTTCTGATGAAATTGATAAATGAGTTAAACAAGTGCTTGAATATTTAATATAGCTTGAATGACTGGATTCCTTTTAGGAATCATTGAACAATAAGATTTTGAAGACTTCCTAGTGGGCCGTATTTTATACCTATAGATAAAAGGCATTGGTATGTTTTGTTTAAAATAAAATAGGAAAAATACTTCCTAATTGTGGCGGTTGATCTAGTACAAGCGGGACAAGAACTCCAAAGTTGAGTTAAAAGAGGATTTCTCTTTCATCAGCCATGTGTATATATATATATATATATATATATATATATATATATATATATATATATATATATATATATGTGTGTGTGTGTCTGTGGTTTTGGGTCTTTTTCTTTAAGCTATAATGACTCGTGCAATAGACAGAGCTCGTTTGCAAGATATAAAGTAGTTGAAATTTCTTTTCTTCTAGGCTATTGTATTTTTTCATTAAATTTGTAGTAGCCTAGATTTGATTGTATTGGGATTTGGGTTTAAATTTTTTTATCTCTCTTGATTTGTAATCCAATTTAATTATAGTAGAATATCTCACCATCATTCGTAGATGTAGGAGTTTTAGCTCTGAACCACGTAAATTTTCTATGTTTGATTCTTTTCATTCAAAAAATAGAGAATCAAAGCTTTTATATAATGTCACGACTTACAAGGAGAATAACTCTCCTTTTTGGACTTGTTTTCTGTGTCCTACAATAAGTGCACCAACACCTTTTATTAATTCTTATTTTTTGTCTCCTTCTAAAAACCACTCTAGCTGCCACACTAACTCTTGCCTTTTCCTATTTTTATCTTAATCAAAATTTCTACTGCACTTGAACTAAAGCATGGCCACAACATGACGCAGCATCAAGACCAAAAAGAATGGGATGTCTCCATATTCTTTGAGCCTTTTGACTTTCTTTTTTCTCTAAAAAATCTCAAGCCACAATTAACAAGTCTCTTCCTAATATAGATAAAAGGCATTAATATGTTTTGGTTGAAATAAAATAGAAAGAAGACTTCCTAACTGTGCAGTTTGTCTAGTACTAGTGGGACACAAACTTCAAAGTTGAGTTAGAAAAGGATTTCTCTTTCATTGCCCATGTGTGTGTGTGTGTATATATATATATATATATATATATGTGTGTGTGTGTGTGTGTGGTTTTAGGTCTTTTTCTTTAAGCTATAGTGACTAGCGTAATAGGCAGAGCCCTGTAGCAAGAGACAAAGTTGTTGAAATTTCTTTTCTTCTATGTTATTGTATTTTTCCAATTAAATTTATGGTAGCCTAGACTTGGGTGTATTGGGATTTGGGCTTAGAGAGTTTTATTTCTCTTGATTTGTACTTCAATTTGATTATAGTGGAATCTCTCATCATTTCTCGTGAACGTAGGTGTTTTAGCTCCGAACTATGTAAATTTTTTATGTCAGTTTATTTTCGTTGTACTATTCCTAACAAACTAGTATCAAACCTATTGTAAAGATCGATCTGGTGGAATTTCTTCTACCACTTCGTACGAGATACAAAAGTTTGATGAAACCAGTAGTTTTAATCTTTGGAAAGTAAAAATGCACGTCGTATTAACCTAAAAGGGTTAGAAAAATGCACTGTTGGGAAATAGAAGATGCCTAGTATGATGACAGATGAACAAAAGCTAGAGATGGGTAAAAAGGCCTTGAATATGATTCAATTGTGTTTGTTAAATAGAGTTTTGCATGAAGTTCTTACAAAGAAAACCGCTGTTGGCTTATGGTGTAAGTTAGAGTCTTTTTATGTGATGAAATCCCTCACCAATAAACTATTCTTAAAGTAGTAATTGTATTTGTAGCGTATCACAAAAGGTACGTCAGTGAAATCCTATGTTGATGAGTTTAATTCCATTATTACTAATTTGAATTCAATGGAAGTTAAATTAGATGATGATGATCATGCCTTGCTATTGTTTTGTTCCATACCACAATCATTTAAACACTTTAGGGAAACTTTTATGTTTGGTAGAGATACAATTTCTTTAGAAGATTTTAAAGTTTCACTATTTTCTAAAGAATTTCTTGAGCAACATATGACTGAAAAAATTATGAGAAACAAAATCACGGTGATGATGCCTTAGTCACTAGAGGTTCTAGAGGAAAATAAAGAAAAAGAGGTTCAGGTAACAGTAGCTAGAAATTCTGATCTAAGTCTACAATTAAGAATGTGACTTGTCATTACTATAAGAAAAAGAGACATTACAGGTATGAGTGTTAGAATTTGAACAAGAAAATTCAAGAAGAAAACAATCAAAATCAAGGCCAAAATCGAGGTTAGAATCATAATCTAGATTGGGATCGGAAAGAGAAACAACCTTAAGCTAATGTTAGTGAAAAAACTTTGACGACTATGATTGTGTTCTTGCTACCAATGGTAATGGGTCATTTATGTCTGATTGGATAATGGATTCAGCTTGTTCCTATCATATTTGCCAAAATAAGGATTGATTTTCATAATATGAGCCTTAAGACGGAGTTGTCTTACTGGGTGATGATGCAACTCAAAAAATTACTGGCATAGGAATTGTCTAGATCAGAATGCATGGCGGTGTGATATGAGCTTTGAAAGAAGCTAGACATATTTCTGTCTTTAAGAAGAATTTGATTTCTTCGATCTTGATGTCAAAAGGTATAAGTGTTCATTTGAAGGAGGAGTTATAAAAGTTAATAGAGGTGCTCTGGTTATCATGAAAGTGAAGATAACATCACTAAATTTGTATGTTTTGTAGGGTACTATTGTTACTGGTTCATCAGCAGCTTCCACTATATCAGATCTAAGGTTATAAAATTGTGGCATATGAGATTGGGTCACATTAGTAAAAAAAAAGACTAACTTTTTTTGTGCAAAAGTGGTTTGCTATGTGGAAAAAATATAGGTTAAATGAAATTTTGTAAGCATTATGTTTTTGGCAAACAGAAGAGAGTTAGTTTCAATACAACGATTCACAAAGTCAAGGGTATTGTTGAGTATATTTACTATGATCTTTGGGGACTCTCGTATGTTCTTTCAAAGGGTGGTGCATGGTATATGCTCACCTTCATTGATTACTACTCAATAAAAAACTTGGGCGTTAATGTTGAAGACCAAAGATGAGGCATTCAAGCATTTTAAGCAATGTAGAACCATGATTAAGAAACAAACAAGGAAGCAGATTAAGAGGATGATGACATATAATAGTTTAGAATTTTGTTCAAACTAGTTTGATGGCTACTGCAGAGATGAGGGTATTGTTAGACACAAGACAATCTGAGATACACCACAACAGAATGGGGTTGCTAAGCGCATGAACAAAACTCTTAGAGTGAGCCTGTTGTATACTCTCAAATGCTAGTTTGACTAATGATTTTTGGGCAAAAACAATGTTTACTTCCTATTGTTTGGTGAATCGGTCTCTTACTTCAGCTATACAGTTCAAAACCCCACATCAGGTATGGTTTGGTAGCCCTCCTGATTATTCTATGGTAAATTTTTTTGGATGTCTTACATGTACACATGTTAATGATGAAAAATTAGAGTCTAGGGCTAAAAAGGTGTGTTTTCTTGGTTATGTTGATAGTGTGAAAGGATATAGATTGTGGTGTCTTGATCTTAAATCACCTAAATTTCTCATTAGTCGAGATATTACTTTTAATAAATCTGTTATGCTTAACTTGAAGAAAGAGGAGTTTGTTGCTTGTGATTTTGATCAAGTTAAGAGTAACACACTGATTACGCCCAAAACATAACGCGGTAGTTGTAGCACAGCTTTGGGGTGTCGATTCCATAGAGAAACAAGTTAACTACAAACGAAGGTGTGAACCATAATACAAACGATAAAGATTTAAGTGAGAAAGTATGAACTGTTGATAATGGAGTAATTGTGTAAAATAGATTGCAAAATATAATAGAGGAACAACAAGGTTTCGGGAATCCTCCCTAGGTGCGTTGCCCTAATCCTAACTTGATTCAGTTATTTTTATCTCGGTTGCGGGTTTCACATCCCAAACAGGCAACCGGCAAATATTCAATAAGAGCATGTATAAACCCTAATGTAATTGTTATGAAATACTTTACTTTTGATTCATGCACACATGATCTACCCTATAGGTTTATCAAGAAACGACAATATATCTTTTATGATACTATTGCAGTAATGGACAAACCTAAAGGGTAAACCTACCGGACTCAGTCATGTCCAAACAATCTTGACATAAGAAAAGTATGACTAGATTTATATTAAGGAAAAAGATACAATCACCGGATTAGAGAAAATCTTATAATTAGATAGCAAAGTAAATCATAACAATATCTTGACAATAAATCCTTATTATAACTGAACTAAGTAAAGGAAAATAAGAACAACTACACCTAGGGAATCATCCATTCGCCTTGCTTGGAGATTAGTTCGCCATGGAACTCATGGCTGAACACTTTGATGGAGGAGAATGAGGCTGCTTCTTTGAGTTTCCAGGCCTTGATTCCAACCACAAGATCCCCCCTCTCTTAAACCCTAAGTGACCTATTTATAGTTCAAGGGTCTAAGGGTGTTCTTGGGTTTAATCTAATGTTTAAAACCCTTATTAAGTTCTAACTCGGAGATACAACCCCGTGTGCGCGCTGCGGTGATGTTTTATGGCGCTGCGGTGCTAGCTTCAACTTGATTGGTGAGCTTATGGGCACCACGATGCTGGGTGAGGAGCACCGCGGTGCTCACTAATTGTTCATAATGTGGTGGCTTCTGGGCACTGTGGTGCTGGCCGAGGGGCACCGCGGTGCTCATTGATTTTTTTGATTTCCTTCATGTTTGCTTCTCCGCAACCACTCCGACGCTCCGTTATGCATGGGATCTTGGCGCTTTTAAAAAACAATCGCTTCTTCTTCTCTTTTGGACTCCAAGTACCTGAAAAATGTACTAAAATAAGTCAGTGGTCCAATAATATTACTTTAGAGTTATTAACACATAAAAGTGCAATAAAGACCGAGATCAATCATAAAATGCTAACAATTAAACATTGTTGAGATGCATTTTATGGCTCTTATCACAACCCCCAACTAGCTTATTGCTAGTCCCTAGCAATTCAAGCAAAAACAAGAGAGGAATTCCATGGTGGGAATCGAAGTAAAGTAAAGCAATATTAGTGTTAACCGAGAGTAATTCATATTTTGTCTAAAAATTTCACAAAACACACAGCACATAGAATTATTTAAATTCACCCAAGTTCGAAAGTAGTCCAAACATCACTCTCAAAATCATTATTGAATCTTAACATGCATCTTATCATAATCCATAATCCGAACATTTGGATGATTTTATGCATAAGATTTGTGAATACAAGTCTGGGCCTCTAAAACATGACGAATTTCGTGACATCAATCACACAAACAAGCTCCATAAGCTTACATTTCGAACCACTCTCCACTATTGTAGAAAAATCACATTACATTGGATCAATAGGTCTTTAATAAGCTCATAATGTTAGGTAAAGGTTAAGAAAGAACGGAAAGGATTCACAAGTAAAAGAACTCAATCTCTTAGCTTTAAACACAACTACTTTTAAGCACTAGATAACCTTTCTTCGACACCCAACTTTTTCAACCATTTTTCGAGCATTTTTCTCAAGTCATCACTTTTTCTTTCTTTTCTTTTTTTTCTTTGCCATAATTCACTTCTCTTTTCTTTTCTTTCCTTTTGTATTTTGGCATAAGACCATTCACCTCCTTTTTCATTTTTCTTTTCTTTTCCATAACCCCCTACTTATCTCCTTTAGTGTACTTGGGTTATGGTAATGATATTTTCTCATATTTCCATCCTTACTCCTTTTAAGTGCATCTCAACAAATGTGTATAGCTAAGTTATTTTAAAAGAAATGTAAGGATAAAATATTTTTAGGCTTATAAAGGTGAGTAAATGGGCTATTGAAAGAAACAAGGCTCAAATTTTTTTTCAAGAACAAGGCTCAAACAGGTGACTAGTGATGAATCTAGCAAGGGTAAGTTCGAAAAGCTCAAACGGTCCAAAAATGGTCTATATCATATCTAAGTAATGTGCATTCTAGGAATTTGCTTCAAGTGATTATCAAGTAAGTTCTAGAGCTTGCCGAGACTGTAAAAATATTTACAAAATAATCACACATAAAACTTCTCTAAATGCTTAAGACTAATCATACAATCTTACCACAAACTAGAGTCTCTAACCAAATCAAGATTGACACTTAAAGTATTCTCAAACTGAAACAAAATTTAACTTCTTCTAAATGTTGTATGTTATCTCAATTATGCTTATATCATTGACATGTGAATTACGTCCAAGGTAAACACAAAGCATGCTTAAAACACAAGGCAAGGGAAGGTAACACCAAGAAATATTAATGAAAAAGAAATACGTTTCCTCCACCCCTAACCTAAAAATTGCATTGTCCTCAATGTGAAAGAGAAAGTAAAGAAAACTCCCTTTGTAAGCACGAGTGCACAGGTGCTAAAAAATGTACACCACCAGGTGAATTGCATGCCATTCTTCTTGTTGAAATTCCGATCTACAACATAGAACAAGACAACAAAAAGAAAACAATTTTGGTATACCCTTAAGATTCCCACCATATGTTAGGTTAGCATATAAAATGGAGAAAAATCACTAAAATGAAAAAGAAAATAATGAAAATAAACTAACGAAAAGGGAAAATAAGAGATAGAACCCAAAACTACTCTTTTAAATCCTCATCATCGTCTGCATTCCCTTCATTCTCTTCGCCTTGCTCGGGAGGTGGATCAAAAGATGAACCCGAATAGGGTGGCATAGTAGGAAAATGACCTATATTACAACCAGTAATAGAGGCAAGGTGTTAATACATCTGATCAAAGGAAGAGTTGACCTCCGCTTGATAATCGGCTTGCCGAGCCAAAAATTTGTCTTGACGATCTAACCTATCAAGCAATAATTTCTGATGCTTGTCAAAATGACTCTCTATCAGCTCAAGGTGCTCGGCAACCATGAAATTCGTAGAGGTGGGGGAGCGGGCAGCAAATACTGCCTCTTCTCCCTGAATTGGTGGCCTTGAGGCTTTAATCTGAGCTAGCAGGATATCATCGATGGGTTTTTTAGGTTGCTGGGTCTCCTCATCAGGACTGTATTGGACTCTGGCTCGGATGCATAATTGGGTAATTAAAGAAGGAAAATATAATCCGAGCTTTTGTCCAACAATGTGTTTGATAGAATTATATATGACTTGGCCCACATCGATAGTCGTGCCCATCAAAATTGCATAAATTAACACAGCTCACTCAACAGTTAAGGCACTATAGTGTAAAGCGGGCATCATCCGTTGACATATAAAATATGACCAAGCCTTAGCATTGGCATTGAGAGAAGTACCGGGCAAAGTGACAGGGATATCACCCGTCATTTTCCATGCAGTGCCCAGAATACAAAGGGTAGTGCAAATCTCTTCATAATTAATTGTAGACACATATGCACTATATTCACTGTGTTCAATGTCAGGTTAATCCATAGAAGCTATTAATGGTTGAGCTGCTAAAAGAGACTGTTCGCCCTCTTACTCTCACTTTACCATTCCTATGCTCGGGCACATTCGCGTAAAATTATCTAACCAAATTGGTGAGGGAGGTAGAGGGTGGTCTTGTAAATGTACCCCAATTCTTATCTAGAATCATTCTAAATAAGGTCGGATTTCCCCTCTCGGTGATGTTGAATCCTCTTTCAGGAATGGGTTTTCTACTTTGTAGCATTCTAATATATCTCTCATTTGCTTCAAAACTCACAAATTTGGTCTCATCATACTCTTGTTGTGCTTGCACCCTAGGTCTCTTGGCCTTAGGTGCCATTAAAACATATACAAAATAATAGACTTAGGGCAAAATGTAACCACTAAATAGCACAAATAAGCAATAAAATGGAAGAAAGTGGTTTTACTTGATGTCTATGTTGGAGAGAAGAAAGACTACCATCCTCTTGAAGTGTGCTTTGATAAACCCAAAATCTTCCTATAACCAAGCTTTTGAGAGAGAATGCTAGCAAAAACAGCAAAATTAGTGAGCAATGATGGTAGAAACAAGAAAGTTTTGAGTCAAAGTGAGTTGGAAAGTAAGAATTTGTTGCAAAGATGAGAGAGAATGTAGTGTGCTGCTGGTTTTGTGAAAGGAGAAATGAAGAAAGAGGCTGCAAAATAGCTTATATAGTGCAGAATTAGGGTTAGCTATGTGTTGGGCTCGAGCTGGCGCTGTACTATGCGCTGTGGTGCTGGGCTTGGTTCTGTGCGCTGCGGTGCTGGCCGAGAAGCACTGCGGTGCTGGGCCTGGCGTGCTGGGCCTGGTGCTGCAAGAAGAAAAAAAAAAGAAAAAAAAACAAAGTTAGCCAAAATAATGGTATAAAAAGTAATCCTTAAATTAGATTAGACTAAAAAAAAATCTAACAATTAAGATTGAATAAGACTTAAGTAAAAACAAAACAAACAAAGCAAAAGAAATAAAAATAAAAACGTACCTGTGTGGTAAAGTTAAGGGAAATAGACCGGATCCATAAGTGGAATGTCTTCCACTTCTGGATCTTGCCTATCGATTAAGATCTTAAGGCACTGACCATTTACTTTAAAAATTTGACAATCTTTAGTATCCTCAATTTCTACCGCCCCATTTTCAAAAATATTTTTCACGATAAAAGGGCTGGTCCACCTCGACCGAAGTTTTCCAGGATGCTTATGGAGTCTAGAGTCGTATAAGAATACCCTATCATTGGGTTAAAAAGTTTCCCTCAAAATTTTTTTGTCATGGAATAGTTTCATCTTGGCCTTATAGATTCTAGAATTCTCATAAGCATCGTTTCTTAATTCCTCTAATTCGGTTAACTAATATTTCCGAAGCTTACCCGCTTCTCCTATGTCAAAATTAAAAGACTTGATGGCCCAATAAGCTCAATGCTCGAGCTCTACAAGTAAGTGGCAAGGTTTTCCAAAAACAAGCCTATAAGGTGACATGCCGAAGGGTGTTTTAAAAGCTGTACGGTAAGCCCAAAGCGTATCGACTAGTCTTAAAGACCAATCCTTGAGATCCAGGTTTACCGTTTTTTCTAAAATTTGTTTATTTTCCCTATTAGCAAGTTCTACTTATCCACTGGTCTGAGGATGATATTCAATATAAAATTTATGTAACACCCCATATTTTTTCATCAAAGCTTCAAAAGAACAGTTGCAAAAATGTGTACCTCGATCACTAATTATAGCACGTGGTGTACCAAATCGAGACAACACATTTTCTTTAAGAAATTTAATTACCGTTCTATTATCATTGCTTTGGCAAGCTGCTGCCTCTACCCACTTAAATACATAATCTATTGCCACGATGATATAATGGTATCCGAAGGAAGGAGGAAAGGGTCCCATAAAATCGATGCCCCAACAATCAAAGATTTTAATTACTAAAATAGGGTTTAGGGGCATCATATTTCGGCGAGACACAGCTCCTAACTTTTGACACCTTTCACATGAGCGACAATAGGTATTTGCATCTTTAAACAAGGTAGGCCAATAAAATCCACACTGCAAAATTTTTGCAGCTGTTTTTTTCATTGAAAAGTGGCATCCACAAGCTTGGGAATGACAAAATTCTAAGACACTTACAATCTCTTCATTAGGGATGCAACGCTTTAAGATTTGGTCAGAGTAGTACTTGAAAAGATAGGGGTCATCCCAATAATAATTACATACCTCATATAAGAATTTCCTCTTGTCTTGAGCACTCTAATCCATAGATATCTCACATGTAGCCAAATAATTTACGATGTGAGCAAACCATGGTAGAGAAGTAATTGAGAGTAATTGCTCATCGGGGAAATCATCCTTGATTGGCATGTCATCATAAGTGTCCTCGAATGTGAGTCTCGAGAGGTGGTCAGCTATGATGTTCTCCACTCCTTTCTTGTCCTTGATGGTGATATCAAACTCTTGCAAGAGGAGGATCCATCAAATTAGTAGTGCCTTAGCATCTTTCTTTGTAAGAAGATACTTGAGGGCTGCATGATCTGTAAAAATAAGGATAGGAGAACCAATTAAATAAGCACGAAATTTATCTAAAGCAAATACTACAGCTAGCAATTCTTTTTTAGTTGTAGAGTAATTAATTTGAGCACTATTTAAAGTCTTACTAGCATAGTAAATGACAAAAGGTTTTCCCTCTCTTCACTTTCCAAGAACAGCACCTACAGTGTAGTCACTAGCATCACACATGATTTCAAAAGGTAAAGTCCAATCCGATGACTGCATTATAGGTGCAGAAGTAAGCTTTCCAATCGGCATTTGGAATGCTTCTTGACAAGCTTGTGTCCATTCAAAGGGAGTGTTTTTAACTAGAAGGGCACTTAGAGGTCTAGAGATGTTTGAAAAATTCTGTATGAACTTCCTATAAAAACCAGCATGACGAAGGAAAGATCTCACATCCTTTATTATCTTAGGGGTAGGTAATTTAGAGATTAATTCAATCTTAGATTGATCAACCTCTATTCTTTTAGAAGAGACAATATGCCCTAAGGCAATACCGGATTGTACCATGAAATGGCATTTTTCCCAATTTAAAACCAATTCTTTTTCCTCACAGTGAATTAATACTCTTTCTAAATTCATTAAGCATGCTTCAAATGAAGATCCAAAAATAGTTAGGTCATCCATAAAAACCTCTATGCAACTTTCAACCATGTCACTAAAAATACTCATCATGCAGCGTTGAAAAGTAGCAGGGGCGTTACATAATCCAAATGGCATTCTATGAAAAGCATAGGTGCCAAAGGGACAAGTAAAAATGGTATTTTCTTGGTCTTCTAATGCAATTTCTATTTGATAATAACCAGAATAACCATCTAGAAAACAGTAAAAGGGATGACCAGCTACACGCTCAAGAATTTGATCAATAAAAGGGAGTGGGAAGTGGTCTTTCTGGGTGGCAGCATTTAATTTTCTGTAATCAATGCACATACGCCACCCGGTCACAAGTTTGGTAGGAACTAATTCTCCTAGGTCATTCTTTACTGCAGTGACTCCGGATTTTTTAGGGACGACTTGCGTAGGGCTTACCCACTTACTATCAGCTATGGGATATATAATACCTGCATCTAACAGTTTCAGCACCTCATTTTTCACTACTTCTTTCATAGTGGGGTTAAGCCTACGTTGTGAGTCTCTATGAGGACTAGTTCCATCATCTAAATTTATTTTATGGAAGCAGATTAGGGGATTAATTCCCTTTAAATTAGCCATGCTCCATCCTAAGGCTGATTTATATGCATTTAAAGTTTGAATTAATTTTTTACCTTGGGTCTCAGATAATTCAGAAGAAATAATAATAGGAAAGGTATCACCTGGAACGAGAAAGGCATGCTTTAAACCCTTAGGTAGTGGCTTCAATTCAACCTTAAGTACTTCCACACTTGAGAGGACTTGTGTCTTGCTTCTTTCGGGCAGCTCCTCAAACTTTGATTGCTATGCCCGATTGTTATAATCCTGAGATTTGTCAAAAACAGCACAAATATCAATTATATTGGCTTTATCATCAAATAAATCAACCTCAGAATTAACAAGAAAATTTTCAAGAGGATCATAATCATGAGCTAAGGAAATTCCTTCATTGATGAGTGACTCAATCATGTAAAGCTGGTGGTTTTCATCCTCATCTTCGGGCTGTTTTACAATATTAAAAATGTTCACTTCAATGGTCATGTTTCTAAAAGATAGCTTCATGAGTCCATTCCTACAATTTATTAGAGCATTTACAGTAGCAAGAAAAGGTCTACTCAAAATCAAGGGGATTTTAGAGTTAGTGTCAACAACAGAAGTAGTATCAAGAATTAAGAAATCAATAGGATAGTAAAATTTATCAATTTGAATCAAAACATCCTCTACCACACCCCGAGGTACTTTGACTAAACGGTCAACTAATTGCAATACTATGCCGATTGGTTTGATTTCTCCTAACCCCAATTATAATTAAATGGAGAATGGCATTAGGTTTACACTAGCTCCTAAATCTAGCAAGGCTTGTCCAACCTCATGATTTCCAATGCTGCAAGCAATGGTAGGACAGTCTGAATCCTTGTATTTCGGGGGAATTCTTTGCTCAATTAGCGCACTAACTTGCTCAGTTAGGAATGTTGTTTTCTTGACATGGTGCTTCCTCTTAATTGTGCATAAATCTTTGAGAACTTTTGTATAGGTAGGGACTTGTTTAATCACATGCAAAAGAGGAAGATTAAGTTTCACTTGCCTTAAGTTCTCAAGGATTTCATTATTTATTTCCAAATTTTTCTTGTTGGATTTTAAGGCTTGGGGGAATGGTGCTTTAACAGGATTTTTGGTCACTTCAGGGTAGCTCGGTTTCACTACTAGTTTGACCCTTTCTCACATCCTCGGGTTTATTCATTGGTGGGATGTGTAGTGACTTACCACTTTGGGTCACAATGATATTTACATCTTTCAAATTTTCTTGTGCCATATGTTGACCATGAGGTATGGACTGAGCTTGGAAAGGGAACTTACCTCGCTCAGTCACACTCAAGGAGCCCATTAATTTAGACACTTGGCTCCTTCTTTCTTTGTTCTCCTTAACCACTTGTGTAATTAATGCCTCACACCTTTGGTTTGTCTTACCTTGTCCTTCTATAAAAGCGTGTAAGGTGTCTTCTAAAGAGTTCCTAGAGGATGAGGGTGCATGATAAGGTGCTGGCTATGATCTAGGGGGCTGTGCATGTTGCAGATTTTCAGATTTTCAGCTGAAGTTGGGGTGATTTCACCACCTCGGATTGTAAGTGTTAGAGAAGGGTGTTGGAGGCTTCTTGTACATGCCTAAGGCATTACATTATTCCTCATATAGCCCTCTCATATCAACGAATGTGGGACAATCTTGAGCGGGATGATCAACCCCGCCACGCACAAAACATGGTTCTAAAGGTTCTTCTTAATTAATCATATGTGTTGGCTTTTTCGTTTTTAATGCCTCTAACTCCCTAGTAAGCATTTCGACCTTGGCTTTCAGGTTGTCTTCCTCCCTAAGATGGTATATTCCCCCACCACTAGGGTTTCTTATAGGTCGTGACCTATTCGTGCTTTCAGTAGCACTAGGTCTAGTCCATGTATGAGCTTTTTCAGTAAGTTCATTGAGGTATTCTATAGCCTAATCAGGGTATTTTTGCAGAAATTCACCATTGCACATCATCTCTATAAATTGGCGTTCTCTATAGGTAAGACCCTCATAGAAATAGCTCACTAAATGCCAATTTTCATACCCATGATGTGGACACATACTTAACAGCTCTTTAAATTTCTCCCAAGACTGATACAAAGTCTCGTTTTCGTTTTGTGTAAAGGTGGAGATTTGTCTTTTCAAAGCATTAGTCTTATGTTGAGGGAAGTATTTGTTAAAAAAGACTTGGGTCATCTCATTCCATGACCCAATCGATCGTGGTCTCAGTGAGTATAACCAACTCTTAGCTTTATCCTTCAAAGAGAAAGGAAAAAACTTGAGTCTCACGATATCATCAGTTGCATCTTGACTATGAAAAGTCGCAACTACTTCCTCAAACTCTCTAATGTGCACATATGGGTTCTCGTTTTTTAAGCCATGAAAAGTAGGGAGTAATTGTATCATCCATGTTTTAAAATCTTGATGGTGAGTGTTAGCTAGAAACATAATGCATGATGGTGTGGTTGTCCGATTAGGATGTAGGTAATCTCTAAGTGTCCTAGCAACATTCTCATTAGGGTTTTCAGTTATGTTAACAAAATTTTCTATATTTTCTGTTGGGTGTACACTGGGGTTTGATCTAGGCGAGGTTTCACTAACGGATGTGGAAGGGAAGGGTATCTCCAATTCGGGTCCCTTAATGAATCTCCCTCGCAAATCTCTCGGTCTAAGCATACACTAATTAAGTTTAAAAGGTAACAAATAAAACAAAACAAAACAAAATAGAAAATCAGAAAATCAAAACTTAAAGAAAAGAATGATAGTACCGTCTTGTCTTAGAGTTGACAAACTTCCTTGTATGTAAGCACATTTCCCCGGCAACGGTGCCAAAATTTGATTACACCCAAAACATAACGCGTAGTTGTAGCACAGCTTTGGGGTGTCGATTCTATAGGGAAACAAGTTAACTACAAAAGAAGGTGTGAACCATAACACAAATGATAAAGATTTAAGTGAGAAAGTATGAACTGTTGATAATGGAGTAATTGTGTAAAATAGATTGTAAAATATAATAGAGGAACAACAAGGTTCCGGGAATCCTCCCTAGGTGCGTTGCCCTAATCCTAACTTGATTCAGTCATTTTTATCTCGGTTGCGGGTTTCACATCCCAAACAGGCAACCGACAAATATTCAATAAGAGCTTGTATAAACCCTAATGTAATTGTTATGAAATACTTTACTTTTGATTCATGCACACATGATCTACCCTATAGGTTTATTAAGAAACGACAATATATCTTTTATGACACTATTGCAGTAATGGACAAACCTAAAGGGTAAACCTATCAGACTCAATCATATCCAAACAATCTTAACATAGGAAAAGCATGACTATATTTATATCAAGGAAAAAGATACAATCACCAGATTAGAGAAAATCTTATAATTAGATAGCAAAGTAAATCATAACAATATCTTGACAATAAATCCTTATTACAGCTGAACCAAGTAAAGGAAAATAGGAACAACTACACCTAGGGAATCATCCCTTCATCTTACTTAGTGATTAGTTCACCATGGAACTCATGGTTGAACACTTTGATGAAGGAGAATGAGGCTGCTTCTTTGAGTTTCCAGGCCTTGATTCCAACCACAAGATCCCCCCTCTCTTAAACTCTAAGTGATATATTTATAGTACAAGGGTTCAAGGGTGTTCTTGTGTTTAATCTAATGTTGAAAACCCTAATTAAGTTCTAACTCAGAGAGCAACCCCGTGTGCGCGCTGCAGTGCTGCTTTATGGGTGCTAGCTTCAGCTTGATTGGGTGAGCTTATGGGCACCGCGGTGCTCACTGATTGTTCATAATGTGGAGGCTTCTGGGCACTGCGGTGCTAGCCGAGAGGCACTGCGGTACTCACTAATTTTTTTGATTTCCTTCATGTTTGCTTCTCTGCAACCACTCCGACGCTTCGTTATGCATGGGATCTTGGCACTTTTAAACAACGATTGCTTCTTCTTCTTTTTTGGACTCCAAGTACCTGAAAAATTACTAAAATAAGTCAGTGGTCCAATAATATTACTTTAGAGTTATTAACACATAAAAGTGCAATAAAGACCGAGATCAATCACAAAATGCTAACAATTAAACATTGTTGAGATGCGTTTTATGGCTCTTATCACACACAACATATGGAGTTGAAAATTTATGATTCAGATCCTATGTAGAGTATTTTCACACAGCTTGTTGCTGAACAGAGTGAGAATTTGGGTGAAGAGCCCAAAAGATTTGGGATGAACCTTATAACATTGCCAAACATAGACCGAAAAGAGAGACTAGACTATTGTTGAGATACAATAATATTGTGTTGTCTAGTAAAACTACTACAGTTGCCTATACTTTGTCAGTTGTGCAAGAAACCAATGATGCCGGTAAACCTTACACATATACAGAAGCCAGTAATTGTGAAAATTCTTTAAAGTGGCTAGTAGCCATGCATGAAGAGATAGAGTCTCTTGAGAAGATCAGACTTGAAAATTATTAAAACCACTAATGGGTAGAAAAATAGTGGTTGCAAATGGGTTTTCAAGAAGAAAGAAGGCATCTCAAAAGTGAAAAAAAGATGGTTGTGAAAAAGATTGGGACAACATATAATCTAACTGATATGTTGACTAAACCATTTCTAGTGTCCAAGTTCTAGCATTGCTTGGACTTGATTAGTGTTACTTACAGTGTTTAAATTATGCCAGATTGGGGCATTTTTGGACATGGTGGAGAGTATTTTTTACTATTTGTGAAAATTCAAGCCAATATGCAGATTTGTTAAATATGACTCGAATTAGTGGAGTCCTTTCAGGAATCACTGTCCAATATGATTTTGAGGACTTCCTAAAGGGCTACATTTTATGCCTATAGATAAAAAGCATTAGTATGTTTTGGTTGAAACAAAATACGAAGAAGATTTATGTTGAGAAAATCACTACAAGAAATCCCAGGTTGTGATCTTTCCTAAACACCAAAATCCAGAATGATTTTTACAAAACCGAAACAAGAATCAAAGCATAAAAGAGAACACAAGCAATTGTTATTGAGGTTCGACAATGTACTTATGTCTCTGTGAGGTCCTCTGAGCTCTCTGCACTAAATCAATTGAGTTCTTACAATTACAGCAACATCCCTTCAAGAAATCTCTTGTTCTTGAAGAATGAAAGAAGAGAAAAGAAAGAGATAAGAACTAAGTGTTTCCCTAGAATTTTTCCCAAGAAAATTACAATAACAAAGCCCTTGAATCCCAAATCTTGACTACTCTCTCTCACTAGAAAGACCTCTCCAGATTTGAGAGCCTTTCTCTCTAAACAACCAGCCTCTCTTGAATGAGTCTCTCTTCTGTTTTTGTGTCTTTGCACTCTCACACTTGTTGTTATGTCTTGATCTACTTTGATTGCTCCTAGATGACTCTTTATATAGGGAAATGACCACCTCATCCTATCTTTGAGATCAATCTCAACCCTTAGATCTCGAATGAAATGATACCAAAAATCCATATGCTTTATCCTCTCATGGAACACTGGATTCTTACACAAATGCAACGCACTTTGGCTATCCGAATACACCACCACCTGCTCTTTTAGGACCTTCAACTCTTCCAACAACCTTTTACACCACATAGCCTTCTTAATGGCTTCTATTGCCGCTATGTATTCTGCCTCGGTTGTTGAGAGTGCTACCACTGGCTGCAACTGAGCCTTCCAACTTATACAACATCTGTTTAAGTTGAAGAAGTAGGAGGTAATTGATCTTCTTTTATCCCAGTCTGCTCCATAGTCTGAATTCGCATAACCTTCAAGACAGATGGACTTACTCCTCTTCTCGTACAAAAGCCCCACATCTGAGCTTCCCTTCAAGTACCTCAGTAACCACTTCATCCCAAGCCAATGCTCATTTCTGGGATAATTCATAAATCTGCTGAGAACACTCATTGCATGACAAATGTCGGGTCTAGTGCTTACCATCATGAACATGACTGATCCAACCGCACTAGAATAATGGACCTTTTCCATTTCCTTTTTCTCCTTATTCGATCTCGAACATTGATTGCTGGAGAACTTGAAATGACCAGCAAAAGGAATCTTCACTGGTTTGCTATCTTCCATAGAAAACTTAGATATCATCTTTTCTATATAGGAAGTCTGAGAAATCTTTAATCTGTTTTTCTCCCTTTCCCAAATTATAGTCATCCCAAGGATCTTCTGTTCATGACCAAGATCCTTCATCTCAAACTCTGAACTGAGTTGAGACTTTAATTTTTCTATCCTCTCCATGCCGCTCCCAACCAACAGCATATTATCAATATAGATGAGGATGATCACCATTTCCTCCACCTTGTGATCGTTGTAGTACAAGCACGAATCATAGTAGTTCCTCATGAAACCCAAGCTAGTTACAAAGGAATCAAACCTCTTATTCCATTGCCGAGGTGATTCTTCAGGCCATAGAGAGATTTCTTTAATTTGCACACCAAATCCCCATGCCTTCTTTCCTCATAGCCTTCGGGTTGCCTCATGTAGATGGTCTCGTCAAGCTCTCCATGTAAGAACGCTGTCTTCACATCTATTTGCTCGATCTCCCAATTAAATTGGACCACCATTGCTAACACTATCCTTATCGTCTTGTATTTCACAATCGGTGAGAATATTTTGGTAAAATTTATGCCTTCTCTTTGTGTGAACCCCTTCGCCACCAACCTAGCTTTATACCGGACTTCATCCCCTAGAGTGTTCCCTTCTTTGATATTGTAAATCCATTTATAATCCATAACTCTCTGTTTTTTCTATTTGGGCACCAATTCCCAAGAGTTGTTCTTCCTCAAATAATGCATTTCCTCCTCCATAGCTAGCTTCCATCTTGACGAATCCTTACATCCCATGGCATCATGTAAGTTTCTGGTTCACTCCCTCCTTCTGAATAAGGAGCTGCTATATTAGCATCCGCAAAACCATATCACAAAGGTGGTCTGACCAGCCTTCTTTCCCGGTCCCTTGTGAGCTGATAATCACTATGATTTGCTGCATCATCCCCTTCTAGTTCAGCCTCCTCTTGAGTGTCTTAAGCTTGGCCTTCATCAATGGGCTCTACCTAGTCCGAAACCTTTTGCCTTACTTGCTCTACCTGAACTGAATTTTCCTTGATGCTATGCTCCACAAATACCGGGCTGGTTTGCCCACTATCCCCTGTAGGGTTAGTTTTCTCCAAATAGGGAAATAAATGCTCATTAAAAATGACATCCCTACTTATTATGAGTTTAGTTCCTTTTGGTTTTAGGACCACAACCTATACCCCTTAACCCCTTCACCATATCCTAGAAACACACATTTCCTAGATCTTAGGCTAAGTTTATCCTCCTTTTGTTGTGTAAAAGCAGCACATCCAAAAGTCCTAAGGTTGCTTAACTCAGGGGGTTTTCCACTCCACATCTCCTCAAGAGTCTTAAGGTCTACAGTCCTAGAGGGTGATCTATTAACCAAATATGCAGCAGTTGACACAGCTTCCCCCAAAAATATTTGGATAATTCGGAGCCTATTATCATGCACCTAACCTTGTCTAAGAGGGTCCTATTCATCCTCTAAGGAACTCCATTTTGCTGAGATGTTTTCATAACCGTTATATGTCTTAGAATGCCATTTAACTCACATAATTTGTCAAATTCCTTATTAAAAACATTATGGGTTCTTAACACCTTAACTACCTTACCCATTTGAGTTTCTTCTAGCTTTTTCCACACCACAAATTTATTCAAAGCATCTGATTTATTTTTAAGCAAATAAACCCAAACCTTTCTAGAATAATCATCAATTAAAGACAGAAAGTAAAAATTACCTCCCTATGTTGGTGTTCTTGCTGCTCCCCAAAGATCGGCATGAATGTAGTTAAGAATCCCCTTTGACTTGTGCACTTCAGTGTTGAAGCTAACCCGATGTTGCTTCCCAAGATCACAAATCTCACAGAAATCGAGTTTTTCTACCTTGTCACCATCAAGTAACCCATCCTTGTTGAGAACTTGCAGCCCCTTTTCGCTCATATGTCCCAATCGATTGTGCCAAAGTATTGCCTTATCCATCTCAGCCATCAAGCTTGCTGCTTGATCCCTGATGTCTGTCTCTCCAATCATCTCATAGAAACCGTTCTTGATTACTGCTTTGATCACTATCAAAGATCCTTTAGTTACCATGATTTTACCTCCCTCTGCTTTGTATGTGTACCCCATGGAATCTAGCTGCCCTAATGAGATCAAATTTCTTCTCAAATTCGTAAGATATCTTATATTCCGCAGCAGCCTTGTAACTCCATCAAAAATCCTCAATTGAATGTCTCCCATGCCCCTCACTTGGCATGAAGTATTGTTCCCCAAGAAAACCATTCCCCCATCGATTTCCTTGAAATTCTTGAACCAATCCCGATGAGAATACATATGATAAGTGCATCCGGAATCCAAGACCTATCTCTCGCTGCCCTGCCTTTCGCTCACATTTGAGCACACAACAAGAACAACATTTTGCTGTTCTCCCTTGGCAACGAAGCCTCTCTATTCTTGGTATGACCTCTTTCTTTCTCATTCCTCATCATCTTTTTGTAGTCTCTCTTGAAATAGCCCTCCTTATTATAGTAGTAGCATCGCTTTCCTCCAAACTTTGGTTTAGAATGCGATCTTCTATGGCTCTGCCCTCTATCCTTTGATTTGTCTCAGTAGTTGCCATGGATGCTGCTGTCATTTCGAGTTACAGGCCTTCCTCTAACAAACAAACCTTCCCCACTTGATGCTTCCCTCATCTTGGCTTTGAAACCATTGATCACAATTTCTTTGGTTAGTGCATCTTTTCCATATTCAATAGCATTAATCAAACTTTCAAAATAATCAGGAAGAGAATTCAATAACATAACAGCCAATTGTTCATCTGGGAATGTTATACTACAACTAGTCAAATCTTGAACTAGTTTATTAAACATGTCAAGATTATCTTGTAACTCTTTATTAGGATTCATTTTAAAAGCAAAGATTCGTTTAAGAAGATATATCTTATTAGGGAGAGTCTTGGTAAGAAATAACTCATCTAGTTTCTTCCAAATAACAGCTAGATCTTCCGTGTCTCCACATTCCCTTGTCACACTATCTGATATGTGCAGGAAGATGGTTCTATATTCATCTCATTCTGCTGGACCTCCATGATACTTGTTGAAAAATCATCATCTTCTCCAATAGCCAAGTCCACCTTTTGTTGCATAAGAACAACCTTGATTTTTCGCTTTCAAAGGGAAAAGTCTCCCTTTCTATCAAACTTCTCAACAATGAAATTTGAATCCATCTTGCGAAAAAAAATCTCAAATTTATGCAGCACCCACAATTGCTTTCCAACTTCTAAATCTCAAGAACACGATCAAATCTGGATCCCAGCACCATTCTTGAACCTCAAGAACTCGATCAGATCTTGATCTCAACTCCGTTCTTGAATTACCCAAGAAGTTTCCTTTGATTCTTGGAGCCTTGCTTCGATCTAGCTCTGATACCACTGTTGAGAAAATCACCACAAGAAATCCCAGGTTGTGATATTTCCCAAACACCCAAATCCAGAATGATTTGTATCAAACCGAAACACGAATCAAAGCATAAAAGAGAACATAAGCAATTGTTATCAAGGTTCAGCAATGTGCCTACGTCCTCGTGAGCTCTTCCAAGCTCTCTGCACTAAATCAATTGAGTTCTTACAATTACAACAACATCTCTTTAAGAAACCTCTTGTTCTTGAAGAATGAAAGAAGAGAAAAGAAAGAGATAAGAACTGAGTGTTTCCCTGGAATTTTCCCCAAGAAAATTTCAATTACAAAGCCCTTGAATCCCAAATCTTGATTACTTTCTCTCACTAGAAAGATCTCTCCATATTTGAGAGTCTTTCTCTCTAAACAACCAACCTTTCTTAAATGAGTCTCTCTTGTGTTTTTGTGTCTTTGCACTCTCACACTTGTTGTTATATCTTGATCTACTTTGATTGCTCCTAGATGACCCTTTATATAGGGCAATGACCACCTAATCCAATCTTTGAGATAAATCTCAACCCTTAGATCTCAAGAACGAAAGACTCATGGCTCTCTAAGAGTCTAAGTGAACTTGTGTGTTTTAACCAAGTCCCACGCACCATCTCAAAGTGTTGATTAATTGGTGTTAGGTGTGCTTCGTGTTGAGGCTTGGAACAGGGTGTGCCGTGGCTCAGAAGTGGGAAACTTGTTGCCTTGCTGGAGGCCGTGGTGTGGATGGGCTGGGCCGTGGCACGGCCTGGGGGGGAGGAGCTTCCAGACTTACTAGCTGCGCCCAAGGCTGGGCTGCGGCGCACATCCATACCTGATGCTGACCATTTTCACTTGTTTAATTCTTTGACAAATCCCAACAACTTCCTAATTGTGACAATTGATCTAGTACTAGTGGAACATGACTCCAAAGTTGAGTTAGAAAAGGATTTTTCTTTCATTAGCCGTGTGTGTGTGTGTATATATATATATATGTGTGTGTGTGTGTGTGTGGGGGGGGGGGGGGTTAGGTTTTTTTCTTAAAGCTGCAGTGACTAGCACAATAGACAAAGGGTGTAGCAAGAGATATAGTAGTTGAAATTTCATTTCTTCTAGGCTATTGTACTTTTCCAATTAAATTTTTGGTAGCTTAGATTTGGGTGTATTGAGATTTGGGCTTAGAGAGATTTATCTCTCTTGAGTTGTATTCAAATTTAATTATAATGGAATCTCTCACAATTTCTCATAGACGTAGGAGTTTTAGCTCCGAATTAATTTTATGTATTTATTGATTTTTGCTGCATTATTCTTGACATCGAAGGTTGTAGTGCTTGTGGTGTTCTGGTGGTAAAAACAATTGTGTTTGGTTTGCTATCCCATGTTTTTTGGTATTGACTATCTGATATGGTTTATTTTTCTCGTGTTGTTTTGCTGGGATTTCTATAGTTTGTGGATAGGACAATTATCTTCTTCGTTACCATATGTGGTTAGACTCATTCTTGTACTCTATGGTTATTTTTCATTAATAAAATATCAAATTTTGACTGTTAAAAAGAAAAATTTAATGGTGCCTTGAATATAGGTAGGGCACCATAGAATTCCTCTTTTATTGATTACACGTCCAACTTCCCAAAATAGATGGATGGTTAATCATGTGGCCTTAGAACCATATTGTTAACTTTCATGTTTGATTGTCCACTCTTTTATCAAGTCATTGGCCTACATTATTTGCTAATGTGTAGTTTGGCTAAATGCATGAGCTAAATCATTTATGATTGATAAACAACTGAAAATAGAAATAAAAGTAGATCTTCTTTAATTATGTAAGAAATAAATGAACTTCTCTCTATACTATGTCCATTTCCTCCTCCTCCACTCCCTACATCAACCATGAAAGCAGGCATGCATGAGGAAAGTAGAGTTGTCTCAACACAGACACCATATTTGTGTGTTTGTGTTATGCATTTAATGTTTCTTTGTCAAGCTAAAATTAATTTTTGAATTAGCCATGGTAATGAAATAAATTTATGAATAACTTGCTGACTTACACATTGATGGTAAGATTTATTCTTAGTGTAGTGGTATAAAATGATAATTACGTAGAAATTTAATTCATGTCTTGCTAATTGATTGGTTTATATCGCAGGAGAGCACTTTAGATTATAAAAAAAGTTAGGGCATGCATACAGGAGTGCCAACAACCCTGAAGTGGATTTTATACTTGAAGGTCCCAGTGCTGCAAAAGGAATTGAGGAAGTGGTACATTCAACTCCATGCAATGGCATGGTAACCTGAAGAGGGAGAGAAGTAGACAGACTACCCTTGAAAGCAATGTTACACTTTTCAACCCTTTCAAGAAGGTGAATATTGAAGTACATAGTGAAGCACATCTTTCTGCTTGTGTCAGTCCAACTATGGGAGGCACTACAAAGGAAATGATAATTATTGATAATAAGGGTGGGAATGGGTCGGGTTGGCTTAAAAATTCATTCCAACCCAATCATACCAGGTTGGGAAAATCTGAACCCAACCCATGAACCCATTCAACTCCATCCCAACCTAACCCATTTAAATCGGTTAGGGTCATTGATTTATTTATTTTCACTTAAATTAATTCAAACATATTACATAAGAAAAAAAATATTTTACTACCAATAATTTATCATTCATTATATCCAAAATCGAATCCATACAAAAATTCAGTAAATCTTACAAATCTATTACTTACAAAGTACATTAAATCACTTAAAACAATGTTCAAATAACCTCAATTTAGTACAAACCATATAAAAGAAAATAAAAACTAGATTTGGAGGCGTTTGATCACTCAAATTCTTTAAAATATCAACACCAATATAGATTTGGCCCTAGCTAGAATCTTCATAACTAAGTTCTTATACAAAATACCAAACACATACAGCTTAATTTAACAAGCTTCTGGAAAGCATATTGAAAATCCAAAAGAAATACTTTCACGAGAACAAAAGGTCTTCTTCAACTAAAAATTATAAAAAAAAATGCTCCTAACATATTTAAATCCCAAATTCACATTTTTAATGAAAACTAGCATTTTTTGTTAGAGGGTTTCTAAGAAAAGAAATGGGAAGATATATTCCATCAATCTAAACTAACTTACAAAAATATGGATGTAATCTATCAATCCTTAAAGAAAATATATTTTAATTACATATAAAATATAATTATATAATGACTAGGTTATTGGTTTGGGTCAGGTTGAAAAATTTTAAACCCATTATCCAACCTACCGGGTTCAACAATTTGTCAATTCAAACCCAACCCAACTTTTGAAAACCTCAACCTAACCTAACTCATTACACTGGTTTGGGTTGGGTTCGTGAGTTCAATGACTTTCATGCGCACCCCCAATCGATAAGGCATCTATTTGGACTGAGAGTTTGGAGCGGAAGAAAATTGTGAGTCAATTTTTACCTCTTAATTCTTAGTTATTTTTTGTTTGCCCTTATGAAAATAACATGTAATAGAGGGTATTTTACTTTTATTTATCATATATTAATCACTTTCCTCAAATTTATTAGTTATGTAATTTTCAGATCATCATGGATTTCAACAACCCTTAGTTTAGTTTATCTTTTATTTTTTTACTCAAACTTTATTTATAACCTTATGATAATGCCAACATGTCTATTTTATGGAGTTATGCAGCAGAAGGAAGGTGGGATTAGCAGTCAAATAAAAAGGGGAAAACCTGCAAATTCCCTATGTAGAGGTGCAAAAGCTTTAAGAGCAAGTATGAAATAAGATTAAGCTGTAATTTTTAATTACCTTAATATTTATGTATTTCAGAAGTCCTATCCAACTATCCCATTAGAAATTTCTTAAGCTTATTTAACATTAGCCGATAAAAGTAGCTTATAATCAAACCAGTGAGGTAGATAAACATATAACTAAAATAATCATAATGCTTCTTGAAAATAACTGTCAAAATGAACTAGTTTCAATGGTATTTGGTAACAAGATCGAAAGAATTTACCATACAAAGTTAATATTTAAAGTACAACCATAAATGGCTAATGTCAACAAATTAAACATCTATGAATGATGTTCGAGGAAAATTCTTTTAACAATTGTCGTTGACTTAAATAAGCTAATAGTACTATGAAATTTAAGCAATCCCAATTGTAGAAACTGGTTTGATGATGTCACTTTGTCTCTTTAGTATTTTCCCCTACTAGGATTCTCAACCAATTAAATGAGGCTAGAGGAGATCTTATTGAAACTGCAATGCAAAATTTTGCAAAGGAAGCCATGAGTGGTGTGCTAAAAGGGAATCAATGCTTGCCATTCATGAAGAGTTCATCAATCTAGAGAGCTATTGAATATAAGGAAGTATTTCAGAAGATGCCAAAAAACCCTTATTTTCATCCTTTAGATAAATGGAAAGCATCATATCATGAAAGATTGGCTATTGGTTACATGGTAACTTCTGTTAATTTGGTAGATCGAAGTTGTTGTTTGATGATCCAAGAGGCATCTTTAATTGCATTCTGGAAGTTCTTTTTGATCTTGAAATGCATGGATTTAATGTTAAGGAAGTAAGAAGTCATATTAACAAGTTGCAATCGATCAAAGATAAGAAAGAACAGCTTCAGGAAGATTCAAAAGGTATTGAAAGACAGATCATGGAGCGGACACATGAGAAAACCAAAATTAAAGAAAATTTTAACCATGTTGTTCAAGAGATAAAGGAGTTACAAGAAAAGTGTGACATAATCATGTCAATGAAGGAGAAAACGATTCTGAGATTGCCCCATTGAAATTGAGTGTGGATGTTATCTACATAGACATGGAGTGATGGAGAGTGTTTAGCTTGATTTCAAAAGTGTAGTTGCTTCCCTTTGGTAACTGACATTGGTATGCTAATGTTGTGTAGCTCTTTTGATTTAGGTCAAATGGAGATTATGATCATACCTAGTTAGTTCTATATAGTTATGCAAGTAGGAAAGCTCTAACATTTGTAGTGGCTTTGAATATTCTTTTCATCAACTAGGTATGTACGTCATTTAAGTATATCATTTTGTTTGAAAACACTTGAAGATTATTGTATTCAGAAGTATTTTGTTTCCGGCATGGAAATACTATATTAGTGAATGAATGCAATTAACTATGAGTGAATTCTTATATGTTCCGGCATATATTGAATTCATGTACTAATTGATGAGGAGAGCATGATAATTTATTATTTTTTCTTCCTATCAACAATTTATGTGCGTCTGCCCGAAACATGTGAGAATTTGTAAATGGTTTCTTAATGTTTGTATCTTGGGTCCTCTTTAGTTTAACCACCCATTCATACCGTTGAATTTTGGGTGATTAGATTATCACGTTACATTTACTCGTTTAACATTTCAGTTTGGGACCTAGATTCTCTCTATTATTTAGATAAATTTTTGGATCAATACACTATTGGATGAGTGCTGAGCAACACTATATATGACTTGACATTCATCTAATGAGTGCTAATTCTCATATTGATACTCAATTGTACCTCCCAATTCGCTCCCTATGTTTTTCCAAACCATATGACCGCTCAACATGGCTAACCACCCCACAAACAAAGAAAAAATGAGGTAATCTCTCATATTTGAACTAAGCTCACTCTTGCTCTCCTCTATTGTTAGCCACAAAAGTTCCTCTTCTCAAAGGTTTTTGAATATTTATCATCACTCGAATCCTCAAATAGTTCCTCATTTAGATATATTAATCGAGGTATCCACCTCTAACATTCTTCCCATCGCATTACCTATCTTCTTCCCAACTTCTCTCATCACCCTAGATAACGGCAAGCCATATATGTAAACCTAAAAAGGAAAGTAATGAAAATCAATCATTGAAGGACATCGGTCCCCGTCATATTCTCGTAAGACCAACAAAGCATCATCAGAAAACCATGGAGCACCCTCAAATAATCTCTGTTTATCCATGGAATTGACAAACTAAAAAAGAAACACACATTCTCCAACCTCTTTAATTAATAAATTATAATATATTTGTGTTAATTACAGCACAAAATAGTGACTAGAGTGATGTTGGGGAATGAGGTTTAGGGATTTTCCTTGATTAATGTGAAAGATTTTTTTTAATCATGACAGAACCATCATATTAAAATATAGTAAAGTACTTACATTCATCTGTGCAAATAAACACCTAATATTATAATAGATGAGATAAAAAAAATGATCTATCAAAACCATTGTCAAAAGTGCTAGAAAGAAACTGAACAACCATAATTGAAACAACATCCACATTTTGTCATGTCGACTGCACATGTCATGATCACCATTAGCACGACTTGTTCCATCGGCATCGATCGAATCAGAATTTATGCTACCCAAATCTGACTCCCATCAACTCGTTAAGCAACTACCTCAATCTCTACCATCTCCTCTAGTGTCCACCTACGCCCTATCCATATAAACAAAAATCACATTCTAAACATGGGGCTCAAAATCCATACAACCCGATAGCTTCAAATCTATAACACGCGTGTAAGAAAATATACCAGCAAAACCATCACTAATAATAGCCCTAGAACATTCAGGTGGTGTAACAACCCATCCCGGGTTGACCTACCCGAGACAGTGTAATCACGTTTTAGATTTCAAGTGCGACACATACATGCAGCAATTAAAATATCAGCAACTGAAGCATACTTACAAAATATTTCTTTAACTTTTTTCAGAGAAGTTACATCGTCACATATAATATTAAAAAATATTCCAATATATACAAAAATTCATGAACAACTATCTTTCTCTAAATTTTCTTTTTCTTTCTTTATACAATCTAAGGATGCTGACCACGATGAGTTACTATAGCTACTTACCCTAAGTCTCAAATCAATAATGCATGACACATATATACAACAAAATAAAATACATCAACTGAAATTAAATATTCCATCCAATCTTAACTCTTCTCAAAGAAGATACATCATCATTCTCCTTTCAGAAACAATATATACATATACAAAAATGCATGTAAATATTTTTATTACAAATTTTTCTTTCTTCTTTCTTACAATGTCTGAGGACTTGACCATAAGACTTACTTAAGGTAGTTTTTTTTTGTTATTACCTTTAAAATCTATCTGCTCTGCCCACTAACTGAAAATTTTCAACAATGAAGAGTGAGCTTCACAAGCTCAATGAATTAAATTTACTAGAAGTACTCGATTTTATACTTCGAGTCACATCTTATAATTTAAATCTGCTCTAACTCATCAATATAAATCATCTATTTCTTCACAGATAATCATTCAATCTTTCAAGTAATCTTCCCATATTCATTAATCTATTATCTCATATAAATCAATAATAACATCAAATTATAATTTCAACCATTTATCAACCTCATCTTAAATTAATCATCAAGCATATCAATTTTTCTTCTCATATATTTAATCCTATTGAGATTTTCAATTTAATATAATTATTTACCTTGCTATGAGGTTCACAACATATAATCAATTAAACAAATCAATTTTTATCATATTATACTGTCATATTTCTTTCTCATCATGTATACCTCTTTTTGAGACTCATTTGTCTATCAATCATATCACAATCAGGACTGATGCTTTAGCATCTCAATCAATAATTAAAACAAACGCAATGAATAAATTTAAATTTTCTTTCTTTATTTCTTATCAAATCGTTTCATATTATCATCTGGGAACATATTCCCACTTGTTGACATGTTTCAGCTAGACCAGCTGCCTTCCCGATTCTTTTATTTTCTGCTAGACCAGCTACCTTCCTGGTTATTTTATTTTCAGCTAGATCGGTTGCCTTCCTGATTCTTTTATTTTTAGTTTGACCGGTGACTTTCCTGATTCTTTTATTTTTAGTTAGATTGGCTACCTTCCTGTTCTTTTTATTTTCAACTAGACCGACTGCCTTCTCAGTTCTTTTATTTTCAGTTAGATCAACTGCCTTCTTGGTCTTTTATTTTATGAATATGAGAAATAATATAAAAACAAGCAGACCAACTGCCTTCCAGGTCTTTTATTTCATGCATATGAGCAATAATATGAAAACAAGCATACATTCAATCATTCAATTTAGCTATCCAGCTCTTTTTCATAATTATTATTTTTATCATATTCATTAAATTATCTTGTCATATATCATATAAATTTTCAATCATATTTTCAGAAGTTTCATATAACTTCTTAGAATAATTTTCATTAACCTATGCTTTTTAAAATATAAATGCTTATATAATTAATATTCAACATATTTTCAAAGTCCAAATCAATCAACTTTCTTATATAACAGAAAACACATCGTTAAATTATTATAAGTCAACCATTTATTTAAATATCATAAATTCATATTTTTTATTGGTCTTGATTACTAAAAGTAAATCTAAGTCACCATGTAACACTTAAAGCTACCCGTGGATCACCTCTTTGCCTTTCCTGCTTCTTTCAGCAATTTTACCCGATTGCTGATTGTCAACACCTAACATAATATTTATATTAAAATTTCTAATTTATTCTTCAATTCTTCCATTCATACCCTTTAAATTTCTACATCAAATTCCACGTAATTTCATGTATACATAATTTCAAAAAATAAAATACACATTATTAATTTTTGTTTTTCTTAAAGCTTTTCTTGAATCTCCTTAAAATTAACTCGTAAACTTCTTCAAAATTTCAATCTTTCAACATTTCTTTGACTTCCCAGGTGTTTAAAGAAAGAGAGTAATTTGAATTGAAGAAAGAAGGAAACCAAACAGGATTTGGTAGGAAAAAAAATAAACAAAACAAAATACCTTTTTTTTTTTTTTATATTACTCAGCCCACCGTTTTGCACTGTTTCAAACCTCAGGTGTCTTGCATGCAAAACACTTAAGGTTTGCATGCCACACCTGGATCCAGGTATTGGCACCCCATTTTTTTTTTCTTCAAAAGAATACTAAATTTTTCATGTATATATTATTTTAATTCCATGTCATATTTATCAAATTACTTCTTTACCAATACTTTAAGAACACAGGTATTACACATTATCCTTTCAAAAATCTCCAAAATGCCATTTTCACCTTGTCGGTCGACTGCCAGCAGACTAGTCCACCGAGCCAGTTGATCGGTCAACTGATCGGTTAACTGATCGATTGGCCGATTGGTTAGGTAACCAGTCGACCAATTCATCCTTTAATTCCATGAAAAAATTTCTTCCTTTATTTCAAAAAAATTTCTATCTTTTTCCTTCAATCTTTTAAAAATTTATGCACTTCTTACTTTATAAAATTTCTAACTCTTTTCGAATAAAATATTCAACATTTTTCTCAAAAATTATGTTAAATTCAACCTTCTATTTCATTCAACGTTTTTCTTCAAAATTCTTTCAATTTTCCATGTATGCATATTAAATTCAAAGTATAATTCAATTTTTATTCATAATTACTCTTTTACGCTTACATCGAGGCTACGTGTATTATAGGCGGTGATAGGCAAATGAATAGGCAAACCTTGTATCAACCTAATTTTTTTTGGAAAATGAATTGTTTTCTAACTTGATAGTTTTCAACTACAAGATATTGATTGTAAATAAAATAAAAGTTGAATAATTATTGAAATTTACTTATAAGAAATATCATATTGTGGGTTGTTTCTTTTACCGACAAAATATGACTTACTAAGTTATTGATAACATATCTCATCTCAATAAAAAAATTGATCAATTTTGGTAACAACTTGATATTAAAATATTTATGTTTCTCAAAGAGGTATAGACTATGAAACCATGGACAAACCCAAAAGGATAGTGAATTAGGTTTAAATCTTTAGTAAATATGTAAACCCTCTTTGCAAAATAAACAATTAACTCAAGCATAGTTAATTGTAGACAATTAATGCAAAATTGAAGTGCTTAAATTAAAAGAGAAGGGTTAGAGAAATTGCAAGCACAAGAGTTTATTTGATAATATCAAATCCTCTCAATCGTACATCGACTATTCTTCAAGGCACCCTTGAAGTACTCACTAGAGTCAAACCAAATTATAAAAAAAATTAGTTTTTCAGAGACTCAACAGCAATCTTACAAAGTGTTTATGAATTCACACTCAACTTAGTACTTCTATAAGCTTACACCAAACTCTATCCAGTGTTTCAAGGCTCACTTTAAAACCTATGCAGAGATTCTAACTCAAAAACTCTCTTATCTCTCAAATAAGGATATACAAATCCTTTTACAAAGATGAGTATAAGATGATTGCTCAAAAGCAAGATAATCCATAAAGAATTGTATCACAAATCAAAGCATTATCGGTACTTGCTAGAGACAGAAAATATCTAAGCAAGGTAAATAAGGCTCTCTAGAATGATTAATGTAAGATCTACGATGGTTCAAGATGTAAGAGCTATTATAAAAGCTCTAGTATTAAGGTTTGATGCCAAAAACTATGGTGAAAGATGGCCCTGTCTTATGTGGCCTTTAATGGGGAAGGATCGTTTGGTGCTTATAGATTTGTTAGAGATGAGATCTTTGAGGCAATCTCGCTCTTTTGATCGTGGTTATTCAGTGTGTTCTTATACCTGCAAGAGAAGCCACCCGGAGTGTTGTGCTTAGAGGAAGTCCTTTCAATGATTAAGTCAGTAGGTGTATTTAGAATGGAGTTAGGAGAGGATTTAGAGAAATACTGAGGTAGGAGAATATGGGGAGGAAGAGGACCGAAGAGGTTTCCTCTGTCCTTCGTGTGTTTACTCTATGTGCTTAGTTTTCTCTTGGATCTATTCTCTCTTTCGTATATCTACGCATGTATGTTCATCCCACTTCTTTGTAGGCTGGAACTCCTTTATATAGGCGTGGTGATCCTAGTCTTTGGGATTCCAAAGTGGGATACAGTTGGAAAGTGACTCTTGAGCCTCGAGCCTCTTGGGAGATAACATTTGCTAGTGGGAGAAAACCTCTACATGTGGGAAGCGATCTTTGCCTGTGAGTCCTCACATTAAGGATGAAATCTTCAGATTATAGGTTTGATCCCTACATTGCCTATGGGTAGCGGCCCACGTGTTTGGTTCTCATTGGACTGGGTAATTTTGGTCACATCAAAAGTATTTATAGCACAAGAAAATTAGTTTATATGATAATACCAGATCCTCTCAATCGTACATCGACTATTCTTCAAGGCACCCTTGCAGTACTCACTAGAGTCAAACCCGATTATAAAAAAATTAGTTTTTCAGAGACTCAACAGTAATCTTACAAAGTGTTTTTCTAATTCACACTCAACTTGGTGCTTCTATAAGCTTACAACAAACTCTATCAAGTGTTTCAAGGCTCACTTTAAAACCTATGCAGAGACTCTAACTCAAAAACTCTCTTATCTCTCAAATAAGGATATACAAATCCTTTTACAAAGATGAGTATAAGATGATTGCTCAAAAGCAAGATAATTCATAAAGAATTGTATCACAAATCAAAGCATTATTGGTACTTGCTAGAGACAGAAAATATCTAAGCAAGGTAAATAAGGCTCTTTAGAATGATTAATGTAAGATCTACGATGGTTCAAGATGTAATAGCTATTATAAATGCTCTAGCATTAAGGTTGTTGATACCAAAAAATATGGTGAAAGATGGCCCTGTCTTATGTGGCCTTTAATAGGGAAGGATTGTTTGGTGCTTATAGACTTGTAGGAGATGAGGGCTTCAAGGCAATCTCGCTCCTTTGATCGTGGTTATTCAGTACGATCGTATACTTGCAAAAGAAGCCACCCAGAGTGTTGTGCTCAGAGGAAGACCCTTCGATGCTTAAGTCAATGAGTGTATTCAGAATGGAGTAAGAATCGGATTTAGAGTGATATCAAGGTAGGACAATATAGGGAGGAAGAGGACCGAAGTGGTTTCCTCTGTCTTCAGTGTGTTTACTCTATGTGCCTAGTTTTCTCTTAGATCTCTTCTCTCTTTCATTTATCTACGTATGTATGTTCATCCCACTTCTTTGTTGGCGGGAACTCCTTTATATAGGTGTGGTGACCCTTGTCTTTGGGATTCCAAAGTGGGATACAGTTGGGAAGTGACTCTTGAGCCTCGAGCTTCTTGGGAGAAAACCTTTGTTAGTGGGAGAAAACCTCTACATGTGGGAAACAATCTTTGCTTGTGAGTCCTCACATCAAGGATGAAATCTTCATATTATAGGGTGGCATATCCATCATTATAGTCATAATAGGCTTGATCCCTACATTGCCCATGGGTAGTGGGCCACGTGTCTGGTTCTCATTGAACTGGGTAATTTTTGTCACATCAAAAGTGTTTATAGCAGATGAAAAAATTAGCCATTATAATCCATAAAGTAAGAGTTTTTTTCTCCCCAAATGGGGGTTTTTAGAATCTTAATTCCCTAAATGGAGTTGTTGTGATATTATTTTATTTCTTAGTAAAACTTAGATAAATTCCTTATATGAAGTTCCCTTCGAAAAATTAATTTTTTTTAAAAAAATTAAGATTTGAGATCGAACCTTAAAATTCACTAAAACTCATATAATAGATCAATTATACAAAATTTCAACAAAAAGTATCACTTTAGTGTATAATTTAACCCATAATTCATCAATGGTTTAAAACTTATCAAATTTTGTACAAAAAACTAGAGCCTAAATCACATTATAAAACTTATCACAGCACTTTGATTTTTTTTTTTTTGTAAATATAAAATTCTCATGAATGCATTTTAAATGATAAGTCACGATCATTACTTTTATTATTATAAACACGAAAATTTTAAAGGGAACTTCACAAATTTTATATAAGGAACTTTATATAAGTTCTGTCCTTTTTATAATAGGGTACTTTTGTGGCATCATCAAATGAAAAAACAATAAATTACACCATTAGTTCCTATAGTTTGTGTAATGACCCATCCTCAGGTGGGCCCTACCTGGGGAGGTATTATTACCTTTCCGCTCCAAATACCTCAACCTATATGCGAACATACAAAAAGCATTAAGTATACAAACATTCATCCAAAACACTACAAGCCATAAAGTTACAACTTCACGACTAACAATCTTTATAGTGTGTTAAGTTTAACTAAACATAATTAATAGAAAGCTGTAACAACCCATCCTTGGGTGGGCCCTACCCGAGAAGGTATCATTACCTTTCAGTCCCGAGCACCCCGACCTACATGCAATCACACATAACTTACCAGGAATACAAGTGTTCAATCAAAATAGTTCAAATCATACAATTACAATTTTGTCACTAACAATATTTACAATGCAACAATTTTAACTAGACACAATTAACAGAAAAACTCCCCCACTACAAATGTTCTTATACAACGACAAATCCCAATCCCAACTTAATTCTTCTAACAAAACTCCCAAGGGTGAGGATGTCGCCAACAAAAACCTTAAGTTGGATTCTTCAACTTGACTGACAAGTCTCCAGTAAAATCCTAAAAGGTTAGCAACAATAAAGGAGTGAGCTAAAAAGCCCAATGAGACATGCTTTACAAGAAGTAGTCGTATTGAAGGAATCGTCTTTTTATTTGTAGTTATCGCACAACATTTATTATGGCTTATAGGTATAAGTGGTATCTTTCTTAATTATCCTCCTATTGTTAGAGTTAGTGCATACTTTCAGGCCATGTACATGAGTTGGGCCTGGTTTTTTGCTTGGCAGTTTGGACTTGGGCATATAAAGAGCCGTAGTTCTGCAGCATAATGGAAATCCTAATTAGACCCTAATTAGGACGTCTTAAGTTGCATATAAATACTCTTTATGTACTGAACATACATTGTAACAGAGGGATTTTTGAGGTTGATAATAAGAAACTTCTGGCAGGATGTAGCTCTATTATTAGGTGAACCTGGGTAAATCTTGTCTTCTTTTCTTTCTATTTATAATTCGTGTGATTGACAGGTCTTGAATCCTTCACCAATTAGATCCTTTAAGTTTCCTCTAAGTGATTTTATTTATATTTTTATATCATCATATATCTCTTTATGCTAGTGTTTATAAATTTTCTTAACTCACATACCGAAAACACTCTTAGTAAAATCATACAACACAACACCAAAGCAAACATAGTAGATTTTCATCTTAACACTCTTACATTCCCATAATCACAATCATGCCCTTTTTCAGGCCAAACATATCACATCATCGCATGCCCCACATGGGTCAATCGTATCATACACCCCTCACAGGCTAATCGTATCACACACTCCTCATGGGCCATTCACTCAATATGTCCATGAAATGTAATGCCATGTTTTATGATGCAATATAATAAATGCACAATCAATCATTGCCCCTCACTGGGCTATATCATCATCACGGGGACATCTCTCCACGTACCGGTACATCCAATCATCATATCAAATATTCGAAACCCCTTTGATCTGGGCTGAGTCCTACTTGTCCAATATCCATTCGGTACCCTTTCACCCCTTGTGGGAAGGGACCTATCGGCCTCACCCATCACTCGCCCCTCAATAACATACCGTTAAACAAGGTTATAATGCAAAATGCATGAAATAATATGCATACAAGCAATCATCATTCATTCACATCGCATTTCATACAAATTTAACCAAACACATTTATTGTAATTTCACATATTACAAATCCTCAACACAATCACCTTAAATCATTTCAAGACTCATATTTTAACCTTTATTTCCCAATCTATACCGATTCCTCGTATTACTAGTTTTTGCTATCTTCATACCATAATTTGTATACTTAATCCTCATAAATTCTAAGGTTTGTATTCATCAAGGTAGATTGTATTATTTTTATTCATCATTTATTACTCAATTTACAAATATTTTAAATACACTTACTAAAGGTAAGGCATACTCACTTCGCTACGCGATCTCACTACTTCCTTATCTCCCAAGGATTTCCCCATTGGTACCTAGGAATGAATAACACTTAATTTCATTACTTTAAATCATTAAAAGAATCTCTAGCAACGTAAGGTACTTTGCACACCTTAAATCTCAAGAGCACACTTTGCGCGAAACCAAAAATCAAAGAAGTAGAGGCTTTAAGCCCTTTTTCAAATCATCTATTTTAAATATAAAAAACACTTTGATTTTTGTGAATACTAACAGTTTTAAAGATGTTTTAATCATACTTCAAATTTATATAAACATTATAATTATTTTGGAAAGGTTTCATGTTCAAAAACTAAGGAGAAAAGTCATTTTTTTATATAAAAAAAAGTTAGCACAATCCAATCGACTGGGAAAACGTCCAAAAGCTTTTGACACTTCACCCACTCGACCTGGTCCTTTAAGAACATCATAAAAACCTCATCTAGTCGACTGGTCTCCCAACCTAGTCGACTGGGCCACCTGATACCAGCAAAAAACAAATCCGAAAACTTAAGTTTTCCCCCAAAACTCTTCTTGATATCTATGGGTCTTTTCAAATCTTTAAAAACACAAGTTTCTAGTGGTTATATTATTGAAAATTAAAATTTCCCAAGCCAAGATTGGACTCAAAATAGCAACATTTCAACTTTGGTTCAAAAACTCATTTTTTAAAACAAACCATTTTTCTTCAAACTTTTTTAAGAAAATCTTCAAATTTTTAACTCAAAAACTTAAATCCTTTGAGTAATAAACATACTTGATAATTTAGGAGAAATAAATTAAGTTTATACCTCGAGTTTTTTGCAAATAAACCCCATCTCTTTCCTCTTTCTTTTTTCCTTCTTTCTCTCATTCTTCTCTCTTCTTTTCTCTTTCTCCCCTTTCAGTCGAACTCTCTTTCTTTTTCTCTAGAAAAATCCAGCAAAAATGTTGGTTCTTCTCTCACCTCTCCCCTATTTATAGAAAAATTATTTACGAATTGCAAAATAAACCCTCAAATTACACCTCTTCTTATTTTCCACTACAAAGCTTTCTAATTTAGTAAAACTATCCTCCCATTTTTGATTCTTTGATAACCTACCTAACTATTTCTTTAAACTCCAAAAGTTTCCCCTCAAAAAATTCTTTATTACTTAAACGTCATTTATTTACTTGCTTCCAAAATTTTTAACTCCAAAACAAACTTAATTAAACTCAATTCTTACAAGCATTCCAAAAATGCATAGAGGTGCAAAATTTTTGAATTTTAAAATAATCTAAATAAAATACTAATCTCTACAAAAACTTCCCCACTAAAAAAAAAAAGGTTCTTGCACAAGGACTATTCTCAAACCCAAAATTTCCAAGACTAAAAGCAAAGACTTCTAAATACGAGGATGCCGTCGCCGAAGGCCTTAATCATGACTTCTTCAACATGACTGAAAGATCCCCAATATTTACCTCAAAGGTTAGCAACAATAAAAGGGTGAACTAAAAAGCTCAGTGAGACACACCTTACGAGAATTAATCACATTGGAGGAATTATCTTTTCTTTTACGTAAAACATGTTATTTAATTAAGTTCCTAAGTATAGGTAATATTCTTCTTGGGTGCCCTCCAATTAGTCCTTTAGGTTTCTTCAAAGTATTCTTCTTTATTTCTTATACCATCATAAATCTATTTATGCTAAGGTTAACAAATTTTCTTAATTCATATACCATATAAAACTCTTAATACAATCATACAACACAACGTCAAAGCAAACAAAGAAGATTTCCATCTTAACACTTTCACATTTCCAAAACCACAATCATGCCCTTCTCTAGGCCAAGCCTATCACATCATCACATACCTCACATGGGCCAATCATAACATAGGCCATTCATAGGCCAATCACCAAGAACGCCCCTCATAGGCTAATCCTTATAATGTATATATCCATGAAATGCAATGTCGTGTTATATGATTCAATGTACAAACAAATCACTATCCCTCGCTGGGCTAACATCATCATCACAAGGATGTCTCCCCATCAACAAAAGTAACAAAATATATCCACACCGGATTCTTGGGTTAATCAACATGGGAAATCGGGAGCGGACCAAGCCCTAGGTCCCGTGTGGTTGCCGATCTCCACAGCCCTTATGCTCTCTTAAGGAACAACTCAGTATACACCCATGTTGAATCCCTTAAGAGAGAAAAGAGTTAGAGTATACACCATGCCTAACTCGTTGCTTAGGGAGATCAATAGCCTAAGGTGTGGACCAAGCCCTTAGGTTGGCAACCATTAGGTATTCATAATAAGGCTAGAGCATTGGCACCTTACTTAGTGGGAAAGTGTAATTAGTGGTGGATATCACAGCCGTATGTCCTTATCATTATTAACTCACACTTCACATTTATTTCACTTTTACTTTGGGAAACTAATTCTAAATCGAAATTCACCAATCCCAATGGAAATGATCTCGCACTTGCACACTATGCTACCATTGACCTTGTGCACTTGCAAGTAAAACAAGTACGATTATTTACTTATCTATTTAGGTAGATAAACGCATAACAAGTTTGCGGCGCCGTTGCCTGGGATTGCGCTTAAATTTCTTTTTAGAATTACTTTTTCATTTAGTTTAATCATTATTTCCTTTTCACTCTATTTCTATTTTTGTCAAAAATCTCAAAAATTTTAAGTTTCTGTTTTCATATTATTTTTATTACAACCCTAATCGAATTCTTTCTGTTTTCTGTTTCATGCACTCCAAGAGAGCTTCCTGTGCCACTTGCGATCGAGCGCACCCTCTTGTGCAATCGAGCGCAATTGAGGCAGAAAGTTGCCCGAGCAGCAGTGTTTGACTACTGCACTTAAGTGACTGCCACAGATTCATGTACGGGCTTCGATCCAAGCATTCAACATTCTTCTCCCTTGATACTGAGCTTGAGTGAATGATCCGACAAAGGCTTAGAGACAACTCGGAAGAGGTAAATGAAAGAATTGAGGAAGAAGTACCAATGGCGGAACAGATCGATAATCAACAACCACCTGAGCGGAGGTTGATGAAGCAATCCTTCATCCCATAGAACCTCGATCAACCATCCTGCATTGCGTATCAACCTGAGATGAAAGGAAACTACTACATATCTTCGCAGATACTTAGTGCACTGACTCACTTTAGGGATACACCTAATGAGGACCCACACTTGCACCTTCGAGAGTTCTTCGATCTTTGCAAGTTCCAGCACATCCAAGGCTTAGACCAAGAAGGAATAAGGTTAATTATTTTCTCTTTTTTCTTAAAAGATAATGCTAAACTGTGGTACAATTCTTTGCCTGCAATTTCTATCCATACATGGGAGGAGTTGGCTAGCAAATTCTTAAGGAAGTTTTTCCCAGCCCAAAAGACGAGCAAATGAGAAAGGAACTTCAGTCCTTCCAACAAAAGGATTGAGATCTATTTTTCGAGGTCTGGGGACACTTCATTGAGCTGCTACTCAAATTCCCACACCACAACCTACCTCAAGACGAACTGGTACAAGCTTTCTAAGAAGGTTTGAGTGATACTAACAAAAATATTGTGGATTCAAGTTATGGAGGAGTACTGATGGAGAAAAACAACGAAGAAGCGATGGAACTCTTCGAAACCTTAAGTGAACACACTCAGCAGTTCTCCTCTCGAGGAAGACATGTAACCAAAAGTAAGGGTATGTATGAGGTAAATTTAAATGGAGGATCGTCTACTCAGATTGCTGCTGTGGAGAGGAAACTAGACCTGTTGGTTAAAGCCATGGTTGCTCAGAATGCCTCACCTAACCCACTAGCTACACCACTCCAAGTATGTGCTATTTGTTCCCAATTTGATCATAATACTAATATATGTCCCTTATATTCATCTGCAGATCATGAGCAAGCAAACTTTGTAGGACCAAACAACTATCCGCCAAAGAACAATCCTTATTCAAACACCTACAACCATGGATGGCGGAATCACCCAAATTTCTCTTGGGGCAACAAGCAGAACGGTCAAGGGCAGCAAAGAAACTTCCAACCAGCAGCCCACTCAGCTCCCGAGACAAAGAAGAGTGACCTCGAAAGTCTTGTGAGGCAATTAGCAACTCAACAGTAACAACTAATGACTTCATAAGATCGGTTCATGGCAGATGAAAGGCAATGTCAGACTGAATTAAGGCAAGCCAAAACAAAACATGAACAAGCCATCCAAAGGTTAGAGGTACAAATGGGACAATTGGCTAAAGTGCTGAGTGGTAGAAAGCAAAGTGAGATTCCAGCTCAACACCCTGGGGGCCATCAACAACTGAAAGCTGTCACGACCCTCAAAAATGGTAAGGTGATAGGGACCAATGAATATGCAAAAGCATCTCTAGAGAAACCATCAACATTAAAAGTGAGTGAGACGGAGAAGGTGAATGCACCACCCTTCCCGCAAAGGTTAGTGAAACAAAAGAAAGAAAATAAACTGCTTGATATTTTTGAAACCTTGTGGAAATTTGAAATAAACATCCCTTTATTAGATGCAATTCAATAAATACCTGCCGATGCTAAATTCCTAAAAGATTGTTGCACTCATAAGAGAAAGTTTCAAGAGCATGAGACTGTAGCCCTAACTGAAGAAGTAAGTGTTGTGCTATTAAGAAAACTCCCACCAAAACTGAAAGATCCAGGTAGTTTTACTATTCCTTGTAGGATAGGTGATTAGTTGTTTGAGCAAGCATTACTAGATTTAAGAGTGGGTGTAAATTTACTACCATACACAGTATTTGAAACCCTAGGATTGGGGGAGCTGCAACCAACTTCCATTACCTTGCAGTTAGCAGATAGAAGTATAAACAGACCTAAGGGTATTCTTGAGGATGTCCTAGTAAAGGTAGGTGAGCTCATTCTACCTGTTGATTTCATTGTGTTAGATATGGAGGAATGCCCTATGCCATTACCCTTGCCCATCATTTTAGGAAGGCCCTTCATGAGACTGCCAATACAAAGATTTGTGTGAAAAAGGGTATAGTAAGTATGAAGGTGAATAGTGATGTTGGAAATCACCTTGACAAGATGCCCAGGTAGTGATCTTAGAATAACTTATAGAAAGAAATACAACAATCAAAGACAAGAACAGAAAATCAAAGAAAGAAAGAAGACAAGCAAATGTTATCGAGGTTCGACAATGTGCCTACGTCCTCATGAGTTCCTCCGAACTCTTTGCACTAAATCAAATGGTTCTTTACAAATACAGCAATCCCCTTCAAGAAACCTGAAGTTCTTGAAGAAACCAAGAAGAGAAGAAAGGAAGAAGATGAGAACTAACAATACTCTCTATCTAATCTAGACTTCTCTCTCTTTACAACCAGCCTCACTACAAAGAGTCCCTCTTGTGTTTATGTCTCTCAAACAATTCTCTCTTATATAACAATTGATCTCAAAGTATGTCACAAACTTGTGTTTTTCCATATGTGAAAAATGAGGCTAGGGAACCTCTTTTATAGCCACCCACTTCTTGGTCATTCTTGAGATTCAATCCTCACCCTTTGATCATAATTACCATTTAATCATGGCCCTCCATCACTCCTAAGTGGTGCTATGTGTTTTAACCTTGCAACCACGCACCTAAGAGAGGGTTAAAACAGGCTGTCCATGTGTGCTTGACTTTGCCTAGTGCCTAGGTGCTCAACAGGGCGCGGTGCGGTGTTGGGTAGAGTGCCTTTGCACACTCTCTGGGTGGTGCACTACTGGTGGGGAGTGGTGTAGTGCTGGGGCGCTTCAGGAGGCATGCATTCTAGATGGTACGGTGTTGGGCTGTGTGCGGTGCGGTGTTGGCCATCACCTGTAGTGCGCACACACCTTCAGCTTGTGTGCAGAATTGCACACACTAGTGTGCCTACCCTTACCTTGCTCCAAAGTGATGCATACACATGTGTGCAATCTTTTAACTTGCTAAACTTTAATCCTCCAACCTTGGTTTAGACTTTAACCATCTTTGAACCATGTTTAAACCTTAGAAAAATACCAATATTCTCTACCTTTGTCTAAGTGTTTAAACCCGAACCATTTTTGCAGAGAGCTTCGGGATCCAAACTCATCTTGAGTCATCAATTAACCAACCCCAATCCTAAGTAGTCCAAGGAAATGATTGAACTTACTTAGAGGTAGAACCTTGGTGCCTAAATCTGCAGGACTTTCCTTCGTGGTCTTCTTGTCAACATGAATGCATTCTTTCGTACCATTTTTCGGAATGTAATGATACCGAACATCCATATACTTTGTCCCCTCATGGAACACCAGATTCCTCCACAAGTGCCATGCACTTTGGCTATCCGAAGACACCACCACCTGCTCTTTAGGACCTCCCACTCGTCCAACAACCCTTTGCAACCCATAGCCTCCTTTATGGCTTCCATAGCCGCTATGCATTCTGCCCCGGTTGTTATGAGTGCTGTTGTGAGTTTTAAATTACTCACAAGCGCACGAATCGTTTGCAATATAGTGTTGTGCAAGTGCAAGGTCGAATCCACAGGGAATGCGTTGTGAAAATAGCTTTTTATCTAAACTAACCTTATTTTAATCTAGTTCCAAATTGTGAATTATATTTTTGCAAAACAAATATAAACTAAACTAACTAAATTGATTTAATAACTAATGATGAAAACACTAAGGTTTCAGAATCCACCCAACCATTGTAAAGAATATATCTTCATGTTCTATATAAAAAATAATCTATCTAACATTCCATGAATCCAACGAAAAACAACGAATATCCCAATTAAACCAAAAGCATCCAATGTATCCGCTTTTAACAAATCACAAAGAAAATCCAATTTAATCAAAAATGATTCGATGTATCCATCAGATGAATCACACAGAATATCCAACAGAACAATTAAAAACTATCAATCATAAGAATTTACTCAAACAATTGAAATAGAACATTTAAACTAAACATATCAGAATTGTATAAACATATATGAAAATATAATACTAAACAATGGCGAGGCTTCATCTTCAACCTTAGCTGAAGATTTTAGCCACCCATTATCTTGAAACCAAATTTCACAATAAAAAGTGCTAAGCATTAAAAACTGGAAAAGAATTAAAACTGACTGTACATTGGGAGAAATTCCACATGTTGTTGGGCAGCACTTCCCCCGGTGGTGGCAAAAGCCTTTAGGAGATCTACTAGAATGCTAGTAGAAATCCACCAGACTGCACACTGAATAATGAGGTGAGGTAGTGTTTATATAAGGGAAATCTCGGAGTACAATGAGCTGTAAATTCGATGTGGGATACTGCCCTTTTTCGATCGATCGCAAGTCTGGTGCGATCGATCGCAGCATGGTGCGATGCAATGCGTCTGGCGCACTGTAAGTGCTTCTTATCCGATGTGGGATGTGCGAGTGAACTGCAATCGATCGCAGCCCTGTTGTGCTCGAGCACATCACAGTGCGCTATAATATATATGCAGTATCAAATGTTTCATTTCCAATGTGGGACGTGCGAGTCACTTGCGATCGATCACAAGTCTGGTGCGCTCGAGCACATGCGCGATTGATCTCAACCCGTGTGTGCACAATCGCATGTGCGATCGATCGCACATCCTGTGTGCTCGATTGCACTAGGCATTCTTAACTTTGCTCTTTAAGCCCTGAAGTTTCCACATTGCTTCATTTTATTCCAAAACCTATAAAAACACAGAAAACACAGAAAATAGATAAAATAGCATGAAATAACATAATTAAGACTCAACAACTGTAAACTAAGGGGCTAAAACATGTAATATTTAGCACTCATCAAATACCCCCAAACTTACATATTGCTAGTCCCATAGCAATACGAAACTAAAAACTAAATAAAAAACAAATAATATAAAGATAAGTTCATAACTCATGGTATCCAAAGATTTTAGGAGCACACACCATCATGATAATGATTCATGAGCAAGCTTAAAAAGATAAACCCATCTTTGCAATGAATAGAAATGTTAAAATCTAATTACTTACAAAAGGCAGGCTAATGCATCATACGTCTGACTCAGTGTAAAGTGAATTAGCAAATAAAAATGAAGCTTCCGAATGAGTCCAATGTGTAAGGTCTCTAAGTTTCAAGATTCACCGCATTTCCCATCAGAATGAACGAAAATGGCATGGTTTTTTATTTATTTTTTTATTTATATATAAGGCTCAGCTATATTTAGTTCCCTTAAACTTTCTAATTGACCTATGTAGCGAGTGTTGAGTCAATGACTCCCAAACCAGATGGTTTTAGGGCATTAGGTGTACAGACACCCCTTAGGACTTACTAATTCGAGTAAAAAAAACTACGAAATTAAACTGGCCTTAATACTATTAAACAAAATTCCAACCTTTTGACGTGAACACTCAATGCTTACTGAGGCAAGAGCTCCAGTTACTCAGTGGAAAGTTTATTTATGATCATCATTTTCATTTCATCATCATTTTTTTTTATTTTTATATGCCAAAGTGTTAATCCAACAAGTCATCCAGTTTCAGTTAAGACAGAAACGTACACATTAAAATCACATGTCATACCTCACATAATGCGTACTAATGTGCTCGTGTTAGATTCGAGATCAAACATGTGAATTCTCAAATGCCTCAAGTAAGTAACTAAATTTTAAAACTTTATCAACAGATCATGTGTTCCAAAATTTAAGCTAACCAATGAATCACATCACAGAAATTGTTAAGATCAACCAAAATTTCAAAATAACATGAGCATGCATTAAAAACAATAACAAATCAGGACAAAGTGTGTGTAATGTGTCTCCCATACCCCCAAACTTAAATTACACATTGACCCCAATGCGTGAATAATATAAAAAGAGTTGACCTGGGATATGGAGAACTATCTGGACTGGTATGGCTCATAGCATACCCCCAAACTTGATCTGCAATACGCGATGTCCCTGAAAAATAAAGACTAGAAAACAAAAAATATTGGAAACAAACATTTAGCATAAATATGTAAAATAATAAACAAATAAAAAGATAAGCTGTGGGGTGCCTCCCATGAGCGCTAAATTTAAAGTCTTCAGCCAGACTCTCCTTAGTAGATGACCCTCAATCATAGTAAATAGGATCCGTCAACAATATTGTCTCAATATCCGGACTCCTCAACTCCAAGAATGGTTTTAGCCTCTGCCCATTTACTTTGAAAGTGTTACCATTCTTTGGATCCTCAATCTCGATGGCCCCATGAGGAAAAACTGACCGAATAATAAAGGGGCCAGTCCATCGAGACTTAAGCTTGCCTGGGAAAAGATGCAGGCTTGAGTTGTAAAGAAGAACTTTTTGACCCGGCTCAAAAGCTCGTCTCAAAATGTTTTGGTCATGAGTCTTCTTCATTTGTGCTTTGTATGACCGTGCACACTCATATGCGTCATTTCGCAGCTCCTCTAATTCATTGAGTTGGAGCTTCCTTTGAGATCCAGCCTTCAAAAGATTAAAGTTCAGCTGTTTGATAGCCCAATAGGCTCTATGCTCTAATTCGACTGGAAGGTGACAGGCTTTTCCGTACACAATACGGTATGGAGACATGCCAATTGGTGTCTTGAATGCTGTTCGATATGCCCACAGTGCATCAGTCAATCGCAGAGACCAGTCCTTTCTATTAAGGTTCACAGTTTTCTCCAAAATGTGCTTAATCTCGCGATTGAAAATTTCCACTTGTCCACTTGTCTGTGGGTGATACGGGGTGGCAACTTTGTGTGTGATGAAATACTTCTTCATCAACTGCTCAAAAATCTTGTTGCAAAAATGCTTACCTCCATCACTTCTAATTGCTCGAGGCATACCAAAACGAGCAAAGATATTGTTCTTTAAAAATTGGACCACAACTCTATGGTCATTGGTCTTGCATGCAACTGCTTACACCCATTTGGACAGATAGTCCACAGCAACTAGAATGTATAGATAGCCAAAAGAGTTTAGGAAAGGTCCCATAAAATCAACGCCCCACACATCAAAAATCTCAACAATCAGAATAGAGTTGAGGGGCATCATATTCCTCCTAGAAATACTCCCTAGCTTTTGGCAACGCTCACAAGATACACAGTAAGTGTGAGAATCTCGGAACAGGGTAGGCCAATAGAATCCGCACTGCAAAATCTTTGCAGCGGTCTTTTTAGTGCTGAAATGGCCTCCACAAGCATGATCATGACAAAAGGCAATGACGTTAGATTGGTCATGCTCAGGAATATACCTTCTGATGATCTGATCGGGACAATACTTGAACAAGTAAGGATCATCTCAGAAAAAATGTTTTACCATGGCCAAAAACTTTGATTTATCTTGTTGCCCCCAATGCAAAGGCATTTGACCGGTGACAAGATACTTCACTATATCAGCAAACCATGGCGTGGGATTGTAAGTAATGTGCATCAATTACTCATCAGGAAAAGTCTCAGAAATGGGAGTGGCGGCCTCAGCGAAATCCACAATCAATCTACACAAATGGTCCGCCACCACATTTTTGGAACCTTTCTTATCCCGAATCTCTATGTCGAACTCTTGAAGTAGCAAGGTCCATCGGATAAGACGAGATTTAGTATCTTTTTTAGAGAAAAGATACTTCAATGCTGCATGGTCCGAGTAGATAATGACTTTAGATCCTAACAAGTAGGATCTGAACTTGTCTAATGCAAAAACGACTGCTAGCAACTCCTTTTCAGTGGTAGAGTAATAAGTTGTGCGTCGTTTAGAGTTTGACTTGCATAATAGATAACATGGGGAAGTTTATCAACACACTGCCCCAAAATAGCTCCAACAACATAGTCTGATGCGTCACACATAATTTCAAAAGGCACACCCCAATTGGGTGGCTGAATAATAGGTGTGGACGTCAGAATCTTCTTCAGATCCCAAATGCTTTCTTACAATCTTCATCAAAAACAAATGGGGCATCCTTCATTAATAACTTGCACAAGGGCCAGGCAATCTTGCTGAAATTCTGGATAAATTACGTGTAGAATCTTGCATGGCCCAGAAAAGATCGAACCTCTTTCACTATACGTGGGGGTGGAAGGTTGGAAATTAGGTCCACCTTCGCTTTGTCTACCTCAATCCCCCGATGGGATATGATGTGCCCCATTACAATACCTTGCTTGACCATAAAATGGCACTTCTCCCAATTAAGCACCAGGTTCTTCTCCTTGCACCGCACTAAAACCAAAGTGAGATGGTGCAAACACTCCTCAAATGATGAACCAAAGACGGAGAAGTCATCCATGAAAATCTCTAAAGAACGCTCCACCATATCAGAGAATATACTGACCATGCACCGCTGAAAAGTAGCAGGTGCATTGCATAACCCAAAGGGCATGCGACAGTAGGTGAATGTCCCAAAAAGACAGGTAAATATTGTCTTCTCCTGATCTTCGGGGTCCACGGGGACCTGGTTATATCCAGAATAACCATCCAAAAAACAATAATACTCGTGCCTAGCCAAACGCTTCACCATCTAATCAATAAATGGGAGTGGAAAATGATCATTCCTTGTGGCAGCGTTCAGTTTACGGTAGTCTATACACACTCTCCACCTTGACTGAACACGAGTTGGCACCAACTTGTCGTCCTTATTCTTCACTACCGTTAATCCAGCTCGCTTGGGCACGACATGAATCGGGCTCACCCACTTGCTATCAGAGATGGGATAAATAATCCCTGCATCTAACAGCTTAATTAATTCTGCCCTTACTACCTCTTGCATAGCTGGGTTGAGCCTTCTCTGTGGCTCCTTCGATGGCTTGGCATTCTCCTCCAAATGTATCTTGTGCATTACCAATGAGGGGCTGATTCCCTTAATATCCTCAATGGTCTAGCCTATAGCTTTCTTGTGTTCTCTCAACACATCTAATAATTTCTCCTCTTGAGCCTCAACCAAATCAGAAGCTATAATCACAGGCAAAGACTCTGCTGGACCTAGGAACTTATACTGAAGATTGTTCGGTAAAGGTTTAAGTTCATTCTTAAGAGGCTCAAGTTCTTCAATCTCTTCCTTTTCACTACTCTCCGTAGGAGCAGACTCTAAAATGACATTTGCTTGCTCAAGTAACTTATCCAAATCCAGATCCTCTCCGAACTGAGCAAAGCATGCCTCCAGGGGGTCCTCCATACTTGATTCATCCACCGTATCTTCAATAATCTCCTCTATTAAGCATATATTTCTCACTTCAGAAAGTTCCAGTGGTTACTTAGTGATATCAAAAATATTCAACTCCACTGTCATATTTCTGAAGGAAATCTTCATTACCTCTGTCCTACAATTGATTAGGGCGTTAGCCGTGGCTAAAAATGGTCTCCCTAGAATCACCGGTATCTGAATCCTTATATTTTGGACTGGCTCTGTATCTAGCACAATAAAATCCATGGGGAAATAAAACTGATCTACCTTGATCAAAACGTCCTCAACTACTCCCCGTGGTATTTTCACCGACCTGTCAGCCAATTGAAGTGTTGTCGATGTGGGCTTCAATTCTCCTAACCCTAACTGCAAATAGACTGAATAGGGTAGAAGATTCACACTGGCTCCTAAATCCAATAGAGCCCTCTCAATCTGGCTGATTCCTATCATGCAAGAGATAGTAGGACACCCTGGGTCCTTATACTTTATTGGTAGCCTGCACTGAAGGATTGAGCTAACCTACTCGGTCAAAAATTCCTTTTTCGGGACATTTGTCCTCCTCTTGATAGTGATCAAGTCCTTTAAGAACTTGGCATATGATGGCACTTGCTCGATGGCGTCCAAAAATGGAATATTGATTTGGACTCGCTTGAACATCTCAAGAATTTCTTCAAACTTCCCTCATTTCTTGGGCGCTTGTAATCTCTCAGGGTAAGGTGCTTTAGGTACAAACGACCTAGGAGGGTCATTCACAGTAGGAGTGGCTGTAGATGGCTCAACATTTCTCTTCTCCTTGTTGCCACTTTCTTGCCCTTGCTGCATAGCAGGGCTCTCTTTCACTCGATTGTCCACTTGTCTCCCAGATCTTAATGTGACAATCGATTGCACTTGTTCCTCCCCGTGTGTAGAAGTTGATGAATTTCCAATCACAAATTGTCTCTTCGGGTTGGTCACGGGCTGACTGGAGAACTTTCCCTTTTCTCTTTCACCCAAGTGACTTGCGATTTGCCCCATTTGACTCTCTAGATTGGCAATCACTTGGGTGTTTACTATTGTCGCACTCCTCACTTCGCTGATGGATTGGCTGGTCATCTTCATGAACTCCTTAAAGGTGTCCTCCAATGACTGTGAAACCGGTGTTGGTGCTTGAGTGGGAGTATGGTAAGTAGATGCTGGTGCTGGATGGACTGAGCGACCGTGACTTGGAATTGGTGGAGGCAATCCAGGAGGGTATTGATTGTGAGCATGATGAGGGGCTCCTCCCTGATTCAGCGATTGGTTTTGCTTCCATGAAAAATTAGGGTGGTTCTGCCACCCTGGATTGTAAGTCTCAGAGTAGGATCCACCTGATTGCCTTTTATAGTCATTGAAAGCGTTTACATGTTCTGTGGGACACTCGGTAAAAGCCGACATAGATGGACAATTCTGTGCTAAATGCATAGGACTAGCACAGATGGAACAACAATTGTCATTAATTGTATTGGCAGCATTGATGGACTTACCCATAGTGAGAGCGTCAATTTTCTTGGTGAGAGTATCTATCTTTATCTTCAAATCAGTCTCCTCCTTAATCTCATAGATGCCTCCTTTCCTAGGAGCACGAATGGACTTGTCCCGACAGCTTGAAAATCCCACTACTGCGAGTTGTCAGACAACTTGTCCAATGCCTTGTATGCTTCATCCCCTGTCAGACTTAAGAATGCCCCCCCATTCATAGACTCGATCATGCTACGGTTGGGTTGAGTCAACCCTTGGTAGAAGAACTGAACAAGTCTCCACTTCTCATATCCATGTGGAGGGCATCTAATCAGTAACTCTTTAAAATGCTCCCAACTCTCAGAAAACTTCTCATCCTCCTCCTGAGTGAAAGAACTAATCTCCTTTCGGTACTCATTCACTCTAAACATTGGGAAAAATTTATTACAGAATTTACTCAATAGATTTTCCCAAGATGTAATAGACCCGGACGTGTTGGAATCCAACCGTGCCCTAGCTCTATTATGAAGAGAAAAAGGGAAAAGTCTAAGATAGACTGACTCCTCGGAGAAGTTCTGGAACTTGAATGTGGCACAAATGTCTTTGAACTTCTTTACATGGTTGTAAGGATTTTCAACATCTAAGCTATGAAATGAGGGTAGGAGTTGGATGACATGTGGCTTTAAATCAAAATGGGTAGCATTGGTGGGTGGCAACACGATGCAGGAAGATAAGTTAGTCGCAACTGGTGCGAACAAATCTCTCAGGGACGTGGTGGAGTCCACGTTCCACGCTCCAAGTTGCTCTTGGTTCCTCAAGTTTTCTCCTATCTCAATTGTCTCTTGTTCAGCAAGTGACTTCTTCTGTCTCCTAAGAGTTCTTTCTAAATCAGGATCTAAAGGTGTCAATTCTAAATTCAAGGATCTCCAACCAAGCATACACCAAACAGAAAATAGTAAAACAAATTAACTAGCAGAAGCAGCAAAATAAAATAAAACAGAAAGCAAAGTAAAACAAAAATGCTAACTAAACTAGTAGAAAAATAAAATCAATTTAGACAAAAATTTCACAAACAAAAACAATCCCCGGCAACGGCGCCAAAAACTTGTTGTGAGTTTTAAATTACTTGCAAGTGCACGAATCGTTTGCAATATAGTGTTGTGCAAGTGCGAGGTCGAATCCATAGGGAATGAGTTGTGAAAATAGCTTTTTATCTAAACTAACTTTATTTTAACCTAGTTTCAAATTGTGAATTATATTTTTGCAAAACAAATATAAACTAAACTAACTAAATTGATTTAATAACTAATGATGAAAACACTAAGGTTTCAGAATCCACCCAACCATTGTAAAGTATATATCTGCATGTTCTATATAAAAAATAATCTATCTAACATTCCATGAATCCAACAAAAAACAATGAATATCCCAATTAAACCAAAAGCATCCAATGTATCCGCTTTTAACAAATCACAAAGGAAATCCAATTTAATCGAAAAGGATTCGATGTATCCATCGGATGAATCACACAGAATATCCAACAGAACAATTAAAAACTATTAATCATAAGAATTTACTCAAACAATTGAAATAGAACATTTAAACTAAACATATCAGAATTGTATAAACATATCTGAAAATATAATACTAAACAATGGCGAGGCTTCATCTTCAACCTTAGCTGAAGATTTTAGCCACCCATTATCATGAAACTAAATTTCACAATAAAAAGTGCTAAGCATTAAAAACCGGAAAAGAATTAAAACTGACTGTACATTGGGAGAAATTCCACACACTGTTGGGCAGCACTTCCCCCGGTGATGGCAAAAGCCTTTAGGAGATCTACTAGAATGCTAGTAGAAATCCACCAGACTGCACACTGAATAATGAGGTAAGGTAGTATTTATATAAGAGAAATCTCGGAATAAAATGAGCTGTAAATTCAGTGTGGGATACTGCCCCTTTGCGATTGATCGCAAGTTTGGTGCGATCGATCGCAGCATGGTGCGATGCAATGCGTCTGGCGCGCTCTAAGTGTTTCCTATCCGATGTGGGATGTGCAAGTGAACTGCGATCGATCGCAGCCCTGTTGCGCTCGAGTGCATCACAGTGCGCTATAATATATGTGCAGTATCAAATATTTCCTTTCCAATGTGGTATGTGCGAGCCACTTGCGATCGATCACAAGTCTGGTGCGCTCGAGCACATGCACGATTGATCTCAACCCGTGTGCGCACGATCGCATGTGCAATCGATCGCATGTGCGATCGATCGCATGTCCTGTGCGCTCGATCGTACTAGGCATTCTCAACTTTGCTCTTTAAGCCCTGAAGTTTCCACGTTGCTTCATTTTATTCGAAAACCTATAAAAACACAGAAAACACAGAAAATAGATAAAATAGCACGAAATAACATAATTAAGACTCAACAACTGTAAACTAAGGGGCTAAAACATGTAATATTTAGCACTCATCAAGTGCTACCACCTATTTCCACTGAGCCTTCAAATACCTCAGCAACCTCTTCATCCCAAGCCAATGCTTCTTTTTAGGATTACTCACAAATCTGCTGAGAACACTCATTGCCTAAGAAAACCTTAATCAGTTTCTCTCATTTTGTTGAATTATACACATCCCAAGGATCTTTTGTGTAAGGCTGAGATCCTTCCTCTCGAACTCCTCACTGAGTTGAGATGTAAACCTTTCCATCCTTTCCCTGTTGTTCCGAACCAACAGCACATCATCGACATAGATGAGGATACTCACCGTCTTCTCCACCTTGTATCCAGGTGAGAAAGTTTATGTGAAACATATGTCTTCTCTTCTTGTGAACCCATTCGCCACCATCCTAGCTTTGTTCCAGACTTCATCTCCTGTAGGGTACCCTTCTTTGATTTTGTAAGTGCACATACATTCTACAACTTTTTGCTTTCTTGGAATTTTCGCCAATTCCCATAAGTTGTTCTTCCTCAAAGAATCCATTTCTTCCTCTATAGCCAGCTGCCACTTTGACGAATCCTTACACTCCATGGCATCCGTGTAAGTTTCTAGTTCAACCTCTCATTCTATCCGAGGAGCTGCTATATTAGCATCCGCAAACCCATATCTCAAAGGTGGTCTAACCACCCTCCTTCCCTGGTCTCTTGTAAGCTGGTAGTCATTTCGACTTGCTACATCAACCTCTTCTTGTTTAGTCTGTTCTTGAGTTTCTTGAGCTTGGTCTTAATCTAAGGGCTATACCTGGTGTGAACTTTTTGCCTCCTTTGCTCTACCTGAACTGAGTTCTCCTTGATGCGATGCTCCACAACTTTCAGACTGGTTTGCTCACTAGCCCCTACAGGGTTAGTTTTCTCCAAGTAGGGAAATAATAATTCACTAAAAATAACATCCCTACTTATAATCAGTTTTATGCCATTCTTTTCTAAGGACCTCAATCTATATCCCTTAACCCCATCATCATATCCTAGAAATACACATTTTCTAGATCTTGGGCTAAGTTTATCCTCTTTTTGATGTGCATATACAGCACACCCAAAAGTCCTAAGGTTATTTAATTAAGAGGGTTTTCCACTCCACATTTCCATGGGAGTCTTGAGCTCTAAAGTCCTAGAGGGTGATCTATTTACCAAGTATGCAGCTGTAGCCACAGCTTCTCCTTAAAAATATTTTGGTAAACCAGATCCATTTAACATACACCTAACCTTTTCCATAAGGGTCTTATTCATCTACTCAGCAACTTTACTTTGCCGAGGGGTTTCCAAAACTGTCATATGTCTTAGAATGCCATTTAACCTACATAATTGATCAAGTTATTGGTTAAAAATTTCTAAGCCATTATTGGTTCTTATCCCCTTAACTACTCTACCCATTTGAGTCTCTACCAGCCCTTTCCACACCACTAATTTATTCAAAGCATCTGATTTATTTTTAACCAAATAAACCCAAACCTTTCTTGAATAATCATCAATTAAAGACAGAAAGTAAACGTTACCTCCCTATGTTGGTGTCCTTGTTGGTCCCCAAAGGTCTAGATGAATGTAGTCAAGAATGCCCTTAGACTTATGCAGTCCGGTGTTGAAGCTGACCCAGTGTTGCTTCTCAAGAACACAACACTCGCAGAAATCAAGTTCCTCTACTTTGTCTCCACCAAGTAGGTCATCCTTACTAAGAACTTGCATGCCCTCTTCGCTCATATGTCCCAAGCGAGTGTGCCAAAGGGCTGCCTTATCCATCTCAGCCATAAAGCTTGCTACTTGATCCTTGATTTCCATATCTCCGATCATCTCATAGAGTCCATCGTTTCTTGTTGCTTTGATCAATACCAAAGATCCCTTGGCCACCTTGATCTTTCCTCCCTCTATCTTACATGTGTACCCCATGGAATCCAGCTGCCCAAATGAGATCAAATTTCTCTTCAAATTTGGAAAATACCTCACATTCTCTAGCAGCCTTGTCATTCCATCAAACATCCTTACCTGGATGTCTCCCGTGCCCTTCACTTGGTAAGAAATATCATTCCCCAAGAAAACCCTTTCATCATTGGTTTCCTTGAAATTCTTGAACCAAATCCAATGAGGGCACATGTGATGAGTGCACCCGGAATCCAAGATCCATTTCCTGCTGCCTTCTTGCTCCTTGCTCACACTCGAGCACACAACAAGAACATCATCATCTTATTGTTCTGTTTTGGCAACCGAAGCCTCTCCATTCTTGGTATAGCTTCCTCCTCTATCCCTCATCATCTTCTTGCAATCTTTCTTGACATAACCCTCCTTATGGCAGTAGTAGCAACTCTTCCCTCCAAATCTTAGTTTGGAATGCATTCTCCCATAGCTTTTCTCCTCTACTTCTGTCCCAGTAGTAGCCATGCATGCTATTATGCACTCTCCCATGGCTCTTTCCTCTACCTCTGTCCCGGTATTAGCCATGGTTGCTGCCATACCGAGTTGCTGGCCTTCTTTTAAAGAACAACCTTTTACCACTTGATGCACTTCTTATCTTGGCATCAAGATTTTCTTGCAACTCTTTCTTAGGATCAAATTTAAAAGCAAAGATTTGTTTTTGAAGATACCTTTTATCCGGGAGAGTCTTGGTAAGAAACAACTCATCTAGTTTCTTCCATATTGCAGCTAGATATTCTGAGTCTCCAGACCCCCTTGTGACATTATCCGACATGTGCAAGAAAATGGTGCTGTATGCCACCTTCTTCATCTCATTTCCCTGGTCCTCCATGACACTTGCTGGAAAAGTATCATCTTCTCCAATAGCCAAGTCCACTTTCTGTTGCACAAAAACCTCCTTGATCTTCCATTTCCACAGGGAAAAATCTCCCTTTCCATCAAACTTCTTAATACCGAAATTTGAAACCATCTTTGAAAACAAGATCCTAGATTTATACAATATCCACAAATGCTTTCTTCAACCTCAAGAACACAAATCAAAGATGGATCTTAACACCGTTCTTGAATCTACCTCAAGAACAGATCAGATCTTGATCTTTACACCGTTCTTGAATCACCCAAGAAGTTGATCTTTGATTCTTAGAGTCTTGGCTCCGTCATCTTCTTGTTCTTGCTCCGATACCCTCTAACCAAGCTTTGATACCAGTGTTGGAAATCACCTTGACAAGATGCCTAGGTGGTGATCTTCCAAACACTCAAGTCTAGAATGACCTGTAGAAAGAAATACAACAATCAAAGACAAGAACAAAAAATCAAAGTAAGAAAGAAGATAAGCAATTGTTATCGAGGTTCGACAATATGCCTACGTCCCCATGAGTTCCTCTGAACTCTCTACACTAAATCAAATGGTTCTTTACAAATACAGCAATCCCTTTCAAGAAACCTCAAGTTCTTGAAGAAACCAAGAAGAGAAGAAAGGAAGAAGATGAGAACTAACAATGCTCTCTATCTAATCTAGACTTCTCTCTCTTTATAACTAGCCTCACTATAAAGAGTCCCTCTTGTGTTTATGTCTCCCACACAATTCTATCTTGTATTACAATTGATCTCAAAGTATGTCACAAACTTGTGTTTTTCCATATGTGAAAAATAAGGCTAAGGAACTCGTTTTATAGCCACCCACTTCTTAGTCATTCTTGAGATTCAATCCTCACCCTTTGATCATGATTACCACTTAATCATGGCCCTCCATCACTCCTAAGTAGTGCTGTGCATTTTAACCTTATACCCACGCACCTAAGAGAGGGTTAAAATAGGCTGTCCATGTGTGCTTGACTTTGCCTAGCGCCTAGGTGCTCAACAGGGCGCGGTGCAGTGCTGGGCAGAGTGCCTTTGCACACTCTCTGGGTGGTGTGCTGCTGGTGGGGAGTGGTGCGGTGCTGGGGCACTTCAGGAGGCATGCATTCTAGATGTAGTGCTGGGCTATGCATGGTGCGGTGCTGGGCTGTGCGTGGTGCGATGCTGGCCATCACCTGTAGTGCGCACACACCTTCAGCTTATGTGTAGAAGTGCACACACTAGTGCGCCTACCCTTACCTTGCTCCAAAGTGATGCACACACATGTGTGCAGTCTTTTAACTTGCTGAAATTTAATTTTCCAACCTTGGTATAGACTTTAACCATCTTTGAACCATGTTTAGACATGTTTAAACCTTAGACAAATACCAATAGGTGAGAAAATAGAGTTTAAAATATTTGATGCATTAAAATTACCTCAAGATGATATGGAATGCTTTAATGTATGTATGATACACAATTTTGTTGAGGAAGCTTTTCAAGTCCAACACATTGATCCATTGGAGGCTACTATTACCCATAGCTTTACAACAGTGGATATTGAGCAAGAACTAGAAGATGTTACTAATGACATCATGAAAGCTGTGCACCTCCTTGAGGTTTTTCCAAAACATTCAAGTAAGTATGCTCCTCCATTCGAAACTCTCGTACCTACTAATGCTACTCTTCTTCCTTCTATTATCCAGGCACTAACATTAGAATTAAAGCAGTTGCCAGAGCATCTAACTTATGCGTACTTGGGAGAGAAGAAGACATTACCTGTGATTATGGCTACTAATTTGAGTATTGGAGAAGAAGAAAAATTATTAAGAGTTCTTAGGGAGCATAGATTTTCCATTGGATGGGCCGTTGCTGACATTAAGGGGATAAGTCCAACCAAGTGCATGCATAGTATCTACCTTGAGGATGAAGCAAGACCCACTCGAGATGCTCAAAGAAGACTTAACCCACACATGAAAGAGGTAGTAAAGGCCGAGGTATAAAAATTGCTAGATGTTGGCATTATTTACCCCATCTCAGACAGTAAATGGGTAAGTTCGGTCCAAGTTGTTCTGAAAAAGAGTGGGATCACAGTGGTGAAGAATGAGGACGAAGAGCTCATAGCTATAAGAAAGACAATTGGTTGGAGAGTATGTACTGACTACCAAAGATTTAAAAAAGTAACTAGTCTCTCCCACACTCTATTTATAGACAAAGCTTTCCATTAATTGCATAATAACCATTTTTGTTTACACTATTTCCTATTTCAACCACACAACTTTTCAAATTTCTGTTTTTGCTTAGTTCCTTTTATTATTCCTCAAAAGTTCTTCAAATTTCAAATACAATAGATAAAAAAAGGTTAGCTCAAAACTGAACAAGCAATACCAATAACAAACCAAAGTAAAACTCCATAATTTTTAATATTATAAATAAAACACTGAGCTCTACAATTCTCTCCACTAATAAAAATTTCGTCCTCAAAATTTCCTTAACTAGGGTTCACAAGTATTGGGCTTAACCTTTTCTTAGTTCATCTCATTTTCTCTTCCATTTGATTTATATTAATCTTTCATCAAACCAACCCTTTAAATAAGAGTATCTTTCAAATTCTTTTCCTTCACATCTTTCTTTTATCCTTTTCTTTAAAAAAAAATAAGATTTTTTCAATCTCCTATTCTTCTTTAAATCCTTTAACTTTTTTCTTTCCTTGACAACCATAAGCACCTCGTAATCCATTTCTTAGAAACACTTGAACATTTTTACAAATCAATCAATTCTATTTAAGATTAGTAGTCTTATTCTACAAATCTCCATTCTAGCTTCATCATTTAGTTGCATTCAATAATAACTTGCCTAATTTATTCTTAAACTTTACTTGTACCTCCCAAAGATTTTTACTTTACATGAATTTTCCTTTGGTGTTGATCGCACTTCAAGTTTTTTCATTCTCTTAGAATCTTTTTGTCTCTTTACATAAGTTTATATATCAAATCTGCTACTCAAGAATTTACAACTCATGTCAAAACATCATTTCTCTTGCTTAGCAGACTCTCTACCTCAAAATCTTCTAAAGATCTTTATCATGTAACCCTATAGTTATTAGTCCTTATATTAATAAATTCTCACATAAACCCCCAAATAATAAATTTTCAAATTTCCAACTTCCTACTCATTTTTACATTTAACTTCTCGAACCACACTAAAAATCTTACCTAAAAACATATAACTTGATCTCTTCTCTAACTCATCTCTTCATACTTTTATTTCTTCTCCTTATAATTGTTCTATCCCCAATACCTTCAATAAATTCTTACTTTTCACATTTAAACTTTGAAGAAATTTCTAACTGAATCAATGATTAGTCACAATTCTATAAATTCTCAAAGCTAAACTGATGTGTTCTCAACCTTTTGATTCTCAAGTTTCAATGTCTCCTTCCTTTTTACAATAACTAAGTAGTAACATAGATTTCCTCGATTCTTACTTGATCTCTTATCGTTTATTTTACTGAAATATAATAACCTTGTCTCTCTACTCCGCCTCTGTCTTTCCAAAATATTTACATGCTCAAGTTTTTTTCTTGACTTAATGACACCTTCAAAATAATATTCAATATCTACAGCACAAAATCTTAATCGAATCTTAAATAACATTCCTTAACTAAATCATAAATGGTACCTTCCTTCACATAATTAGTAAAGGTCTACTTTCAACTCTTTTAAGTTTCTCAATGACTCCTTAGTTAGTTTAAGATCTTCTTTTCACATTTCATTTAGCTTTCTCGTAGATTCATAACGTTTAGTAACCTCTAACCTTTCAAACTATTTCATTGATATACATTTTTTTTAACACTAACCCTTCTTAGGTTGTTCAGAACCTTAAAAGTTCTTAAGATATTATTCCTCTCTCAGAATCCTCCTTCTACCTTCCATTTTCATTGTTCAACTATCTCTTGGCATTGCGTACCACATCCATCTCTCTTCTATGCCATATTTCCAAAATATATCTAATTAAGTAATACTTCTTTCTCTAAGAATAAATAACAAGCCTTCGCAAATTTAAAAATCCTTCTAACATTAATGATCATATTTTCTATTACTCCAACCATATCTATAATAAGTCATCCATAAATCTTTTGATTTCTTATCGCTTCAAAAATATGAATTTACCATCACATATATATTACCATAATTAAGTCAATATTCCTCAAATTTATATTTTTTTAAAGTAAAGAAAAGCCTTTGAGTCCATAATAACTAGCACCAACCATTTAATTGTTTCTTTCAAAAATTAGAATACAAGGTTTCTAGGTTTGAGAATGAATCCATCATTTTATTATATCGAACTTCATTTAAAATTGAGGTTTACCACACCTTTCTCCCTTCATAATTTTTAGTATATTAGTTTCCATTTTCCTAGTTGCTTTAATAAGGTTCCCATTTACCTCAAAACTTTACTTATGACTTACCTAGCATTATCTATGCTTCACTCAACTGTTTTCTCTCATTTTATTTCAATAACTTCCTACTATACCTAATTCCTTACACTAATTACTTATTGAACAATTTACTCTTACTTCTTTATATACTCTTTGCTCCATCTATGCCCTTCTCAATACTTTAATTATTCTTTTTTAAATCTCACTCTCTGACGATATACTTGTAACTTATGTGAATCATTACTACTTCTCGACTCTTGAACTTTCCATATTTTTCAATTGCTAACATTATCTGGATTGTCAAAGTACTTCAAACCAAAATTCAAACAACTACCTTTGGATGCTCAACGCTCAAACATAAGCAGATTCAAACCCACAAATCAAAACCTTATTTGTTTCAAATTCACGATCTCTATAATTTCCATAATAACTATTTATTAAGTCAAAGTTACGCAATATCCATACAATCAGTTCTCACAAGCACCATAGTGCAAATAATATGAAAAGGAAAACATCAATGCAATAAGTTTACATAAATCAATTTAGTTTTGCTAATTAGCACAACTCATTCTCTTAAGGAAACGTTCTTAAAAAAATTTCAAAATATTTTTAATTAGCAGCTCATTAATAATCAATGATGTTCACAACATCAAAGTAAAAATTTCTGAGTAAAATTGTTCCACTTATGGGGAAAACCTTCCCTTATTCTCTTCACTTTACTATACTTCCTCCAACAACCAAACCGCATCATAACATCTTTATGAATACGTGAATGACATAATATTCAAAGTATTTGCATAAATTTTAAGCATTCACAATCCACGATTTCATCAAGGGAAATTATCTATAAGGTTTCAAAAAACACAAAAGTCATTTCAACAAAGTTAAGTTCACAAAATCATTATAAGGCTTCAAGTTAGTAATATGATTTAAAGAGAGAAAAAAATTATTCTCGATTTTTCACCTTTCAATGTTTTCATCAAACATTCGGTCACATAGAATTTTCCACAATTACACGAGAAGGACATATCAATCAAACATTTCTTTACACCAAGGTATCTTATAAAAAACTCTCATCAAAGTATTATTAACAAGATTCCACAACACAACAATTTAATCCCAGCAACATCAAATTCACATAACAATCACACATAAATCGACTTAGCTTAAATCTTAAAATGTAATACTACCACTTAAACCATTACAGGTTAACCTTCCTAAACGACATCCTCTCTAACTCTACACAGCTGACTTTTATAACTACCCTATACTCCATGCAACTAAGTTACCTTAAACATAAAGCTCTGATACCAAAAATTTAATGACCCATCTCGAATGGGCCTTACTCGAACCTTTTAGCACTGAGCACCTTAACTCAAGATGTAAACATATCAATCAAGCAACTATTCTTTCAATTATTTCCATTTAATATAAACATTAAATCTTGAATAAAATAAATCCTTTGATACAAATTACCAACTCTAAGTTTTTACAAGAGACACAATGAAAAGGAAAAAATCTTTCAAGTACTTCTAACCCAAACATATTTTACAAATACTAAACTAAAAGCAAAACTTAAACTCCTAAGGAGACTCAAAAATGAGGATGTCGTGGACGATAACTTTACTAAGGTCTTCCATCAACTTTGACTATAAACCTTCTAGTGATTTTCCTGAAATATTAGTAAAAATGAGGGGTGAGCTAAAAAGCTCACTAAGTAAAATATATTACTAAGAGTCATCGTTTTAGGAACATTCTTCTTAAATTTTAATTTTTATCATATAAGTCATAAGTAGATATAGGTATAAATCGACTTACATCTTTTAGATTTTTCAAAAGAGAGTCCAATCTTTAGAAAGTAAACATTTATTATTTAAATACAATCTTACTTTAACATTAGTGCAAACTATTTATTCATAACGTCCATCTCCTTATATATTCTTATTATATCACAAGTAATTATCAAGCATATGTTTTTCGTTTAATAAGTCACATCGTATTCCTTTCATAGGCCAAAAATCAAATACTCCTTGTGGACCAAAGATAAAACATCTTTATAGATCAAACACAAATTTTACCTCTCATGGGCTACGTATAACTCATGCCACTCATGGGCCAAATATAATTCATGCCTCTCGTGAGCCAAATATAACTCATGTGTCTCTTGGGCCAAATATAATTCATACCTCTCATGGGCCAAACATAATTTTTACCAATCATCAATGGAAGAATGCAATGCAATGCGATGCAATGCGTGTTCACTTCTTTATTCACTTCTCTTAATTTCAATTTCAATTCATTCTTATATTTTTTCCCATGGGCTAATAATATAGTAATTGAGACGTCTACCTATATAAATAGTTTGGATCCCTCCCCCTTTACTAGGCGAGATCGTAACATTAAAATAATTTGTTACCCCTTACTAGGTGGAGTCCTATATTTAAAATAAAATTTGGATCTCTTCCCTATCCTTTACTAGGCGGAGTCCTTACATTTAAAATCAAATTGAATCTCCTCAGTACCCCTTACTAGGCGGTGTCCTGACCATTAAAATCATATACGATAATTGTATATAATAATCCAAACAAATCTTCAATCAAGCATTCATCAACTTCTCATATCCTTAAGTTCATAACTTATATAGTTTTTATCACTTCAATATGTATGTAAAAACATTTCTCATTTCTATATTTTTTTATACTTAAACAACCATTCGATTTTATAGTCATCAATTTAAATAGTATATTGCTCATACTATAGAGGTTATATCAAGAAGCTTATACAAGCAATCATATATATATATATATATATATATGTGTGTGTGTGTGTGTGTGTGTGTGTGTGTGTGTGTGTGTATACTTACATACTAAGTACTTATTTTCAATAGTTTTGGAGTTTGGTTCCAATTGTTATGCCCATTATATTCTCATACGTCATTCATTATAGATTATCACAAAACCTCAACTTTCTGTATGTATCAATCTAGACATACCAATATTTATGATTTCATAATTTACTTATATTGTATACCTTTAAATCTTTTACATATTATTGAACATGCTATAGCACTTACTAAAAGTAAGGTGAACCTCACCTTTGCCGTACTAAGCTCCAACCTTTGATTACTTCTTAGTCCATAGTGTATTTCTCCGATCACACCTAATGTATATAATTACTAAGTATATTAAATTAAAAATATATATAATTTAAATATACCCAAGCATGTCATCAAGCTCATACTAACAAATGAATCTAGAGCTTAAGTCACAAATCTTCTTCCTTTTGTACAAAACATTTATAATTCTTATTCTCGCATGGTTTAAAACCAATGAAGTCCTTTTAAGATCTTAGCTTTCAAAACTTTAACATGTTTTAAAACTCATAGCACCTTGGTAGAAGTTTATGGTTGAAATATTTAACAATAGTGGATCATTTTGGGAAAAACGAGGCTGAAAACAGGTTCAGGGGCTCGGACAGGCGATTGTCCATATTAAGCAGTGGACTTTAGGCTTCCCATATAATTGCACAATCGACTATCTAAATAGGCATTTGTCTGCCCAAGGTCTAGAGAGTTTCACAATCGACTATGCTCATTAGACAATCGACTGTCTGGTCGCGATTTCAGAAAGTTTTTAAGGCAAAACTTCATTTTTCTTTAAAACAACTTATTATCTCCCATGAGACTTCCAATCCAAATCAAATACAAGCTCTCAAGGGTTTCAAATCAAAGATAATACATCCCTCAAAGCATATTTCATGTGAAAACACATCAAACTTAAAAATCCATCGCAAAATCATTTTCTTTGAAAACAACTTTCTTCTCAAGCTTTTTCTCAAGCAAGCTCTTCAAACCAAGATTCAACAATCTTCATTATCTAGTTTAATAAATGAGCTTAATGCTTTAGAAGTAAAGGAGAACAAGATTTCCCTTAGGTTAAACTCTCATCCTTTCTTTCATCTTCCTCCCTTTCTTCCTCTCTTTCTTCTTCCTTCCTTTTTCTCTTCTCTTTCTCTAGGTTTTCTAAAGGGTTCCTGAATTTTTGGTCCCTCCCTCTCTCCCACACTCTATTTATAGACAAAACTTTCCATTAATTGCACAATAATCCTTTTGTTTTCAACCTTTCCTATTTTCAACACATAACTTTCCAAATTTTTGTTTTTGCTTAGTTCCTCAAAAGTTCTTCAAATTTCAAATACAATAGATTAAAAAAAAAAATTAGCTCAATACTGAACAAGAAACAACAATAACACACTGAAGTAAAACTCCATGACTTTTAATATTATAAATAAAACATTGGACTCTATATGCAAAGATATAGAGTGCATAATGAGATGGTAAAATTTTAGTTTTTGAAGCTCAAGAGAAAAAGAAAGATGTAAAAGGGTGACTTTGGGTAATAATAATTTTTAGTTTGAAGGACGAATAAGATGAGTAGCTGATAGAAGGGCAAACATTTCTTAGTGAATGAGAGTTCCTAGCGAGATCGGATAGATTTTTTTTTTTAAATAGTAAGTTCGATCACTCTAGTATTCAATAGTTGAGTGGCAACGAGGTAGAAAAAGTTAAAGTTGATGATGAGATAGAAATTTAAGTACAATAAAAAAATTCTAACTCAATTATGAACAAGCATACCAAAAACGCATCAAAGTGAAACTTTGTGATATTAAATATTCTAATTAAAATACCAGGCTCTACAGTTCTCCCCCACTAATAAAAATTATGTCCCCGAACCCTATCCACAACAATCAAGATTAACACTTTTTAAAGTCTGTCTCAATTCTCAGGTACACTTCTCAAGTTCTTCACTTTCTTCAAAATTTAAATAATTTTCATTTGAGATTTTTTTTTTAAAAAAAAAACTTTTGAGGAATAGTAAGTGGAACCAAGTGAAAATATAATTTTTAAAGAGTTATGTGGTGGAAAATAGGAAGAGGTAAAAAGTAAAAGGATGATAGTACAATTATTGGAGAGTGGGGCTATAAATAGGGGGTTAAAGAGAGTGAGAAATCCAGAAGGTGATGGAAATCTATAGAAGGGGAAAAAGAGAGGAGAGAAAGAGATGATAAAAGAGAGAAAAAGAAGGAAGGGAATAAATAGAAGAACGAAAAGGAAATATGGGAGAGTTCTTGAAAACTTAAGTTAAAAGTTGTTTTTGTTTTTTCTTAATTATTAGGTATGTGTATTCAACTAATTATTTGTGTTCTTGGGAGTTTGAATTCGAAATTTTTCTTGAGGAAGGTTTGTGAAAAATGTTGTTTCAAGAAAATTAGGTCTTTATACTTTAAGGGTTCTGAGTTCAATTCTTCTTTTGGGTAGTGTAAAATCTTCGATTTAAAACCCTTAGGAACTTGTGTTTTGTTTGGATAGAAAGTCCTTTGAAAGATAAGTGAAAGGTTTTAAAGAAAAATGTGTTTTTCGTCAAGATTTTATGAAAATCCAGACTAAACAGTCGACTATACTGAGTGCACAGTCGTCTGTTCAACCTTTTGGTCAAAGGATAGTTGATTGTCCATTTGGATAGTCGACTTTGAAAGCTTTTGGGCAGATCACAGTCGACTACCCAAAATGGACAGTCGACTGTCCGAGCCCCTAAACCTGTTTTTAGTCCTGTTTTTGAGAAATAACTTACCTTTGTTAAAGTATTTCAATCCTAAACTCTTGCAAAATATTATGAGCTTGATTTCATGATAAAGCTTTGGAAGTTAAGAGCTTGAAAAGATTTCTTTCCTTTTAAACCATGTTTGAACAAATTTTATAAAAGTTTTAAATGAAATAAAAAAGGGTTTGTGACTTAACCCCTAGATTTGTATGCTTGTATAAATTCTATGATATGTTCGGGTGTTATTTAATTATATGTTTCTTGAGTGAATAAACTGAGTAAATATATATATGCATATGTGTGCGGTTGAAAGAAAAAATACCAAGCTAGGATAAAATCCAAGGTTGGATCTTGGCTCGGAAAATGTGAGTTTCACCTTACTTTTAGTAAGCATCATAAACTGTATAATAAAAATGAAAAGTTTAAAAGCCTATACATATGAATGATTATGGGAATGTAAAGATTTATAATATGAGAATTATATTTATATATATATATATATATATGAAAATATGATTGTATAAGAATTAAACCTAGAGATGACTTGATGCTTTTATATTTGATAACATGTGATGCATACCCTTGAAATAGAAATAATTGATGGATAACTATAAGTGCAAGAAAGTGATGTTTGGTTTAAATAATGATTTTTCTTTTACGAGTATAGTGGATTGTCCTGAGTTGATTATATGTTTGATTGGGTTTGAGGTTTGTTTGTGGTATGAATTCAGTGACGTGATTGGTTGATGGATGCTTAACTTAAAAGTTTGTTGGATCATGAAATTGCATATCATATTGCATAAAGCATTGCATGATCTGTCTAAAGAGGGGGAGTGTTGTGTAAGGCCAAAAACATCTGTCTAATGAGGGGGAGTGTTGGGTGAGGCTGAAAACTAAATTGAAGTTGTTGTTATGATGATGATGTTGTTGTTGTTGTTGTTGAAAACGTACCGGTAGTACTTTTGTTAAAGACTCTATAAGCTTTACTATAGATTGAATATCCTAAGAATATCCCTTCATCAGTCTTTAAGTCAAATTTACCTAAATTAGTTTTATTTCTATTTAAGATGAAGCATTTACAACCAAAAGCGCAAAAATAAGAGATATTAGGCTTTCTACCTTTCCATAGTTCATATAGAGTTTTATCAAGTATAAGCCTAATTAATACTATATTTAAAACATAGCAAAAAGTATTTACGACTTTCGCTTAAAAATATTTTGGTAAATTTTTTCACAAAGTATGGTTCTAATAAATTCTTCTAGAACTCTATTTGTTCTCTCAACACCTCCATTTTGTTGAGGAGTTCTAGGTGCCAAAAAATTGTGATCAATTCCATTTTCATTACAAAATTTTAAAAAAAAAATTGGTTTTTAAATTCTTTTCCATGATCACTTCTAATACTTGAAATAGAAATTCCTTTTTTTCATTTTGAACCTTCTTGCAAAAGTTCACAAATCCTTTATATCTTCATCCTTGTAAGCAATAAAAATAACAAAGGTATATCTTGAATAATCATCAACAACAACAAGAGGCCACCTAGATTAATGGTGCTTATTAGACCAAATGATTCCATGAGTAAAAGTTCCAATGGTCTAGAGGTTGAGATTACATTTTTTTGTTCAAAAGAAATTCTAGTTTGTTTTCCCATTTGACAAGCATCATAAACCTTGTCTTTTTCAAATTTTATTTTGGGGAGTCCAACAACTAAATCTTTTCTTGAAAGAATTTTAAGCAAAACCATGTTCACATAGCTAAGTCTTTTATGCCATAGTCATGGGTCTTCACTAAAAGCGGGAAAACATTTTTCATTTTCCGAATGCAAAGATTTTAAATCAACTAGATAGACATTGTCCTGTCTATGGGCAACAAACTTGATCTTGTTACTCTTGATGTCTATTACTAGACAACGAGATGATTAAAATATGAATTTGTTGTCCTTGTCACATAGTTGACTAATACTAAGTAAATTTGGCTTAAGGCCTTGCACATATAAAACATGATCAATGGTTGAGAAATCATTACCCACTTTGTCATGCCTAATAATCTTTATCTTTGTGTTGTCTCCAATGGTGGCGTGTCCGCCATCCATTAGAGTTAGTTCCTTGAACATGCTTTGATCGGCAGTCATATGCTTTGAGCATCCACTATCAAGGTACCAATAGCTACCTTTTTGCTTGATGTGGAGACATATCTACATTACACAAGGATATACAATTACACTTTTAAGTAACTAAAATTTCTTGGGTCCTTTGGGGTTAGTCCTCGAAAATATGGCTCCTTTAGGGACCCATACTTTATTAACATTATAAGGTTCTCTATAATTGTAGATATGTTGATGATGCATGATCCTAGGATGATAGCTAATGAAGTTTCTAGGATTTCTTGAATATGTATGCCTATAGTTCATTGAATAAGCATTCCTAGGATACATGTTTGTAGTATGAGAGTTATGAACATGCATGTTATCTTTAGGATATGCATGATGGTAATTTCTAGGATATGTATTTCTAATATGTGCATTCTTTGAATGATTATACCTAGCATTCGCATGTCTTGAATGAGCATACATATAAGCATATGTATTTCTAGGATTTTTACCTCTATCATATGCATTAGAATTTAAATTTACATTCTTAGGCCTACTAGCATACATTGAAGTAGTACTTTTAATCCTGCTAATGGCCTTAGAGGTGGAGGGTTCATCCACAAATACTGATTTCATAAACAAAGTCTCTTTTGACTTTTGTTTGCCTAATGGAGAATAACCCAAGTCGGATTTTCCTCCACTCAACTTTTGGCAAGATAGCACTTCATCTAGTTTTTCTTTTCTAAGCATAAGTCTAGAAATTCAACTCCATTACAATCTTTTTTAAAATATCAATTTCATTTTTTAAAAACTCTTGTGATGAGCTATAAATTATGGAAGATAGTTTTTCTTTTTATTCCTTTAGACCTTCCATCTCTTTAGAAAGAGATGAGACTTCCTTCTTGAGAGAAATATTTCTATAACCAAATTTTTTAAATTCTTCATGCATTTCATTTATCATCTCAATTAATTATTCACTACAACTAACAATATTATTATTATTAGAAGGTGAAGAATTTGATACCTTATTTTTATCATCGATTGACATCAAGCAAAGGTTGGCAATCTCCTTGTATCCAACATCATTGTCTGAAGATTCTTCTTCTTCGTCATCACTCCATGAGGTTACAATCATGGTTTTCTTTTTGAAGCTCTTTTATGATTTTCTTGTTGTTGGACAGTTGGCCTTTATGTGACCGGGCTTCTTGCAACCGAAACACACAATAGGTTCCCTTTTTAGAGTGGAATCCTTTGTGTAAGGTTCTCTTCTTCACTACTCTTATTCTCTTCTTCCTTTTCTTCCTTTTTGTTGCTTTTAGAGGCTTTTAGAGAAATCAATTTCGTCTTCTTTTCATCATCATTGGCAACGAGATTCATTTCTTCCATCTCGTATGGCAATAGTGATCCAAGAAGTGTTTCGACATCAAGTTTCTCAAGATCTTTGGCCTCTGTTATGGCCATCTTCTTTGCTTTCCAAGTGGATGGCAAAGATCTTAAGATCTTCATTGTTAGTTCAAACTCTTCAATGTTCTACCAAGAAGCTTTAAACCTTTAATAATAGCGATAAAACGTGAGTGCATTTGAGAAATTGTTTCATTAGGGAATATTTTGAAAGATTCATACTCGGACACTAGCATATAAATTTTTTATTTTTTTTATTTCGCTAGTGCCTTCATATGTAACTTGTAATTTATCCCAAATCACCTTAGCTGAAACACGTGCAGAAACTTTATTGTACTTAGAAATATCTAAAGCACAATGTAACATACTAGTGACTCTACTATTTAGATACATCATTCTACAATTCTCTTCATTAAACTCAGTTTTGAGTTTAAGCATTGTATGACTGATTTCTCCAATAGTTATTTCCTTTGTAGGAATTCTAGGTACTTCCTCAATGACTCTCCATAAATTATAATCTTGTCATTCGACAAAGATTTTCATTCTATTATTCTAGTAGTTGTAGTTTGAATCAATGAACAAATGAGGTCTAGTATAGGATTGTCCTTCGGTAAAGCAATTTGATTCCATCGGATCAACTCAAAGATTTTAAGCTTGAAATTGAGTACAAAGCTCTGATACCAATTGTAAACCGAGGTACGAACCCAAGAGGGGGTGAATTGGGTTTTAAAAACTTTTTGCTAATTAACACAGAAGTTTTTAACAATTTAATCAAGCAAGGCACATAACAACTAATATGCTTGAATTTAAAAAGAGTAAAGGAAGAGAATATTCAAAATCCATTTATAATAGTTCGGCAATATTGAAATCTGTCAGACCCTACGTCCACTCTCTTCAAGGAACCTCCTTGAAATAATTCACTAAATATAGTCAAGCAACTTCACAGGTGTTGCACAAACCTTACAAACAATCTCTTCTACAAGGAAGTTACAAAGAAGTGTTTAATCTTAAACACTCTAAGAGTTACACAAACTCTTTCTCTTTACAATGAATGGAATTAAATGTAAAAGAAAGGTAGAGAGATAACAATGAATGCTTTACAAAATGAAGATTATCTCTCTTTTAAGAACAAGCTTGAATAATGGCTCACAATTAATTTTTCAAAGCTTTCGAGAGTATTAATGAGCTAAATGATGAATTGCATGTTCTATCTTCTTGTTTAAATGCTCATTAAAAGGGGTTTTTATAGCCTTGGACTTATATGGCCATTAGACACTAGTTTGGTAGGTTTGGAGCAATAAATTCCTAAGTTCTATATCTCAAACGGTCATATTTTCGAATTACCAGTCGATTAGGCCTTTATACAACTCGATTAGGTCATAGGGCTAGTCGACTGGGTCCTATTACCGGTCAACTAGGAACTTACTATCCCTTTTACCAGTCGACTAGTTCAGAGACCCTGTTGACTTGGTTGTCCAAAAACTCAGTTCTTATGTTTTTAAAACAGTTTTTAACTTAGAACAATTTTTTTTTATTTTTTTTTTGTCAAAGACTTTTGCAAAATGAGCCATAGGTCAAGCTAGGTAATTGAAAATGGATATTTACAATGTGATTCAATTACCTTAGAGCCTATTCTAAATCTTCTGTCTTCTTTTGGTATTTGAATATGTTGTTTTCTTGCGTTTTGTTTCTGTATTGAATACTTTTGTTACTTAAACACTTAGATAAAACTGTTAGTGCAATTTAAGTAGTGTTTTGTCATTATTAAAATCAAATACGAGTCAATAAGTAGAACCAACATTATTAATATAAAGCAATTGTCTATTAGCAACCAGAATTTTAGTTTTGCCAAAATAAGGTGTAAGGTTAGTAAGTATACTTAACTAAGGAGTCATGTGAGCGGAGGTGGCCATGTCAAGGTACAACTAGGCATCATTAGACTCATTAAGAGACATAATAGCAAATTATTTGGGCAAGTTATGAGAGACAACAATATGATTGACACGGTATTAACAATTAAGGGCAAAGTGACCTGTGGTGTGACAAATCTAACACGATGTGGAGGATGATCTGTGATAGTAGTTTCTCCTACGAATTATCACCGACGGTGTCCGTCGGTGATATTCAAAAATTTATCACCGACGGAATATTTTGTTGGTGATAATAATATTCCGTCAGTAATATTTTTTTAAAATTCATCTTTCAATTTCTAATTAAATTTTCAAAAGAAAAATAATATCACCGACAGAATTATCCGTTGGTTATAAATAACACTTTTAAAATATTTTTTAAAACGAAAAAAATATTTTCACCGATGGATAATTCCATAAGTGATAGTAAATACATTTTGATTTTTTTTATTTTTTAAAACCGAAAAAAATACTATCACTGGCGAATAATTCCATCGATGAGTAACACTTTTAAAATACATTTTAAATTGTTTTAGTATTTTTTAAAACCGAAAAAAATTACTTATCACCAATGGTACTATCCGTCAGTGATAAGTAACACTTTTAAAAAATACATTCAAAATTCTCTTTTATATTATTAGCGAATTAATATATATTAATAATTGATAGTAAATAAATAATATGATTTAATAATAAAAATATAGTAATATATGACTAATAATAAAAATAAAATATAATAAAATATTAATATAATATTAAACATTTTAAAATAATATAATTAAGTAACACAAGATATTTATATTGATATAAAATCATATATTTATAAACTAAATGTTGGAAAATAGTAAAATAAATATTAATACAATAATAGTAAATAATATAATATATAAAATAAATATTAATAAAATAATAGTAAATAATATGATCTATATAATAAAATGATAATAATAATTATTATGATAAATTTTATATAAATTTCATCCTCAAACACATTTTATTCAATTTGATTTCATTTCAATGATATGAACATGTTATTTAAACAATGTAATCGGTTTCAAATTCAAGTTTTTTTCCCATGTTATAACTAAACAATATAATCGGAGTCCAGCCTTGCACTACAAGAAAACAGCTCAATCTCGAGGACTTATCACCAAGGGACACGTCTCTCTAGGATACTCATTATCACCGATAGTCAATCAGTGAGGGACATGTCGTACAAATAGCAAATATTATCATCGAGGGAAAATTCCTTTGTAATAAGTAATTTCAATCGCTATTAATAATTTTCAAAAATTCTCATAAAATAAATCATGATTTTTAATATTAAAAATATTAATTTCGAGGGAATAGTGCCCTCGGTGATAATAAATCTGTTTAAATTATAGTTTTTTAAATTTTAACTACTATAATATAATAACAAATTAATATAAGATAATTATATAATATAACTAAATATTAGTACAAATAATATATAAGATATTTTATAATACTAAATATTTGAAACTAATATGATTAACTAATATATAGTTAAGTACTACAATATTATTATAGTACATACATAATATATTAATAATACTTATAAATACATGAAAAATGAGTTTTAAATATAAAAAATAGGGTTTAGAGTTTTAAGGTTTAGAATTTAGGGTTTTAAGGTTTAGGGTTTAGGGTTTAGAGTTTTGAGTAATTAGGGTTTCGGTTTAGGCTTTCAGTTAATTAGGGTTTAAGGTTTGATAGTTTGGCGATTTAAGGTTTTGGTTAATTAGGGTTTAAGGTTTAATTAGGGTAACTAGAGCTTCAATTTAGGGTTTTCGATTGACATGTGTCCATCAGTGATACTATTTTTTCGTTAGTTTATGAACTTAATTTATAGTTAAAATCCATAGAATTTAAAATTGATTATATATTTTTTTTTAATTTTAAAAAATAACAAATAATTATCAAAAATAAAAAATTGTCGTTCAGTTTTTTGTAATCCTAATGCAAGGTAAGAACTAATGTAATTGTTGCTTTTTTTTTCTTATTTTCAAAACTAATGTAATTGTATTTTGTGAGCTTTTCTTTCTGTCTTTTTTATTTTATTTTTGTTGCATTTAAATAATAAATTATTTTAGTTTATCTTACTTTTATTTATTTATTTATTATATTACTTGAAAACCCAAAAAATATTATTTTCTTTATTAAATAATAAAATGATTTATATAAAAATTTATTTAATGGAACAATTATTAGAATGTCAAATTTTCGGGCCAAGCCATATCTACCGGCCCAAACCCAATTTGTATTTTCCTAACCCTAAGGGGCATTTAATGTAGAACCCTAAATTCATCTCCCTTCTTCATTCTCCACAGCCGCGCGCACAGCTTTCGCTTCTCTCTCTCACCGAGAAATAGTCTCATCTCCCACTGTTAGGAACAGAGATATTCATAATTGAATTTGTAATATGTAACAAGTAAATGGCTTTCGAGGAGCCACTACTTCTATAGATGTACTTAGTGAAATTGATCTGATGCCTTTCATTGAAATGTTAATGGCTTTAAATAGGGACTAGAAATTGATACAATAAACTGCCCACTACAATAATAAACTGCCTACTAATAAACTGCGAACTACTGGAAACTGCCCATTACAATAATAAACTGCCCACTACGAATCCATGTCATAGCAAATCCTAACAATACCCTCTCCATCAAACGATCTTGCCCACAAGATCAGGAAATCGTCTCTTTAAAGTCTCAAGGTCTTCCCATGTCGCATCTTCAGCCATCGTTCCTTTCCAGTGAGTAAGAACCTCAACACCTGAACGACTCCCCTTTCTTTTGAGTCGTGTCTCTAAAATGGCCTCCGGTTCTAGTGTCAGAGCACCATCGGATGTTACTTAAGGGAGCTAGGTGTTGGCTTGAACATGTTTCCTGAGCTTTGGCTTTAAGCAGGAAATGTCAAAAGTGGGATGGATCTATGCTCCCTAAGGTAGATCAAGGCGATAGGCAACCCTGCCGATAGGGTGGAGGATGTGATATGTCCCAAAATACCTTGGGGAGAGCTTGAGATTCCTTCTCATGGCCACTGTCATTTGTTTGTATGGCCTCAATCGTAAGTATACTCAGTCGCCTTCTTGGGATTCCTGATCGGTTCTCTTTTTATCTGTATGCTTTTCATTCGGTGCTGAGTTTCTTGAAGATTTTCTTTTACCAACTTACTGATAAAGTCACGGTCTTCAAGTTCTTCTTCCACTGCATGCATATTAGTAGCCCCTGGTTCATATGGTAGGAGTTTGGGTGGGGGTAATCCATATACTGTTTTAAAGGGAGATATTTGGGAAGAGCTATGGGTTGAGGTGTTATAGACGAACTCAGCTAGGGCTAGCCATTTCTTCCAATCCTTGGGTCTTTCACTACTAAAGCATCTGAGATAACACTCTAAGCTTTTGTTGACCACTTCGGTCTGACCATCCATTTGTGGATGGTAGGCTGAACTTAGCAATAGGTTAGTCCCACATATTCTGAACAACTCAGTCCAGAATTGACTGGTAAACACTAGATCTCTGTCACTTACTATCATCTGTGGTAACCCGTGCAGTTTGAACACATTCTCCATAAAAACCTTAGCCACTTTCAGAGCGGTGTAAGGGTGATACAGTGGTATAAAATGAGCATATTTTCCCAATCTGTGCACTACCACCATTACTACAGTGTACCCCTCTGATGATGGCAAACCTTCCACAAAATCCATATTGATGTCTACCCAGTTCCTCTCGGGTATTGGTAGGGGCTGAAGCAAACCCGCTGGATGAAGAGTTTCCACCTTGTTCATTTGGCAAGTATCACATTCCCTGATGAAGACTCTGACATCTTTTCTTAATCCAGACAAATAGAACTTTTTTTTTTATCCTTGGGTATGTTTTATATACCCCTGTGTGGCCCCCTAATGGACTACTGTGATACTGTTGCAGGATCTACTGCTGGAAGGGTACCAGTGTTCCTAGATAAAGTCTCCCCTTGTAAAAGAGGAGGTCATTTCAGAGCTAGTAATGAGAAGGGTCCAAGGTCCCTTGATGGTAGTTGCTCAACAGCTCCTGCAACTGGGGATCTTATGTGTAAGTTTTCTTCAACTCCTCTATCCATTTGGCTTGTATCATGCTGATTGCTTGTATGGCTGGTTCATGGGATTGGTGGGTTGGGTTGGAATTATTTGGTAGTAGTTAGCTATTGGCTGTTTGGTGGGTTGAAGTGTTGGGTTTATTTGTGGGTGGTAGTCTGGATAGGGCATCTGCAACGATATTGGTTTTTTCACTCTTATCCTCCACCAAGAAATCATACCCTAGTAACTTAGAAACCCATTTCTACTGGGCAGGGTTTCCAATCCTTTGTTCCAACAAATGTTTTAAGGTTTGCTGATCAAAGTGGACCTTAAATGACTGCCCCAATAAATAATATCTCCACTTCCTTACTGCCATCACCACAGCAAGTAATTCCTTCTCATAAGTAGATAAAGTTAAGCTTTTACCTTTTAAAGCTTGACTCAGGTATGCTATGGGTTACCCCTCCTGCATAACTACAACACCTAGCTCTTCCCCCGACGCATCACACTCCACCACAAACTGTTTTGAAAAATCTGGAACCCGTAGAACTTGAGGGTTGATCATTGCCTGCTTCAGTTGAGTGAATGCCTGTAATGCCTTTTCTATCCACACAAATGAGTTCTTCCTTAGCAGTGCGGTAAGTGGTGCTACAATCATGCCATAACCCTGCAAAACTTTACGATAATACCCCGTAAGACCCAAAAAACCTCTTAGGGCTTTTAGATTAGTAGGTATAGGCCATCCTTGCATGGCAGCTGTCTTTTGTGGATCTGTCTTGACTCTTGCCATAGAAATGAGGTTCCCCAAGCAATCCACTTCCTTACTTCCAAATATGCATTTAGAAGCCTTGACATAGAACTGGTGGGACTTCAGAATCTCCAAAACAGTGCATAGGTGCTGCAAATGTTCATGCAATGTCTTACTATAAATAAGAATATCATAAAAAAACCTAAAAAAATTTCCTTAGGTAGGGTCGGAATATGTTGTGCATTTATCTACCTAAATAAATGGGCAAATAATCGTACTATTTTACTTGCAAGTGCACAAGGTCAACAATAGCATAGTATGCAAGTGCAAGATCATCTCCACAGGGATTGGTGAATTTCGTTTTAGAATCAGTTTTACAATGTAAAAATTGATAGAAATAAATATTAAGTCTAGATTGATAATGATAAGAACATAGGGCTTTGATATCCACCACTAATCATACTTTCCCAATAAGTAATGTGCCAATGCTCTAGCCCTACTATGAATACCTAATGCTTGTCAACCTAAGGGCATGATATCTACTCCTTAAGCTATTGATTTCCCTAAGCAATGAGTTAGGCATGGTATCTACTTTAACTCTTTTCTTTCTTAAGGGATTCAACATGGTGTATACTGAGTTGTTCCTTAAGAGAGCATAAGATCTGTGGAAATCAACAACCACACGAAACCTAGGGTATGGTATATACTCCTGGTCTCTCATGTTGATTAACCCAAGAATCCGGTGTGATTTTCTTTTGTTACTTATTGTCAGACCCAGGACTCGGTCATCCAAATTGATCTAACTAACTAATCCATACCACATGCATACGTTGATCAGACACACACATATAAGGAATTCAATAAAACAGGCATTAATCAATAAAGCACCATAATAAGGCTATTAGCAGAGGTAATCAATGAATATATATATATATATATATATATATATATATATATATGGAAAAGCATAATTAGGGCTTCAATCGAGCCCTATTAGTAAGTTAGTTACACATGTTGTCTATGATAAGCATCATCATAACATAAACTAAATAGAAAATATAAAACCCGAAGAATACTGTGGAGATGAGTCGTCAATTCCTCTCCAAAGCTTACAACTTCAAGCAAAAGTAAAAGATAAAAGAAAGAATGTGTTTTCTGTGTTTTACAAGCCTATATATAGGGTTCTAAGAGTGTCCCGAAACCCTAATTTCCAAAATAGGTCCGGAAGAAAGCTTTCCAAAACTAGCTCTGCCGCCTCTCTGTGCGTATGCACTCGATTGCTTGCTTTTGCACTCGAGCGCATGGGTGCGGTCGAGCCTTCTATGTGTGCACACGATTGCTTGTGCGCTCGATCGCAGCCATGTTGCGCCCGATCACACTAGCCTTTTCTAGATCTTCAGTTTTCTTCCTTTAAAACTTCAAAATGCTTTCTTTTTCTTTTCAAGCCTATAAAAAACACATAAAACACCAAAATAAAGTAAAACATAATAAAATATGTAAACAAAGAGCTTAATAAATGTAAATTAAGGGACTTAAATATGAATATTTAAGCACTTATCACAGCCCCAAACTTACATATTTCTAGTCCCTTAGCAATACAGAACCAAAAACTAACCGAAAAATAAAATTAAAGATAAACTCATCATTCATGATATCTAAAAATTTTGGGTTGCATACAAACCATGATATTCATTCGTGAGTAGGCTTAAAATATAAACACATCTTCACCATGAAAAAGAGTTTTAAATTCTAATTACTTACACAAGGCTGGTTTAAGGCATCACAAGTTTGACTTAGTGTGTGGTGGATTAGCACAAAAAGATGAAGCTTCCAAATATCTCTACTGTATAGTGTTTCAATGTCTTAACATTCATCGAATTTCCTATCAAAATGAACACTAGTGGGAATTTCCTATCAAAAGCAGTGAGTATTTTGATAGGAAATTCCCACACTAAGGACTTACCAACTTGAGTCAAAAAGGCTACGAAACTAACAGGTCTTAATACTTCCTTGCGAAATTCCCACCTTTTGACGTGAACACTCACTGCTTACTGAGGCAAGAGGTCCAGTTACTCAGTGAAATTTTTTATGATCATTAAATGCTTAATTTCCACCTTTTGACGTGAACATTCATTGCTTACTGAGGCAAGAGGTCCAGTTACTCAATGGAAACTTTATTTAATGATCATTAGGAGCATTTTTTTTTTTACATGATGGATATTTTTCTTTAATTTTCTATGCCAAAGTGTTTATCTAACAAGTTATCCGATTATAGTTAGGTCATAGAAACATATACATAGAGCTTATATGTCATACCTCACACCATTATATGCTAATATGCTCGTGTTAGATTTAGATCAACTTTGTGAATTCCTAAATGCCTTGAGGTAAGTAGCTAAACTTTTAAAATGCTATTATTAGACTATGTGTTCTAGATTTTAAGCTTACTGATGAACTCTTATCATAATATTTGATTAAATCAACCAAAATTTCAAAACAACATGAACATGTATTTATCAATAAAAAAAAAAAAGGGACATAGTGTGTGCATGTGTGTGCAAGTGTCTCTCTCTACCCCCAAACTTAATATACACATTGTCCCCAATGTGTGAGTGACATGGAAAGATCTGATCTGGGAGTTGGAGAACTAGACTGCTGGCATGGTGCATAGTACGCCCCCAAACTTGAACTTGATGCATGCACTATGTTCCTGAAAAAGAGAAACAAACATTGTGCCAGAAAACAAGAAATATGGAAATAAACAGATAAATAAACATAAATAAAAAAAAGAAAAATACTATAATAAGAAAGATATGCTGCGGGGTACCTCCTATGAGCGCTAAGTTTTACATCTTCAACCAAACGGGGTGTCCTCTCACTGCTAGTCATCAGGTGGTGCAGTTGAAGAGGTACCAGGTGTAGGAGGTAGGCGATCGAGGATGGCCTGTAACATCACCTCCTATCGTGCAAACTGCGCCTCCAACCCATCTATCTGCTAATGGATCAGATGGGTCGCCTCTCTTTCCTCCAGGCGAATATCGAAGAGCTCTCACCGGAAGGAGGACAGCTCCTCGAGAAGGTGCTGATACTCTATGGACCCCATGTCTAGCTGCTCCTCTTCCCATGTAAGGCTCACTGCCGGGTGCTCGGCATCCATCGGATCGTCTGCCATAGGCTCAGCCATAGGAATATACACTCAGGGTCCTCGAGGCATGTGGGACTGACTGAGGCTCCATTGGGCCCTCCCGAAAAATTGATGGTCGCTGACTGGTCCATCTAGTGAGGAGCCCCTAATCTCCTTCTTCTTGAAGATGTGGCTGAGCAAGAAGGGGATATGGGGCAGAGGAAACGGATTTGGCTGCTCTTCCAGATAGCTGTCCTCCGGAGGGGACTCGTCATAACAGTGGAGGGAAACAGCGATATCAGTAGTGGTCAGCTCTATGAATTTGCCCTGGACTAAGGATGATAGAATCTCTAGTCAGGTGCAGTCATAGGTCAGGTTCTCGTAGATGCTAACCACGGATCGGGTGTATGCCATCGAGCAAACCGCTTGAACAGCCGCTTGAGACCCCGGGCCTTAAAATCTTGGACCACTCATCTTGTGGCATCCAAGCTCTTGAAGCCCTCATCTATGTTGAACATAGTCTTGAACAGGATGTCACACCGCTCGAAACTAGGCCGAGTGGGGTGGGAGCAGCTACCGGAGGCTCGGGAACTGGATGCCAATTGCTTAGGTAGGGAATTGTGGCTTCTGGTGTGATTGCGCTTGATTGTAGAGTATGTGAGCTCAATCACACTACAGGACTTGCGCTTGATCACAGGGGACGTATGCTCGAGCATAGTGGTTCAGACAATTTATCGAGAGTTAATGTGCAACAGAAGCTTGGAGCTGTAGAAATCACTCGAACTTGATCCCAACCTCCTATAACACGAAAATACACAATCAACACACGAGATAATCATATAATAGGAGGAAAATATAAATTAAAACATAGTGTGTGATGGTGTGTAAGTAATTTAAAGAAAAACGTTTAATGGCCATACCATGTGGATTCGTGAATGTGAAGTGGATGTGAAGAGGAAATGAGATAGAGAGAGTGTGGGTAAATGGAATGGGAGAAGTTTGTTTGTGATTGTAATTGATTTGGGAGTGATGGTGATGGTTGCGGTGAGCAGGGAGCTGATTTTAGGGCTGCAAAGAGCGAGAGAGCTAGGCAGTTGCGATTGAGCGTAAAGAGAAAGAATGAGGGGGAAACGTTTAAAACCATCACGTGACCTCTCTACCCCAAGTGCGCTTGAGTGCATTGTGAAGTGCACTCAATCACACTTGTGCGCAAGTGTGTAGTGTGATGCACTCACATGCAATAGAGCGTAGTGCGAGAGTGCGCTCGAGCACACTATGTAGTGCGCTCGATCGCAGTGCAGAAAATGCTAATAGTAAAGAAATATAAAAGGATTAAAATAATGAAACAAAGAAGAAGAAGAAATAGTAACGATACAACCATACCATACTTTAGTGGCCTCAGTACCACTAACCTCAGTGGAGGCGCTTGAGCTACATGATTATCAAAGGTGAAACAGCTCAAGTGGTCTCTTGATACAATGCTATTCTCTTTGAAGGGGGCACTTAGGGCCCGCCTCTTGTGGCTCAAATGTTCTTGGTTCAGCTGCATACTAGACATATTCAAGTGCCAAGTCTTCATCTCTAGGAGGTAAGTTAATATCAAGGTATGGTTTGGCTCTGTGTCCATTTACCGTGAAGGGCTGATTTTCATTGGAACCATGGACCTCCAAAGCACCATGAGGAAAGACCTTGGTGACCACATACAGACTCTACCATCGGGACTTAAGTTTTCCTGGGAACAGTCTTAATCTTGAGTCATATAGCAATACCTTTTGTCCCACATGAAACTCTTTCCTAACTAGTTGTTTATCATGACATGCCTTTGTCCGTTCTTTGTAGAGCTTGGCGTTCTCATAGGCATCATACCTCAGTTCCTCCAGCTCATTTAAGTGAACCTTCCTCTTCTCCCCCGCTTGTTTCATATCAAAATTGAACTGCTTTATAGCCCAATATGTTCGATGCTCTAATTCTACTGGGAGATGCAATGCTTTCCCAAAGACTTTGTGGTATTGAGACATGCCAATTGGAGTTTTATAAGCTGTCCGATACACCCATAGAGCACTATTCAGGGGCAAGGACCAATCCTTCCGATTAGGATTCACGGTCCTCTCTAGAATTCCTTTGATCTCTTAGTTACTTATCTCCACTTGGCCACTGGTTTGAGGATAATATAGAGTGCCAACTGTTGTGAGTTTTAAATTGCTCGCAAGCACACGAGTCATTTGCAGTATAGCGTTGTGCAAGTGCGAGGTCGAATCCACAAGGAATTGCGTTGTGAAAATATATTTTTAATCTAAACTAACTCTATCTTAACCTAGTTTCAAATTTCAGAATGATATTGCAAAATAAATTAAAACTAAACTAAGTTTATTTTAAAACTAATAATAAAAAGCACTAAGGTTTCCGAATCCGCCCCACCAAAGTTAAGCATATATGTTCTAAAAATATAGCCTATCAAAACATTCCATGAATCCAACTATAAGACAAAAAACAAAGAATATCCCAACTAAACCAAAAGCATCCAATGTATCCGCTCTTAACAAATCACAAAGGAAATCCAATTTAATCGAAAAGCATTCAATGTATCCATCAGATGAAACACAAGGAATATCCAACAGACAATTTAAACTTAATCAATTATAAGATTAACTCAAATAATTGACAGAACATTTATACTAAAAATTGTCAGATTTGTACAAGCAAATCTGAACTACTACGCCAAACAACGGCGGGGCTTCATCTTCAACCTTAGCTGAAGAGTCTAACCACTCAATCGCAGTGTGATTAGTGCCCGTGTGCGCTCTTGGGATACTGCCCGTGTGCGCTCGATCGCAGTGTGGTGCGATCGATCGAAGGTACGATCGATCGCATGTCTTGTGCGCACGATCTCATGTGCGCTCGATCGCATGTCTACTACGATCGATCGCAAATACACTGAACTTCAAATATTTTGATGTGGGATGTTGACCATGCGCTCATTCGTAGGCAGGTGCACTCGATCCAATATCTTGTGCGATCGATCGCAATGTCTCCTGAAGCTTCACATCTTTGAAATGCTTCAATTTCTCCACAAACCTGTAAAAATACACAAAACACAAAAAAAAAGACATAAAATAAAGTGAAATACTACTAACTAAGAGCATAACAAATATAAGTTAAGGGTCTAAAATATGTAATATTTAAGACTCATAAAATACCCCCAAGCTTATATTTTGCTAGTCCCTTAGCAAAACAAAATAAAAGACTCAATGAAAAACAAAGATCATAAAGATAAGTTCATCACTCATGGTATCCAAAAATTAAGAAGCACACATCACCATGATTTTCATTCATGAGCAAGCTTAAAAAGATAAACTCATCTTCGCAATGAATAGAAATGTTAAAATCTAATTACTTACAAAAGGCAGGTCAAGGCATCACAAGTCTGACACTGTGTAAGGTGAATTAGCATATAAAAATGAAGCTTCCAAGTAACTCTAATGTGTAAGGTTTCTATGTCTCAAGACTCACCGAATTTCCCATCAAAAATGAACGAAAAGGCATAGTTTTTATTTTATTCTCTTTTCTCTCTTTTTTTTTATTATAATAAGGCACGGCTATATCTAGTTCCCTTAAGCTTTCTAATTGACCCATGTAGCGAGTGTTGAGTCAATGACTCCCAAACCAGATGGTTTTAGGGCATTAGGTGTACATACACCCCTAAAGACTTACTAACTCGAGTAAAAAAGGCTACGAAAATAAACCGGCCTTAATACTACCAAACAAAATTCCACCTTTTGACGTGAACACTCACTGCTTACTGAGGCAAAAGGTTCAGTTACTCAGCGGAAAGTTGTAGTAATTTTTTTTTTTATGCCCAAATGTTCATCCAACAAGTCATCCAGTTTCAGTTAAGATAAGGAAAAATACACATTAAAATCACATGTCATACCTCACATAATTTGTGCTAATGTGCTCGTGTTAGATTATGTCAAACATGTGAATTCTCAAATGCCTAAGGTAAGTAACTAAATTTTAAAAATTTATCACCAGATCATGTGTTCAAAATGTTAAGCTCACCAATGACATCACATTACAGAAAATGTTAAGATCAACCAAAATTTCACGATAACATGAGCATGAATTTATCTCTACGATGAAAATATAACAAATTAGGACAAAGTGTGTGATGTGTCTCCCATACCCCCAAACTTAAATTACACATTGACCCCAATGTGTGACTAATATGGAAAGAGCTGACCTGAGATATGGAGAACTAGCTGGACAGGTATGGCTCATAGCATACCCCCAAACTTGGACTGAAGTACGCTTTGTCCCTGAAAAATAAAAACTGGAAAACAAAAAAAACACTGGAAACAAACATTAATAATAAAAATGTGAAATAATAAATAAACAAAAAAGATAAGCTGTGGGGTGCCTCCCATAAGCGCTAAGTTTAACGTCTTCTGCCAGACCCAACATTAGTAAACAGGCCCAACTAAACGCTCCACCATCTGATCAATAAATGGAAATGGAAAATGATCCTAGTGGCAGCATTCAATTTACGGTAGTCTAGACACTTTCTCCATCTTGACTGCACTCGAGATGGGACCAACTCGTCGTCTTTATTTACTACCGTCAATTTAGCACGTTTGGGCACAACTGGAATCAGGCTCACCCACTTGCGATCAGAGATGGGATAAATGATCCCTGGCTCTAACAGCTTAATATCTTCTGCCCTCACAACCTCTTGCATAGCAGGGTTGAGCCTTCTTTGTGGCTCCCTCGATGGCTTGGCATTCTCCTCCAACTGTATCGTGTGTATTACCAACGAGGGGTTGATTCCCTTGACATCCTCAATAGTCCAGCCTATAGCTTCCTTATGCTCTCTTAAAATGTCCAATAATTTCTCCTCTGGAGCATCACCCAAATCTAAAGCTATCGTTATAGGCAAAGAATCTGCTGGACCTAGGAACTTATACTTAAGATTGTCCGATAAAGGCTTAAGTTCCTTCTTGGGGGGGTTCAGGTGTTGTGGTATCCTTCGTCTCACTGATCTTTTGAGGAGCAGACTCCAAAGTAGCATTTTCTTGCTCAATCAACTTATCTAAATCCAAATCGTCTTCAAATTGAGCAAAGCATGCCTCTAAAATGTCCTCAGACTTCTCTTCTTTCTTGGGCGCTTGTAGTCTCTCAAGGTAAGGTTCATTAGGTAAAAACGACCTAGAGAGATCATTAATAATAGGTGTGGCTGTAGATGGCTCAGCATCTCTCTTCTCATTGTTGCCACTTTCTTGCCCTTGGTGCATATCAGGGTTCTCTTCCACTTGATTGTGCACTTGTCTCCTAGACCTCAAGGGGACAATTGATTACACTTATTCCTACTAATGCATAGGAGTTAATAAATTTCCCACCGCAAACTGTTCCTTTGGGTCAGGATCAGTTTGACTGGGGAACGTTCCTTCCTCTCCTTCACCCACGTAACTTGCGATTTGATCAATTCGACTCTCTAGTGTGGCAATTGCTTAGGTGTTTTCTATTGTTGCACTCATCACTTCACTCATGGATTGGCTAGTTGTTTTCATGAAATCATTGAGAGCATCCTCTAATGACTGTGAAACCGACGCTGGCGCTTGAATGGGAGCTTGGTAAGCGGGTGATGGTGCTCGATAAGCTGAGTGACCATAACTTGGAATTGGTGGAGGAAATTCGGGAGGGTATTGATTGTGAGCATGATAAGGGTCTCCTCCCTGATTCCTCAGTTGGTTCTACATCCACGAAACATTAGAGTGGTCCCACCACCCTGGATTGTATGTTTCAGAGTAAGATCCATTTGATTGCCAACAACACTCATTGAAAGCATTCATTTGTTCCATGGGATACTCGGCAAAAGCCGGCATTGATGGACAATTTTGTGCTAAATGCAGAGGACTAGCACAGATGGAACAACTATCAACATTGAATGTGTTGGCATCATTGAGGGACGGGCCGGTCATTTTAATGAAATCCTTGAGGGCGTCCTCTAAAGACTGTGAAACCGGCGCTGGATTCATCAACATTTTTTTTAAAAAAAAAATCAAATTAAATTAATCAATTAATTTTTTTAAAAAAAAATTGATGACTAACTAGTAGAAAAATAAAATCAATTCAGACAAAAAAATTTCACAAACCAAACAACTCCCCGGCAACGGCGCCAAAAACTTGTTGTGAGTTTTAAATTACTCGCAAGCGCACGAGTCGTTTGCAGTATAGCGTTGTGCAAGTGTAAGATCGAATCCACAGGGAATTGCTTTGTGAAAATATATTTTTAATCTAAACTAACTCTATCTTAACCTAGTTCCAAATTTCAAAATGATATTGCAAAATAAATTAAAACTAAACTAAGTTGATTTTAAAACTAATAATAAAAAGCACTAAGGTTTCCGAATCCGCCCCACCAAAGTTAAGCATATATGTTCTAAAAATATAGCCTATCAAAACATTCCATGAATCCAACTATAAGACAAAAAACAAAGAATATCCCAACTAAACCAAAAGCATCCAATGTATCCACTCTTAACAAATCACAAAGGAAATCAAATTTAATCGAAAAGCATTCAATATATCCATCAGATGAAACACAAGGAATATCCAACAGACAATTTAAACTCAATCAATTATAAGATTAACTCAAATAATTGACAGAACATTTATACTAAAAATTGTCAGATTTGTACAAGCAAATCTAAACTACTACGCCAAACAACGGTAGGGCTTTATCTTCAACCTTAGCTAAAGAGTCTAGCCACTCATAACTATGAAACTATAATTCATAATAAAAGTGCTAAACATTAAACTACAACAACTAAATAAAAATAAATAAATAAACAACTTTATATGGGAGAAATTCCACTCACTGACGGGCGGCGCTTCCCCTCGTGGTAGCAATGCCTTCGGGATCCACCAGAATGCTAGCGGACGTCCACCGGTAAACACCAAAGTGGCTCAGAAATTGTACACTGAATGATGAAGCCAGATGGTGTTTATATAGGGGAAGACCCGAAGCATTATGGGTTGCAGATTCGATGTGGGATACTGCCCGTGTGCGCTCGATCGTAGTGTGGTGCGATCGATCGCAGGTACGATCGATCGCATGTCTTGTGCGCACGATCTCATGTGCGCTCGATCGCATGTCTGCTACGATAAATCGAAGATGCACTGAACTTCAAATATTTTGATGTGGGATGTTGACCATACGCTCGTTCGTAGGCAGGTGCGCTCGATCACATATCTTGTGCGATTGATCGTAATGTCTCCTGAAGCTTCACGTCTCTGAAATGCTTCAATTTCTCCACAAACTTGTAAAAATACACAAAACACAAAAAAAAAGACATAAAATAAAGTGAAATACTACTAACTAAGAGCATAACAAATATAAGTTAAGGGTCTAAAATATGCAATATTTAAGACTCGTCACCAACTTTATGAGTGATCCCATATTTTCTGAGTAGTGTGGCAAAGGAGTGATGATGAAAGTGGTTACCGCCATCACTCATGATTGCTCTTGAAGTCCCAAACTGGGTAAAGATGTTAGCCTGTAGAAACTTTACAACCACTTTGTGATCATTAGTTTTTGAGGGGACAACCTCGACCTATTTGGACATATAATCCACACCCATAAGAATGTATAAATAACCAAAGGAGTTAGGAAATGGAACCATGAAATCAATGCCCCATACATCAAAAAGTTCTACTATATGAATGTTTTGTAGGGGCATCTGATTTCGGGAAGAGATGTTATCTGTCTGCTGGTATCTATCACATGAGCTACAAAAGAAGAAGGCATCTTTAAATAGATTAGGCCAATAAAAACTAGATTGTAATACTTTAAGAGCTGTTCATTTAGCCCCAAAATGTCCTCCACAAGCAAACTGATGGCAGTGTTGTAATAAGTTCAAGTGCTCCTCTTCTGAGACACATCGTCTGATGATTTGATCGGGGCAGAATTTGAAGATGTAAGGGTCATCCCAATGGTAGTGTCTAGACATAGATATCAACCGTTTTTTTTCCTTGCATGGTCAGTTAGATAATTGACAATATTAGCATACCATGAAAGTTTTACCTCTAGTGCGAACAATTGTTCATCAGGAAAGTTCTCATTCAAAGGTAGATCATTTTCATCATTCTCATAGGGTAGCCTTGATAAATGATCTACAACCACATTCTCGCTGCCTTTCTTGTCTTTGATCTCCAAATCAAATTCTTGAAATAGGAGTACCCATCTGATTAACCTAGGCTTTGCATCTTTCTTAGAAAACAAATATCTCAAAGCAACATGATCAGTGAATAAAATAACCTTAGAGCCAATAAGATATGATCTAAACTTCTCTAAAGAAAAAATAACAGCTAACTATTCCTTTTCAGTAGTAGAATAGTTAAGCTGAGCATCATTTAAAGTTCTAGAAGTATATTAAATAGCATGAGGTACCTTATTGATTCTTTAACCTAAGACAGCTCCCAAAGCGAAGTCACTAGCATCGCACATAAATTCGAATGGAAGATTCCAATATGGTGCCATCGTTATTGGGGCAAAGGTGAGAATATCCTTCAATGTGTTGAAATCTTTCATACAGTTATCAGTCCACTTAAACTTGGTATCTTTAGCTAACAATGCACAAAGAGGTCTCGAGATCTTGGAGAAATCCTTGATGAATCGTCTATAGAAACCGACATATCCAAGGAAACTTCTACCACCCTTGACTGTGAGAGGAGGACGCAGCTTTGAAATGGTGTCTATTTTAGCCTTATCTACCTCAATACCTTTGTTGGAGATGGAATGACCCAACACAATGCCTTGTTGAACCATAAAGTGACGTTTCTCCCAATTTAGCACTAAGTTGCTCTCTTCACATCTCTTAAGGACATTCTCTAGATGAGTTAAGCATTCATCGAAATTAGATCCAAAAACACTGAAATCATCCATGAATACCTCAATATATTTCTCCCCCATATTGAAAAATATTTTCATCATACATCTTTGAAAAGTGACTAGTGCGTTGCATAAACCGAATGGCATCCTTCGATAAGCAAATGTACCGAAAGGACATGTGAAGGTAGTCTTTTCTTGATCCTCAGGTGCTATAGCAATCTGGTTGTACCCACTATACCCATCTAAAAAGCAATAATAGCTATGGCCAGCTAATCTTTCTAACATCTTATCAATGAATGGTAAGGGGAAATGATCTTTTCTGGCCACTTTATTCAATCTTCGGTAGTCAATACATACCCTTCAACCAGTTGTTTTTCTTGTAGGTATAAGCTCCTTATTTTCATTCCTCACTACTGTGATTCCACTCTTTTTAGGAACAACTTGGACTGGACTTACCCATTTACTGTCGGAGATGGGGTAGATAATGCCAACATCTAATAGTTTTAATACCCGGCCTTTACTACCTCTTTCATGTGTGGGTTAAGTCTTCTTTGAGCATATCTAGTGGGCCTTGCTTCATCCTCAATGTAGATATTATGCATGCTCTTGGCTGGACTTATCCCCTTAATGTCGGCAATGGTCCATCCAATGGCAGATCTATGCTCCCTAAGAACTCTTAATAACTTCTCTTCTTCTCCAATACTCAAATTAGCAGCCACAATCACTGGTAATGTCTTCTTCTCTCCCAAATAGGCATATGTTATATGCTCTGGCAGCTGCTTTAATTCCAATGTTGGTGCCTGGACAATAAAAGGAAGAAGAGTAGTATTAGTAGGTATGAGAGATTCAAATGGATGAGCATACTTACTTGAGTGTTTTGGAGAAGCCTCAAGGAGATGCACAACTTTGATGATGTCATCATTAACATTTTCAGGTTCTTGCTCAATATCCACTTTTGTGAGGCTATGGGTAATAGTGGTCTCCAATGGATCAATGTGTTGGACCTGAAAAGCTTGCTCAACAAAACTTTGCATCATACTTACATTAAAGCATTCCATGTCATCTTGAGGTAGTTTTAATGCATTAAATATTTTAAATTCTATTTTCTCACTATTGACCTTCATACTTACTATACCCTTTTTCACACAAATCTTCATATTGGTAGTTCTCATGAAGGGTCTTCCTAATATGATGGGTAGGGGTAATGGCATAGGGCATTCCTCCATATCTAACACAATGAAATTAGCAGGAAAAATGAACTCACCTACCCTTACTAAGACGTCCTCAAGAATACCCCTAGGTCTTTTTATACTTCTATCTGCCAACTGCAAACTAATGGAAGTTGGTTGTAGCTCCCCCAAACCTAAGGTTTTGAATACTGTGTAGGGTAGCAAATTTATACCTGCTCCCAAATCTAGTAATGCCTACTCAAACAGCTGATCACCTATCCTACAAGGAATGGTAAAACTACCCGGATCTTTCAGTTTTGGTGGTAGTTTTCTTAATAGCACAGCACTTACCTCTTCAGTTAAGGCTACCGTCTCATGCTCTTGAAACTTTCTCTTATGAGTGCAACAATCTTTTAGAAATTTAGCATAAGCAGGCATTTGTTGAATTGCATCAAATAAGGGAATGTTTATTTCTACTTTCCGCAAGGTTTCAAAGATATCAAGCAGTTTATTTTCTTACTATTGTTTTACTAACCTTTGCGGGAAGGGTGGTGCATTCACCTTCTCCATCTCACTTACCTTTGATGCCAATGGTTTCTCTAGAGATGCTTTTACAGATTCATCAGTCCCTATCACCTTACCATTCCTTAGAGTTATGACAGCTTTCAGTTGTTGATGCCCCCCAGGGTTAGGTAGTGTTTAAGCCGGAAGCTCACCTTGCTTTCTGCCACTTAGCTCTTTAGCTAATTGTCCCATTTGTACCTCTAGCCTTTGGATGGCTTGTTCATGTTTTGCTGTGGTTTGTCTTAGTTCAGTCTGAAATTGCCTTTCATCTGTCATGAACTGATCTTGTGAAGTCATTAATTGTTGCTGCTGAGTTGCTAATTACCTCACAAGACTTTCAAGGTCATTTTTCTTTGTTTCGGGAGCTGAGTGAGCAGCTAGCTGGGAGTTTCTTTGCTGCCCTTGCTAGTTAAGGGTATTCTAATTGTTGCTCTAAGAGAAATTTGGGTGGTTTCACCATCCCGGGTTGTAAGTGTTTGCATATGGGTTATTCTTTAGCGGATAGTTGTTTGGTCCTGTTGTGAGTTTTAAATTACTCGCAAGCGCACGAGTCGTTTGCAATATAGCGTTGTGCAAGTGCGAGGTCGAATCCACAGGGAATTGCGTTGTGAAAATATAATTTAATCTAAACTAACTCTATTTTAACCTAGTTCCGAATTGTGAATGATATTTTAGAAAACAAATTAAAACTAAACTAAGTTGATTTAAAAAACTAATAATTAAAAGCACTAAGGTTTCCGAATCTACCCCACCGAAGTTAAGCATACATGTTCTAAAAATATAGCCTATCAAAACATTCAATGAATCCAACTATAAGACAAAAAAACAAAGAATATCCCAACTAAACCAAAAGCACCCGATGTATCCGCTCTTAACAAATCACAAAGGGAATCCAATTTAATCGAAAAGCATTCAATGTATCCATCAGATGAAACACAAAGAAAATCCAACAGACAATTTAAACTCAATCAATTATAAGATTAACTCAAATAATTGACAGAACATTTATACTAAAAAATTGTCAGATTTGTACAAGCAAATCTGAACTACTACGCCAAACAACGGCGGGGCTTCATCTTCAACCTTAGCTGAAGAGTCTAGCCACTCATAATTATAAAACTATAATAAAAAGTGCTAAACATTTAAACTAAAACAACTGAATATAAAGAAATAAATAAACAACTTTACATGGGAGAAATTCCACTCGCTGACGGGCGGCGCTTCCCCTCGTGGTAGCAATGCCTTCGGGATCCACCAGAATGCTAGCGGACGTCCACCGGTAAACACCAAAGTGGCTCAGGAATTGTACATTGGATTATGAAGCCAAATGGTGTTTATATAGGGGAAGACCCGGAGTAAAACAGGTTGCAGAAACGATGTGGGATACAGGCCCGTGTGCGCTCGATCGCAGTGTGGTGCGATCGATCGCATGTCTTGTGCGCACGATCTCATGTGCGCTCGATCGCATGTCTGCTGCGATCGATCGCAGATGCACTGATCTTCAAATATTTCGATGTGGGATGTTGACCTTGCGCTCGTTCAAAGGCAGGTGCGCTCGAGCGCTGGTGCGCTCGATCGCATGTCTGTTGCGATCGAGCGCAATGTCTCCAGAAGCTTCAAATCAACCTGAAATGCTGCACTTTCTCCACAAAGCTGTAAAAACACACAAAACACAAGAAAAACGTAAAATAGAGTAAAATAATACTAACTAAGAGCATAACAAATATAAGTTAAGGGTCTAAAATATGCAATATTTTAGACTCATCAAATACCCCCAAACTTATATTTTGCTAGTCCCTTAGCAAAACAAAATAAAAGACTCAATGAAAAACAAAGAACATAAAGATGAAGTCATCACTCATGGTATCCAAAAATTTAAGGAGCACACATCATCATGATATTCATTCATAAGCAAGCTTAAAAAGGTAAACACATCTTCGCAATGAATAGAAATGTTAAAATCTAATTACTTACAAAAGGCAAGATAAGGCATCACAATCTTGAATCAGTGTAAGGTGAATTAGTACATAAAAATGAAGCTTCCAAGTAACTCTAATGTGTAAGGTCTCCATGTCTCAAGATTCACCGAATTTCCCATCAAAAATGAACAAAAAGGCATAGTTTTTATTTTATTCACCTTTTTTTTTTTTTTTTTTTTTTTAATAAGGCACGGCTATGTTTAGTTCCCTTAAGCTTTCTAATTGACCCATGTAGCGAGTGTTGAGTCAATGACTCCCAAACCAGATGGTTTTAGGGCATTAGGTGTAAAGACACCCCTAAGGACTTACTAACTCAAGTCAAAAAGGCTTACGAAATTAAACCGACCTTAATATTAACAAGCAAAATTTCACCTTTTGACGTGAACACTCACTGCTTACTGAGGCAAGAGGTCCAGTTACTCAGCGAAAAGTTTATTGATAATTTTTTTTTTTTTTTTTTTTATATATTTTTTTTATTTTCCTATGCCCAAGAGTTCATCCAACAAGTCATCCAGTTTCAGTTAAGATAAGGAAAAATACACATTAAAATCACGTGTCATACCTCACATAATTTGTGCTAATGTGCTCGTGTGAGATTAGATCAAACATGTGAATTCTCAAAATGCCTAAAGTAAGTAACTAAATTTTAAAAATTTATCACCAGATCATGTGTTCAAAATGTTAAGCTCACCAATGACATCACATCACAGAAAATGTTTAGATCAACTAAAATTTCACGATAACATGAGCATGCATTTATCTCTATGACGAAAAGACAACAAATTAGGACAAAGTGTGTGATGTGTCTCCCATACCCCCAAACTTAAATTACACATTGACCCCAATGTGTGACTAATATGGAAAGAGCTGACCTGAGATATGGAGAACTATCTGGACTGGTATGGCTCATAGCATACCCCCAAACTTGAACTGAAGTACGCTTTGTCCCTGAAAAATAAAAACTGGAAAACAAAAATACTGGAAACAAACATTAATCATAAAAATGCAAATTAATAAATAAACAAAAGAAAAGATAAGCTGTGGGGTGCCTCCCATGAGCGCTAAGTTTTACGTCTTCAGCCAGACTCTCCCTAGAATACTACACTCAATCTGAGTAACTAGGATCCTCCAACAGTATCGTCTCAATGTCCGGACTCCTCAACTCTAAGAATGGTTTCAGCCTCTGTCCATTTACCTTGAAAGTATTACCATTCTTAGGATCCTCAATCTCGATGGCCCCATGAGGAAAAATCGATCGAATAATGAATGGGCCTGACCATCGGGATTTGAGCTTGCCTGGAAAAAGATGCAGGCGTGAATTATAAAGAAGGACTCTCTGACCCGGCTCAAAAGCTCGTCTCAAAATATTTTGGTCATGAGTCTTCTTCATTTGTGCTTTGTATGATCGGGCACACTCATATGCATCATTCCGCAGCTCCTCCAATTCATTGAGTTGGAGCTTCCGTTGTGAGCCAGCCTTGGAAAGATTGAAATTTAGTTGCTTGACAGCCCAATACGCACGATGCTCTAATTCAACCGGAAGGTGACATGCCTTTCCGTATACAATGCGATAGGGAGACATGCCAATTGGCGTCTTGAAGGCTGTCCGATATGCCCACAGTGCATCCGTCAATCGCAGAGACCAATCCTTTCTAGTAGGGTTCACAGTCTTTTCCAAAATATGTTTGATCTCGCGATTTGAGATTTCCACTTGACCACTCGTCTGTGGGTGATATGGGGTGGCAACTTTGTGCGTGATACAATATTTCTTCATCAACTGCTCAAAGATCTTGTTGCAAAAGTGCTTACCTCCATCACTTATGATTGCTCGAGGCATACCAAAACGAGCAAAAATAGTGTCTTTCAAGAACTGGACCACAACTCTGTGGTCATTGGTCTTGCACGCAACGGCCTCCACCCACTTGGACAGATAGTCCACAGCAACTAGAATGTATAAGTAGCCAAAGGAGTTTGGGAATGGTCCCATGAAATCAATGCCCCACACATCAAAAATTTCAACAATCAGAATAGGGTTGAGGGGCATCATATTTCTCCTAGAAAGACTCCCTAGCTTTTGGCAACGCTCACAAGATATACAGTAGGTGTGAGAGTCCCGAAACAGGGTAGGCCAATAAAATCCACACTGCAAAATCTTTGCAGCGGTCATTTTAGCACTAAAATGGCCTCCACGTGCATGATCATGACAAAAGGCGATGACATTAGATTGGTCATGCTCAGGAATACATCGTCTAATGACCTGATCAGGACAATACTTGAACAGGTAAGGATCGTCCCAGAAAAAGTGTTTTACCATGGCCAAAAATTTTGATTTATCTTGCCTCCCCCAATGCAAGGGCATGTGTCCGGTGACAAGATAGTTCACTATGTCAGCAAACCATGGTGCGGGACTGTGAGCAATGTGCATCAATTGCTCATCAGGAAAGGTCTCAGAAATGGGAGTGGCAGCCTCACTGAATTCCACAATCAATCTAGACAAATGGTCCGCCACCACATTTTCCGAACCTTTCTTATCCCGAATCTCAATGTCGAACTCTTGAAGTAGCAAGATCCATCGGATAAGACGAGATTTAGCATCTTTTTTAGAGAAAAGATACTTCAATGCAGCATGGTCCGAGTAGATAATGACTTTAGATCCTAACAAGTAGGATCTGAACTTGTCTAGTGCAAAAACGACTGCAAGCAACTCCTTCTCAGTGGTAGAATAATTGAGTTGTGCGTCGTTTAGAGTTCGACTTGCGTAATAGATAGCATGGGGAAGTTTATCAACACGCTGCCCCAAAACAGCTCCAACAGCATAGTCTGATGCGTCACACATAATCTCAAAAGGCACACCCCAGTTAGGTGGCTGAATAATGGGTGTGGACGTCAGAATTTCCTTCAGATCCCCAAATGCTTTCTTACAATCCTCATCAAATAGAAATGGGGCATCTTTTTGCTACATCTTGCACAAGGGCCTGGCGATCTTGCTGAAATTCTGGATAAATCGCCTATAGAAACCTGCATGGCCCAGAAAAGATCGAACCTCTTTCACCGTACGTGGGGGTGGAAGGCTGGAAATCAAATCCACCTTCGCTTTGTCGACCTCAATCCCTCGATGAGATACGATATGCCCCAGTACAATTCCTTGCTTGACCATAAAATGGCACTTCTCCCAATTAAGCACCAGGTTCTTCTCCTTGCACCGTACCAAAACCAAAGAGAGACGGTGCAGGCACTCCTCAAATGTTGAACCGAAGACGGAGAAGTCGTCCATGAAAATCTCCAAGAACCGCTCTACCATGTCAGAGAATATACTGACCATGCACCGCTGAAAAGTGGCAGGTGCATTGCATAACCCAAAAGGCATGCGACGGTAGGCGAAGGTCCCAAAAGGACAGGTAAATGTCGTCTTCTCCTGATCTTCAGGGTCCATGGGGACCTGGTTATATCCAGAATAACCATCCAAAAAGCAATAATACTCGTGCCCAGCCAAACGCTCCACCATCTGATCAATAAATGGAAGTGGAAAGTGATCCTTCCTTGTGGCAGTGTTCAGCTTACGGTAGTCTATACACACTCTCCACCCAGACTGCACACGAGTTGGCACCAACTCGTCATCCTTATTCTTTACTACCGTTAACCCAGCTCGCTTGGGCACGACATGAATGGGGCTCACCCACTTGCTATCAGAGATGGGATAAATGATCCCTGCATCTAACAGCTTAATAACCTCTGCCCTTACAACCTCTTGCATAGCAGGGTTGAGCCTTCTTTGCGGCTCCCTCGATGGCTTAGCATCTTCTTCCAAGTGTATCCTGTGCATCACCACCGAGGGGCTGATTCCTTTAATATCCTCAATGGTCCAGCCGATAGCTTCCTTGTGCTCTCTTAAAACATCTAATAATTTTTCCTCTTGAGCCTCTCCCAAATCTGAATCTATTATCACAGGCAAACAGTGTGCTGGACCCAGGAACTTATACTTAAGATTATCTGGTAAAGGCTTAAGTTCCTTCTGTTGAGGTTCGGGTGACACCTTCTCCTCCTCCTCCTTGCTTTCTTGAGGATCAGACTCCAAAATGGCATTTACTTCCTCGAGTAATTTATCTAAACCCAAGTCCTCTCCAAAGTGAGCAAAGCATGCCTCCATGGGATCCTCAATGCTTGATTCATCCACAGTATCCTCAAGAATCTCCTCTATCAAGCATACATCTCTCATTTCATCATATTCCAGTGGTTGCCTAGTGATATCAAAAATGTTCAACTCCACTGTCATATTTCCGAAGGAGATCTTCATCACCCCTGTCCTACAATTGATTAGGGCGTTAGCCGTGGCTAAGAATGGTCGCCCTAGAATCACCGGTATTTGAATCCCTACATTCTGAACCGGTTCTGTGTCAAGCACAATAAAATCCACGGGGAAATAGAACTTATCCACTTTTATCAAAACATCCTCAACTATCCCCCGTGGTCTTTTCACTGACCTGTCAGCCAATTGAAGCGTCGTGGTTGTGGGCTTCAATTCTCCTAACCCCAACTGCACATAAACTGAGTAGGGTAGAAGATTCACACTCGCCCCTAGATCCAAAAGGGCCCTCTCAATATGGCTGACTCCTATTGTGCAAGAGATGGTAGGACACCCCGGGTCCTTATACTTGATAGGTAACTTGCACTGAAGGATTGAACTGACCTGCTCGGTCAAAAATGCCTTCTTTGGGACATTCGTCCTCCTCTTGATAGTGACCAAGTCCTTTAAAAACTTGGCATATGATGGCACTTGATGGATGGCATCCAAAAATGGGATATTGATATGGACTTGCTTGAATACCTCCAAAATTTCTTCATACTTCCCTCCTTTCTTGGGCGCCTGTAATCTCTCGGGGTAAGGCGCTCTAGGTACAAACGACCTAGGAGGGTCTTTCTCAGTAGGTGTGGCTGTAGATGGCTCAGCATCTCTCTTCTCTGTGTTGCCACTCCCTTGCCCTTGCTGCATAGCAGGGCTCTCTTCTACTTGATTGTCCACTTGTCTCCCAGACCTCAGTGTGACAATCGACTGTACTTGTTCCTCCCCGTGCGTAGGAGTTGATGAACTCTCAACCATAAATTGTCCTTTTGGGTTTTGCACGGGCTGACTGGGGAACTTTCCTTTCTCTCTCTCACCCAAGTGGCTTGCAATTTGCCCTATTTGACTCTCCAGCTTGGCAATTGCTTGGGTGTTTACCATTGTTGCACTCCTCACATCGCTCATATTTTGGCTAGTCGCCTTCATGAATTCCTTGAGGGTGTCCTCAAGCGACTGTGAAACTGGCGCTGGTGTTTGAGCGGGTGCATGGTAAGCAGGTGAAGGTGCTGGATGGGCAGAACGACCATGATTAGGAATTTGTGGGGCAAATCCGGGAGGATATTGATTTTGAGCATGATGAGAGGATCCTCCCTGATTCATTGGTTGGTTCTGTCTCCATGAAAAATTTGGGTGGTTCCGCCACCCTGGATTGTACGTCTCAGAGTACGATCCATTTGACTGCCTTCGAAAGTCATTGAAAGCATTTACTTGTTCCATAGGATACTCGGCACAAGCCGGCATTGATGGGCAATTCTGTGCTAGATGCATGGGACTAGCACAGATGGAACAGCTTTCAACATTGAATGTGTTGGCAGCATTAATGGATTGGCTCACAGTGAGAGCGTCAATCTTCTTAGTTAGGGCATCTAACTTTATCCTTAAATCAGCGTCCTCTCTGACCTCATAGATGCCTCCCCTCTTAGGAGCACGAATGGACTTATCTCGACAGCTTGAAAAATCCCACTGCTGTGAGTTGTCGGACAACTTGTCCAACGCCATATATGCTTCGTCTCCTGTCAGACTCAAGAATGCCCCCCCATTCATAGACTCGATCATGCTACGGTTGGGTTGAGTCAACCCTTGGTAGAAGAATTGAACGAGTCTCCACTTCTCATATCCATGTGGAGGGCATCTGATCAGTAACTCTTTAAAGCGCTCCCAGCTTTCAGAGAACTTCTCATCCTCGTCCTGAGTGAAAGAGCTAATCTCCTTACGGTACTCATTCACTCTAGACATTGGGAAAAACTTATGGTAAAATTTGCTAAGTAGGTTTTCCCAAGATGTGATAGATCCGGACGTGTTGGAGTCCAACCACGCCCTAGCTCTATCGTGAAGGGAGAAAGGGAAGAGTCGAAGATGGACTGACTCCTCAGAGAAGTTCTGGAATTTGAATGTAGCACAAATGTCTTTGAACTTCTTCACATGACTATAAGGATTTTCAAGATCTAAGCCATGGAATGAGGGTAGGAGTTGGATAACATGTGGCTTCAAATCAAAGTGTGTGGCATTGGTTGGTGGCAACACTATGCAGGAAGATGAATTAGTCGCAACGGGTGCGAACAAATCCCTAAGGGATGTAGTGGAGTCCACGTTCCAAGCTCTAGGTTGCTCTACATGTTCAGGTTGATTAAAATTTTCTCCCATCTCAACAGTCTCTCTCTCAACTAGTGCTCTTTTCTGCCTCCTAAGAGTTCTTTCTAAGTCGGGATCTAAATGTGTCAAATCTAAGTTCAAGGATCTCCGACCAAGCATACACTAACAGAAAAATAGTGAGATACTAACCAGCAGAAGCAACAGAATAAATCAAACACAAAACTCAAATTTTTTTTTTTTTTTTTTTTTTAAAAAAATTAAATTAACTAGTAGAAAAATAAAATCAATTCAGACCAAAAATTTTCACAAACAAAACAATTCCCCGGCAACGGCGCCAAAAACTTGTTGTGAGTTTTAAATTACTCGCAAGCGCACGAGTCGTTTGCAATATAGCGTTGTGCAAGTGCGAGGTCGAATCCACAGGGAATTGCGTTGTGAAAATATAATTTAATCTAAACTAACTCTATTTTAACCTAGTTCCGAATTGTGAATGATATTTTAGAAAACAAATTAAAACTAAACTAAGTTGATTTAAAAAACTAATAATTAAAAGCACTAAGGTTTCCGAATCTACCCCACCGAAGTTAAGCATACATGTTCTAAAAATATAGCCTATCAAAACATTCAATGAATCCAACTATAAGACAAAAAAACAAAGAATATCCCAACTAAACCAAAAGCACCCGATGTATCCGCTCTTAACAAATCACAAAGGGAATCCAATTTAATCGAAAAGCATTCAATGTATCCATCAGATGAAACACAAAGAAAATCCAACAGACAATTTAAACTCAATCAATTATAAGATTAACTCAAATAATTGACAGAACATTTATACTAAAAAATTGTCAGATTTGTACAAGCAAATCTGAACTACTACGCCAAACAACGGCGGGGCTTCATCTTCAACCTTAGCTGAAGAGTCTAGCCACTCATAATTATAAAACTATAATAAAAAGTGCTAAACATTTAAACTAAAACAACTGAATATAAAGAAATAAATAAACAACTTTACATGGGAGAAATTCCACTCGCTGACGGGCGGCGCTTCCCCTCGTGGTAGCAATGCCTTCGGGATCCACCAGAATGCTAGCGGACGTCCACCGGTAAACACCAAAGTGGCTCAGGAATTGTACATTGGATTATGAAGCCAAATGGTGTTTATATAGGGGAAGACCCGGAGTAAAACAGGTTGCAGAAACGATGTGGGATACAGGCCCGTGTGCGCTCGATCGCAGTGTGGTGCGATCGATCGCAGGTACGATCGATCGCATGTCTTGTGCGCACGATCTCATGTGCGCTCGATCGCATGTCTGCTGCGATCGATCGCAGATGCACTGATCTTCAAATATTTCGATGTGGGATGTTGACCTTGCGCTCGTTCAAAGGCAGGTGCGCTCGAGCGCTGGTGCGCTCGATCGCATGTCTGTTGCGATCGAGCGCAATGTCTCCAGAAGCTTCAAATCAACCTGAAATGCTGCACTTTCTCCACAAAGCTGTAAAAACACACAAAACACAAGAAAAACGTAAAATAGAGTAAAATAATACTAACTAAGAGCATAACAAATATAAGTTAAGGGTCTAAAATATGCAATATTTTAGACTCATCAGGTCCCACGTAATTTTCTTACTCCGGGTCTACAGATGAATACAAAGGACATGTCTCAGTATTATGATCATATTGAGAACATATAGCACATACCTGGAGTGGTGCAGCTCGTGGATTAGGTGAGGCATTTTAAGCAGTCATGGCTTTAACAAGTATATCTAGTTTCCTCTCCATAGCAGTTATTTGGGTAGATGATCCACCATTTAGAGCCACCTCGTACATACTTTTGCTTTTGGAAACGTGTCTACCTCGAGAGGAGAATTGTTGGATATGCTCGCTTAATGTCTCAAATAGCTCTATGGCTTCCTCGTTGCTTTTCTCCATCAGCACTCCTCCATAACCTGAATCCACAATACTTTTATTAGTATCACTCAAACCTTCATAAAAAGCTTGTACCAGTTCATCTTGAGATAGGTTATGATGTGAGCATTTGAGTAGCAGCTCATTAAAGTGTCCCCATGCTTTGAAAAATAGGTCTCCATCCTTTTGTTGGAAGGACTGAATCTCCTTCCTCATTTGCCTAGTCTTTTGAGTTAGAAAAAACTTCCTTAGGAACTTACTGGCCAACTCCTCCCAAGTGTGGATAGAAACTGCAGGCAATGAATTGTACCATAGTTTAACAATATCTTTTAAGGAAAAAAGGAAAAGAATTAACTTGATTCCTTTTTGGTCTAGGCCTCGGATGTGCTGAAACTTGTAGAGATCGAAGAACTCTCGAAGGTGCAAGTGTGGATCCTCATTAGGTGTACCCCTAAAGTGAGTCAATGCACTGAGTATCTGCGGAGATATGTAGTAGTTGCCTTCCACTTCGGGTTGATAAGCAATGCAAGATGGCTGGTCGAGGTTTCGTGGGATGAAGGATTGCTTCATCGGTCTTCGCTCAAGTGGTTGTTGATTTTCGATCTGTTCAGCCATTGGTGCTTCGTTCTCGAATTCTTCTTTGTTCTCCTCAAAGTTGTTTCTAAGCCTTTGTTGGATGGTCTACTTAAGCTCAGTATCGAGGGGAAAGAATGTATGATGCCTTGATCTAAGCCTGTGCATGAATCAGTAATAATTGCTTTAGTGTAGCAGTTCAACACTGCTGCCCGGGTGACTCTTTACCTCAAATGCACTCGATCGCAAAGGATATGCACTCGATCACACACTATTGCGCTCGATCGCACAAGGTAGTACGCTCGATCGCAAGTGTCACAGAGAGCTTCTACTGCAGTGCCTGAAACAGAAAACAAAAAGGAAATAAATTAGGTTATTGATTGAAGCAAAATAAAAGTGAAAAACATAAACTTAAATTTTTTAGATTTTTGATAAAATAAAACAGAATAAAATAAAATAAATTACTAAACGAAAAAAATTCTAAAAGAAATTTAGTGCAATCCCCGGAAATGATGCCAAAAACTTGCTGTGCATTTATCTACCTAAAACAATGGGCAAATAATTGTACATTTTATTTGCAAGTGCACAAGGTCAACAGTAGCATAGTGTGCAAGTGCGAGATCATCTCCACGAGGATTGGTGATTTTTGTTTTAGAATCAGTTTCACAAGGTAAAAATTGATAGAAATAAATATTAAGTCTAGATTTATAATGATAAGAATATAGGGCTTTGATATCCACCACTAATCATACTTTCCCAATAAATAATGTGCCAATACTCTAGCCCTACTATGAATACCTAATGGTTGTTAACTTAAGGGTATGATATCTACTCCTTAAGCTATTGATTTCCCTAAGTAATGAGTTAGGCATGGTATCTACTCTAACTCTTTTCTTTCTTAAGGGATTCAGCATGGCGTATACTGAGTTGTTCCTCAAGAGAGCATAAGATCTGTGGAAATCAACAACCACACAAGACCTAGGGTATGGTATATACTTCTGGTTTCTCATGTTGATTAATCCAAGAATCTGGCGTGGATTTCTTTTGTTACTTATTGTCAGACCCAAGAATCAATCATTCAAATTGATCTAACTAACTAATCCATACCACATGCATATGTTGATCAGACACAGACATATGAGGAATTCAATAAAATAGGCATTAATCAATAAAGCATCATAATAAGGCTATTGGCAAAGGTAATCAATGAATATATATATATATGGTAAAGCATAATTACGGCTTCAATCGAGCCTTATTAGTAAGTTAGTTACACATGTTGTCTATGATAAGCATCATCATAACATAAACTAAATAGAAAATATAAAACCTGAAGAATACTGTGGAGACGAGTCGTTAATTCTTCTCCAAAGCTTACAACTTCAAGCAAAAGTAAAAGATAAAAGAAATGATGTGTTTTTTGTGTTTTACAAGCCTATATATAGGGTTCTAAGAGTGTCCCGAAACTCTAATTTCCAAAATAGGTCCGGAAGAAAGCTTTCCAAAACTGGCTCTGCCGCCTCTCTGTGCGTGTGCGCTCGAGCGCATGGGTGTGCTCGAGCCTTCTATGCGTGTGCACGATTGCTTGTGCGCTCGATCACAGCCATGTTGTGCTCGATCGCACTAGCCTTTTCCAGATCTTCAGTTTTCTTCCTTTAAAATGCTTTCTTTTTCTTCTCAAGCCTATAAAAAAACACATAAAACACCAAAATGAAGTAAAACATAATAAAATATGTAAACAAAGAGCTTAACAAATGTAAATTAAGGGGCTTAAATATAAATATTTAAGCACTTATCAGAATACTTCATTCATTAACCTTTAGAAGGTTGAAGGAGCATTGTTAAGGCCAAAAGGCATCACCAAAAACTCATAGTGACCTTCATGGGTCCTGAAAGTGGTTTTGGGAATGTCTCCTGGATGCATTCTAATTTGATGATACCCAGAATGCAAATCCAACTTAGAGAAAATTTCTGCCCTATAGAGTTCATCCAATAATTCATCTATATTCGGAATAGAGTATTTTTCTTTGATAGTGTCCTTGTTCAGTGCTCTATAATCTACGCACATCCTCCAACTACCATTTGCCTTCCTTACTAGCAACACCGGAGAGGAATACAGACTTTGGCTACTCCTTATAACTCCACTTTTGAGCATTTCAGAAATTAGTTTCTCAATTTCTGCTTTTTGATAGTAAGGATACATGTAAGGGCGTAGACATGCTGGTTTGGCTCGATCTTGTAACTGAATCCTGTGGTCATGACTCCGAGGTGGAGGCAAGCCACTGGGTTTAGAAAAAACTGACTCATAATCTTACAGCACTTGATGTAACTCTGGTTCCACTTCTTTTACTACACTGTCCGAGTCTATACCTATCATTTGGACCCATATTCCCTTGACTGTACCCTTTTTCAACTTAAGGGTGTGATCCTCCTCTTCCAACACTTTCTGAGATGGTTGAATACCCTGCAACCTAGAGGTCTCTCCATTAAGAGTAAACTGCATTGTAAGATCAACAAAATTCCATAAAATTGGACCCAATCTCCTTAACCAATCTACTCCCAGCACTACATCACACCTTCCCAAGGTTAACAAATAAAGTTGAGCTATAAAATGTAAATGTTGTACTTAGAGGGGCACGACCCTACAGTAACCCTGGCAAGGAAGGCTATCACTATTAGCCACCCTTACTGCTAGTTGGCTTTCTCCCACTGGTAGTTTTGATTTCCTTGCTACATATAGATCCACAAAACTATGTGTGCTTCCCGTATCAATTAAGATTAGCACTTTTTGTTGATTAATACTTCCTTCAACCCTCATAGTCTTAGGGGAAAGTGACCTTGCTAATGCATGTAAAGAGATTCCCAACAGCTCCCCTACCTCCTTTTCTTCCACTAATGTTGCCTCTGTTTGTATAACTGCTAGACTACCCACTTCATCCCCTTTTTCTTCCTCCTCATTTTCTAACCCGTCCAATAAAAACAGCTTTGGCCTACTGCATCTGTGCCCCACATGAAACTTCTCATCACAATAATAACATAATCTCTTACTCCTCCTATCCTCCATTTGGGTTGGGCTAATTCTTTTAATGGGAAAAGAGTTTCTGCGTGGTGGATAATTGGGGTTAAGTGGAGGCCTTGGTTCTGGTCTAGGAAGAGGTGCAGGTAATCTGAGCATAGGGGATGAGCTGATAGGTTTAGGGTTGTATATGGGGTTAGGTAGAATATTTCTAGTGGTAACACCTTGACTTCTTCTTGTTGTAATTTAGCTAACCCAAAGGTAGTCGAGAGAGATGAAGGTTTAAACAGTGTTACCATAATTCTTAAGTCATCTCTAAGTCCACTAATGAAAGTGCTGATTCTAAATTCTTCAGTAGGACCTTTTATTCTATTAGACAAAGCTTCAAATTGGGTTTGATACTCTTCCACTGTCCCTGCTTGTCTTAAATTAGTAAAAGCCCCAACAAGATCCTCATAATTAGAGGGCCCAAACCTGAATTTTAAAGCAGTCACAAAATCCTCCCAATTATTGACTGGTCCTGACTCCATTAACCAATAATACCATGACAAGGCTTTTCCCTCCATGTGAAAAAAAGCAATCTGTAATTTTTGGTCTTCTGGTGTACTAAAATAGGCAAAAAATTGTTGGGCTTTAAGAACCCATTCCATAGGTTCAGTGCCATCAAACTTAGGAAATTCAAGCCTAATAGATCTAGCATGAATACCCCCTCCCCCTGAAATAAAGGATTGTTACTGACCTGTTTATGAGAGGGTCCTCCAGAATTGTGGTTTCCAGCCAATATAGCCAACTAATCATAACTAGCTGCAAGGTTGCTGAGCTGTTGCAAAACTGCTTCTAGCATGTGTTTCTGTTTGTCTTGCTCTTCTCGCATGTACACTGTTTCACCCTTCAAGCTGGACACGGCTTCTACAAGTTGGGCATGACAGGTACCCTTGGCCATGGCACAAGAACGCGGCTCTGATACTATTTTTAGGAACATAGATATTCATAATTGAATTTGTAATATGTAACAAGTAAATGGCTTTTGAGGAGCCAGTGCCTCCACAGATGTACTTAGTGAAATTGATGTGATGCCTTTCATTGAAATGTAAATGACTTTAAATAGGGACTAGAAATTGATACAATAAACTGCCCACTACAATAATAAACTGCCTACTAATAAATTGCCCACTACTGGAAACTGCCCACTACGCATCCATGTCATAACAAATCTTAACACCCACCGTCTCCTCCTCCACCTCTACCACCGTCTCCTCATCATCATCTCATTTCTTCTTCTTCCTCTCTCCTTCACTTCATCTCTTCTCACTTCTCTCCCTCAAGTAGTCGTGCGATAGCTCCCTCCTCTCTCTCTCTCACCGAGCAGTAGCCCCCACCTACCGTCTCGTCTTCCTCTCCCACTGTCTCCTCCGCCTATCATTCTTCTTCCTACTCTCTTCCTCATCTAATCTCTTCTCTCCTTTCTCCCTCACCTAGCAGCGTGCGGGTGTCTCTCTCTAAAAACTCAAATTTTAGATTTTTCTCTAAAAAAATTGAAAGTGGTAAAAGATAAAGACACTAGCAGAAGCCCACCACCAATGGAATTCCACCTGATTTGGACGTCATGTGGAGTCAAGAGGTGTTGCTATTTTTTGTTTCACTTCTCAGCTTTCTTTTGTTCCTTTTACATTTTGTTACGATTATAAAATATTTTTGTCAAAATAATATATGTTTGACATGTTATTTTTTTCGTTGTAACTTTGAGACTTAATTATTGGTTTGTTTGGAGTTCACTGGTTACTCTTGAAGTCCGTTTTACCATTCTTAGAAGGATGGCATGGGAGATTTGGTGATAAGAGGGTAATTTTGGCTTGATAGACAAGTCCAATACTTTTGATGTAGTGTATTTGGAATAAGAGGAGTTGGGATAGTGTCTGATGGATTAAGTTTTAGCCACATGAGAGTAAATTTTTTTCGAAGGATTTCATTCTTAGCCCTCGAAGGGACTTGTTTTGTTTTGTTTATTTCAAATTTATTTTCTCAATTTTCTTGACTCCTTATATGGTGTGACCTAACTTCTCGTTGCTGAGTGCACATACCCTGTGTGTTTAAACCCTTTCCACTATTTGGCTATTTAGATATTTTACTTGCCAAAGAAAGCCTATTAAGACTTGGCATCTTTTTTGTTTCTTGGGTTATTATATTAGGTTGTTTGATTCAGCAAAGGTTCTGGCTTTCAGCTATGTTCCAACTGGAGAAGAGGTGAAGGTTTGAAGATGAATATGAATTTATTTTTTATAACTATAGTCTGAGCAGTTTATGTATTTGTTGTTGGCTGCAGGAAATTGTTTGTCATGTTGTCTTTTTCCTCTGTTTCCAAAGAAGTAAAACAGATCATCCTAGTAACATTTTCTATTAAATTGCAGGACAAAGAAGCCATATTCAGAACTCTTATTACAAATGTAATGTTTGATAATACCCATATCCGGCTGTCAATTACCGTGGCAAAAAGGTTATAAGTGTTCCCTCAATCCTCTTTATCTCTCTCTGAAAAAATATTTGGCGAATCAATTCATTACTCTCCTATACATACGGTGATCTAATTAGCTGTACTTTAGAGTGATACAGTCGAGGAAAGCATAATTATCATAAATGTTGTGTTTCTATAATTGTGTACAATGTAATTTTCTTTTGCTTCTTCTATTTCAATGATGTGGGATTTTGGCATTATTTATTTGGCTAGTTAAGATCAGTTAACTCATTACGTTATGGTGAAACTATATGAATTTGTGTGCTTACAGATGGTAAATCCTGGACACATCTTAAAGATAAGAATACTGGGATCTAGGACAGATTTCACCCAAGAAACATCTTTAGAGGAAGTTTTTGTAGTAATGCCTAGTGCTATTGCTCGTTTTGATGGCTCTAATTATTAGGTATGTTATCATATTTCCTATTTATTTATTTATATTCTTCTATTAAGTTGTGAGAGCTATTTTTTAAGTGTGATAAAAATCTCGACTTTTTTTTATTTATTAAATTTGCAACTGCTTTAAATGTAAAGAAGATCCTAAATGAATATGATATAGGAGATAAATCTCTCTCCAATAGTCGAGTGACATTTGGAAAATCTTCCCTCCAATAGCCTAATGACATGTGGATAACTCTCCCTCTAATGACCTGATGATGCATGGCTACAATGATAATGGGCATGTAACAGAGCAAATAATGAAGCTGCAATCACTCACAAACTTCTCACATGCAAAAATGGAAGCGAGATTTCAGAGATTGCGGCGTCCGTAAGCACGTAACAAGACTTCTCAAAAGGAAAGTAGGATTTCACAGATCGCATCGTCCTGAGCACTTGACGAACTTATAAAAATGTCCAATGTACATAGATTTTAGCATCCACTCGATCATTCACAATTCAATCACTCACACTAAAACACTACTGCCACCGTCACTACCCTCATTTTCTCTCTCAAAACCTTGCACCAACAAAGGCATCGGAGTGTCCTCAGAGGTGCCACCACTTTTTTCCTTCAGTGACTCTTTAGTTCATTGCTTTCTTTTTGTACAGACCTCAGGATTTCAGACCTCCGTCTCAGCGGTAGATTTTCGGTATCAACAGATTGGCGCCATCTGTGGGAAACCAATCTCTCGCTGACCAATAGAAACGAAGAAATCTAAGAACTTGTTGCTATGCCGTCTAAAAACACCACCAAAAATACCGGCAAGGGAATCGCCAGAACCAGTGCTGCGCATACAAGAAACAGTACTCACAGCCAGCAGTCTTGCTCGAGGTTCCTTGCTGTGTCTGAACACATGAGCCCTGGCTGTGACCCACGAGCTTTTCAGGCAATGAAACATCCTCGTCAGGGGGAGATAGAACTTACAGAAGATCTCAAAGAAGCCACCTTAGTGCATCTCTCCATCCCAATGATTCAAGTATAGTTTCTAGAGCTTTCTCGTTTGGTATTTGTCCTGGCCACCGAATTTTGGGGAGGAGGTCAACAACCCTAATGCCCATCCCCTCACCACGTTTCTAGGTGAACTAGCCCTCCTAACAACAGGATACCCATTGACAGTTATTCCACTGCGGAGTCTTCACCACCTCATGCTAGTAGATCAAGGTGAGGCTCCTCTTCGAAGAGCAACCTCGACCAGGACAAACGGATCTAGGAGATAGAAGAGAGAGTTAACGAAGCTCTCAAAGACCAGAATCATAACGTCTTAGATAAACTCAGCATCCAGGACCAACCATTCACGCAGGAAATTCTCGAAGCTTTGCTCTCGCCAAATTTTTGGATGCCACAAATCAAGCCTTATGACGGCTTGACAGGCCACTTGGACCACCTATAGCATTATAAGACCACCATAATGCTACATTGGCATTCTGATCATGTCATGTGTCAAGCTTTTCCCCTTATGCTTGAAAAAGCTATCGGTGTGTGGTATTCTCGACTAAAGCTGAGAAGCATCTGCACCTTCAAAGAGCTTAGCTATGCCTTTGCATCCTAATTCCTCAGCAGGAAAGGACCCAAGAAGACTTCGAAAAGTCTGTTCAACACCATTCAGCATCATGGGGAAAAGCTTTAAGCCTATATCTCAAGGTTCAACACTGCCATATGGGAGATCCTTGACCTCGATCCCAATGTACATATGTTGGCATTGAAAAATAGACTAAGATCTAGAATCTTCAGCTCTAAGCTCACCAAGCCACCGTCTAAAGACATAAACGAGTTCTTGGACCGAGTGAAGAAGTATGTGCTACCGAAGATGATCAAGCTTTTCGAAGAGAAAGGGAAGGGGAAACAAATAAGAAGAGGAAAGACACCATCGATCCTCAAATTGGGACAACTAAAAAACCCCATCACAAAGGTAGATATAAGGCCACCGCCTGTTTTGAAAGTTTCATTCCTCTCAATTCATTTATGACCAATGTTCTTATGCAAGTTCAAGACAGGGCAATCCTTCGATGGCCTTCTAAGACGCAGCGCCTCAGCGGAGATCAGAGCAAGTAGTGCCGATTCCATAGGAACCATGGGCACGATATTGAGGAGTTCCATGCTCTGAAGCAGCAAATTGAGTCCCTCATCAACCGAGGGTACCAGAAAGAATTTACGGGATCACGACGAGGGAGAACACCTGACCAATCAAAAAAGAGTCCAGGACATCTTTCTGGCTAAGACCAAGAGCGTCGAGCTTCTAGAAGGAGTCTTACCCTAAAGGAGCCTGACTAGGGAATCTAAGAAGTCACAGTCACCAGGGTCATCAAAACGATATGTGGCAGGCTAGCCATTGGAGGCAACTCTAGGTAGAACAGGAAAATATACGCCAAGTCCGTAGCTTCTGTTAGCAGACCTCACATGCAAAAGAAGGCAAGCCAAACAATATCTTTCACAGATGATGATCTTGAAGGAGTACAGACCCCACACGATGATGTTGTGGTAGTTTCCCTCCTTATAGCCAACCACGACATTAGATTCATATTGGAGGATAATAGAAGCTCGGTGGATATCTTGTTTTACGATGCCTTCTAGAAAATGCAATTGAAAGATAGTCAGTTGACGTTGATCTCAACCCCACTGTACGATTTCTCAAAGGCTCCAGTGTTTGTTGAAGGCAATATAGTTCTCCCGGTTACTACAAGAGTAGCCCTATGAACTACCATATTATAGACTATTTTCCTGGCAGTAAGGCGTTTGTCTTCTTACAATGTAATCCTCAATAGGTCCACCTTCAACAAATGTGATCATATCCACCTACCACTTAGAGATGAAGTTCTCTACCGATAGTGGGGTTGGTAAAGTCAAAGGAGACCAATAGGTCTTTAGGTTCTGTTATCTAAATTTTGTAAGGGAAAGGAAGAGAATTGAAACTTTTCCCCTTGAGGTAGAAGACTTTATAGATGAAGTCAAAGCTCTACACGGTCGGCCCATGAAGGAACTAACAGTCATTCCGCATGGCGAAAACATCTTTAGAATGGTTCAGATCAGTTCCAGTCTCCCCGAAAAGCTCAAAGAGTCGCTCCACTCTCTCTTTTGGAGGAATCAAGACTTGTTTGCATGGTTGGCCTTAGATATGCCAGGGATTAGCCCTCATCTGATCGTGCACCTACTGAATGTGGACCCAGGCCATAAATCAATTATTCAAAAGAAAAGGTTGTTTGCTCCGGAAAGCCAAGCCGCCATCAAGACTGAAGTTGATAAACTCCTCACGACTGGCTTTATTTTGGAGATGACTATCTCGACTGGGTGTCTAATGTGGTGATGGTCAGAAAACCCAACGCATATGGTTAATCTGCATTGACTTAACAGATCTAAATAAGACCTCAAGGCATAAACTTCTGACCTTCATGGACGCTTATTCTGGCTATAACCAGATCCTTATACATGAGCCTAACCAAGAGAAAACAGCTTTCATCACTGACCAAGGGTTGTACTGTTATAAAGTCATGTCGTTTGGGCTTAAAAACACTAAGACAACCTATCAGAGATTAGCGAACAAGATATTTCGTGAGCATATCGGAAGAAATATGAAAGTTTCTGTGAATAACGTGTTGGTCAAAAGCATCAAAGCCGAGGACCACAACTCCGTCCTAGATAAGGCATTCGAGATATTTCGACATCATCGGATGAAGCTGAACCCTATGAAATGCGCATTTAGAGTCACTGGAGGGAAGTTCCTCAGTTTTATGGTCACCCAAAGAGGAATAGAGGCTAACCCAGAGAAGATCAAGGTTATCCTTGGTATGACCCCTTCTTGGACGATAAAGAAAATATAGAGGTTGATAGAAGGTGTAGCGGCACTAGTCATTTCATGTCAAAATCCGCAAAGAAGTGTCTCCCTTTCTTCAAAGCCATTAAGAAGGCAAAGAACTTTATCTGGGCTAAAGATTGTCAAATTGATTTTGAAGAGCTAAAAGAATATTTGAGTTCTTCCCCGCTTCTGACCAAGCTTGTTGCAGGAGAGGAACTCTACCTATATCTGTCAGCTAAGCAAGAAGTGGTTGAGTCAGTTTTGGTTCGGAAAGATATGACTATGTTAGCAAAGTCCTTCACGATGCCAAAGCACGATACCTCCCGATAGAAATGATGGCTTATGCCCTCTTAATTATAATACAAAAACTTCAGCCATATTTCCAAGCGCACACCATCGTCCTCTTAACAGATCAACCGCTAAAACAAGTGCTTTATAAGCCAGATATTTCGGGGAGAATGTCAAGTGGTCCATATAACTCGGGGCACGTAGCAGAGAAATTGATGAAGCCGCAATCACTCACAAACTTCTCACACGCAAAAATGGAAGTGAGATTTCAAGAACTGCGTCGTCTTTGAACACGTAACAAGACTTCTCAAAAGAAAAACGGGATTTCAGGGATTGTGTCATCGTGAGCACATAACGAACTTATAGAAAGGTCCAAAGTACGCAGATTTCAGCATCCACTCATTCATTCACAATTCAATCACTCACGATAAAACACTACTGCCATCGTCACTACTTTCATTTTCTCTCTCAAAACCTTGCACTAACAAAGGCATTGGAGAGTCCTTAAAGGTGCCACCCCCCTCTTCCTCTGGTGACTCTTTAATTCATTGCTCTCTTTCTGTGTAGACCTCAGGATTTCAGACCTCCAACTCAGTGGCAGATTTTTGGCATCAACATAATCCTTTCTCAACTTCGTTGGCATAGAGGAAAATCTTGAGGACAAGGTCATAAAATGATGTTTTCCACTAGAATAATTCTCTTGTTCAACCCGTTAGTAATTTCTTCAGTTTCAAAGCTTAGCTTGAAGCTTCCATGTTTCTTAATGTGTTATGATTATAACATGTTATTCATATAATGATGCAGAGTATGCTGCAACAATTTTTTCAAGAAGCACACTCTCAGTTTTGGGATCAGAAACTCAAAAGGAGAGGTTCAGAGGATTTGGGAAATTCTTATGAAAGACTACCTTACCAGTTGTGGAATGTTAGCAAAGTATGGATCATGTGTTGATATAGCAATCACTGGCATAATGCCTCCTCCACTAATGGAATTCCAGGTGATTACTTATGTTGCTTTACCTTTTCTTTTTGGCTGAGCATGTTTCTTTATCTTATTAATCTAGCAGATTTTTTCTTTCTAGAAAGCCTTGCTAATGGGCTAAAGTTTGATATTCTTAAAAAATGTGTCGAAAGCTTGCTTTTCTATCGCGCTTCTTTGCATGCTTGCTATTATTCATTTTTAGCAATTTGCTAGTGGTTTATCCAATTAAAAACGAAAGCTTTCTGAAGTTATTCTGGTATTTGAATTCAGCTGCTTTTATTGTTGGGCAGTCAAGTCAACGTTATTATGGTGGAGAGGATGCTGTAATCTCAACTTACAGGTTAGAGTTGCGTCTTGAGTATGATACGCTGCTGATTTTATCTTTCATAATGAAAATAAGGATATATGAATCAATTTATCCTTAATGTCATATTTCCTAGTAAAAACATGCCTTTTGTCATATTTCCTCTGCAATGGTATTTTATTGACGAGCTTGATTATCATTCGCTTAAAAGACTTTCAGAGAACAGAAGCAGGTCCTTAGTGGGGGCTATGCTGTCAAAAGTTGTGCCTGCAACTGTTTCAACAATTGCTTCTTTTTCTAAATTGATATGGCGGAGTGGAACAAACATCTAACAAGAAGCTAGAAGTGAAGCCTCAACCATTTGCAGGAGATGAAGTTTATTAAATCAGTTTTTTTTTTTTTTAAAAGAAAAATTATTCCTTATTCGAATGCAAAATGATATTTATGCTGGGTAATCGGAATCTGAGTGATAATAAGCAGTTCCTTAAATTGCTTTTAAAAATCCATAATTATATTTATAATATCCAGAATCATGATCTACGTGGTGGATGGAGCTTAACTCAATGATTGCATAAGAGAGATCACATGTACAAGTTAGCATAAAAAACATGTACTGCCTGATTGTTTTCACTTTTTCTAACATCCAAAAAATTTCCTAATTTGATCGTGTTATATATTGTTAGAAATTACAAAATAACAAGTGAGAACTCGATCCCACAAAGAAAAAGAAAGATTCTTTAGGATAGTCTATAACTGATTAAGTTTAATTTCTTAATGTTATTAGACAGAATAGATGTTTGCCTGAAACATATAGAAATCCGTCGATGGTAATTTTTATTTGTAGTAGAGATTTATCTTGTATATTGTCTGCCGTAGAAAACCTTTTACAACCCTGATAGTTCTATAAATAACCATTGATTTCTTTGTCATTAAGTTTTGAACTAAAACTGTCCATAAATTAGTCTTACTATGTTAATCTATTACACATACCTGAGTGTGATTTTTCATAATTCTGAATTAATTAGGTATTGCTTTACAAATGTTTCCTTTGTTAGTATATCAACAAATATATATTTTTTTTCGTTTGTTTGTTTGATAGCTTCATTGACATAACAATTACATTAAATTACTCCCTAAAGCATTTCATGATTGTAAGTTTGAACATCTGATATTTTTTTAATTCCTTTCTATGGTGATTTTCATTATATGTGTAGGTTTTAAAACCAAGTTTCATGATATATTATATAGCGGTTGGTTTTTATATATTTGTTTTATATACTAAGTACAATAGTTAATTTGCATCATTGCATGGTGATATTCTAATTTGATTTTCAAGTGTTATTGTTCTAATAGTTTGCAGGTGGCTAAGGAAATCCAAGGTTTGGATCCACACCAATTTCATCAAGTTGCTTCTTTAGTTTAGAGGAGAAAATGGGGAAACTGAGGAAGCAATTTAACACATGCATATGTTTGATAACATGTGGTAGTTGTTTTGATTCTAATTCAATGATCATTACTTTTGTTTGATGAAGTCTTGAGTGTTTTTATATCGGTTCTGCTTTGCTTGGAGTAATTTGTAATTTTCATAATCATTTTGGATCATTTCCTTTCTATTGCTTCTATTGATATTAGGTTTTGATTTTAAAATATGGATATGTTGATGATTATGGTTGATTTTCGGAGTGACATTATTAATGCACTTTTAGCAGGAAAAAAAATTAAGATAATTAAAAAAAATTATCACCAATAAAGAATCTGTCGGTGATAATTTTTATTTATTTTTTTAATAATTTGGGAGATTATCAATGATGAAAAATATCTGTCAGTAATAAGTGATTTTTTTATTATTTATTTATTAAAAATGATCCAAATTAATTTTTTTTGAAGAAGTATCACCGATAGAGTATTCCGTCAGTGATAAGTTATTTTTTGTATTAAAATCGATCAAAATAAATGTTTTTGAAGTAGTATCACCGATCGATATTTCGTCGGTGATAAGTTATTTTTTATTAAAAACGATCAAAATTAAATTTTTTTAAGAAGCATCACCGATCGACTATCTGTCGGTAATACTAGTTTCTCGGACGGATAGTATCTCCGAAGAGGTCATCATTGACGGAATTCCGTTGGTGATGACTATCACCGACAGGAAATAAAGTATCACCGATGGATTTGGTCCGTCGGTGATACCTCTTTTTCTTGTAGTGCTAGCTCTGTAGTGATAGGGCTGTTCACTGGCACTATAACGGTGATACTGTTCACCATGATGGCGGGGAGGGAGGAAGCTTGCAGATTTGCGGTGCCATGGTGGGGAAGAGGAAAGGAAGAGGTTGTGGTGTTTTCGATGGCAGCGGGAAGCAGAGGGAAAGAAGAAAGTTACGGAGAGGTTGAAAAATTTTCTTTGGCTTTATGCTTTTTAGGTTTAAAACCTTAGATGTTCTGATGCCATGTCAAAAATAAGAAAATATGGTTTAAAAATTCTCTGACTGCTTGATTACAGCAGTAGATTAATGTTATATATATATATATATATATAGAGACTATGTACAAGAGTAAATAGAATAGTAATAACAAAGCTATTCTATTTACAATGGTACTTACAAGACTATTTACATACGTTTACAATGAGAATTTGTAACACCTTAATCTTGGTAATTGTGTTACATATGAATGTTTTAGACAAAAAAGACCCATCACTTTCTCTTCGTTTTTATTTATTTAATTTTTAAAAAATAAATAAATAAATTGCGATGCATGATAATATTTGACCTCGTGCACGTGCAGTGCGTGAAAATTTTGACTGTTACGATTCACAATAAACTCCTCTCGTTTTTAAAAAAAAAAGTATGATCATCAATTCGGATTATGCTTCGAATTAACTCTTTTTCTTTGTATGTTTTTAAAAAAGCTATTTTCAATTTTTGTTTTTTTATTTATTTATTTTGAAAAATAAGTTCATATGATCATCAACAAAATAGTAAGAAATGTAGAATTAGTATTTAAGACTCTGACAAGTAAGATGAGAATCTGATTTGTTAGTTGGCAATGGAGTATCGCAGTAGTTTAGAAAAAATATAATCAATTAGGTAGGCTAAATATATGGTCACATGCTCTCGTTGATCCTGGCCTTAAATTACTTAATCCATAATTTAAGTAATAAAGGATCTTCGTATCGCATCTCTAGGGCAGCCTCTAATCATGTCCTACTCAGAATTTAACCCCTTAATTAAATGGACCAATGCAGTCTCCAGTTCTCCACCAAGTGACTTAGCCAGTAAAGCAATAGAAGAATTGAATTATCATGAGAAGCTTGAAAAAGAGTTGTCAATGGGCCACACTAAAATACAAAGATGAGATCAGAGTTATACTTATAGGCAACTAATAAGTGGTACGACCTCGAAAAATGTGCATTCCAAGGTAAAAAATTCTGAGAAAATTCAGGTGATTTCTAAAGAAACTTTGCAAGTATGTGAGTGGGGTCAAGATTTTAATCAAAACATTTTATTTTTGATTTGTTAGATTATAATCAAATAATATTAAACCATAGAGCTAGAGACCTAGATTTGAGAAGCAGATGAGGGATCCGGATGAACACAAACATTTGCATCGCTATCCCTATGTAATATGCATTGGTGTGTTAATGACTTCCATTCATCCTTCATGTTTCTTCAAAGTTCTTCAGGCTTCCTTTTGCTTTGGATGGAACTTAACAAATAAATGGAAATCCTAACTTTAATATTTGATATGAATTCTTGCTTCATGGCTTGTTTAAAGGGTTCGTGTTAATTATAATAATAAATGTTGACGCAAAATGCGCTATATATGGCAAACCTAAAAGGGAAAATTAAATTAAATACAAATACTTAAATATAAATATCAACAAATAAAAATATTGTTTGTACAAAAATAAAGTAAAGAAGTAACGGATTGCAGACAATGTACGTCTAGTGACCGATTCAGTTGAGTCTAAATCCACCCTCTTCGGGGCTCTTCTTTGAAAATTCAAGTATACTAAGTAGAACCACCACTAGAATCGAAGGATTTTAATAAACTTTTACAAAGTGTTTCCAAGTGCAAATCTAAACCTTTAAATGAGTTTTCTCAAGTATGTCGATGAGGTCTTAGTTTACTGGTCAAGGTTGAGATGTTGAGACTACAATGTCTTAGGTTAGATTTTCACAATATGTGAGTTATTTGTCCGATTTATATATTGGTTATTTTTTTCAATTTAGATGGATTGTAGTTATACTGTGGGTTATGGATGATCGAATAGTACGGACTTATATTATAACCAAATCAATCGTTGTACTACTTGTGTATAACATCGTTTCAATAAAAAAATTTGTTATCAAATTTCACTTTTAACTTTTGACAAGCGCTTTCAAAGCTCACACTATACTAATGTTTAAACTCACCATCAAATCCTCTATCAAATCTATTTTGTGTAAGAAGTGATTACATTGATGAATTCCCTCAATGAGAAGGATAAACAATTCAAATGCTTAAACATTTAGTATAAAACTCTTCTGAAGAGTATTATGACGTAGATGAATCATTCTTTGGGTTTAATTATTGTGTTAACTCTTTCACTTCCAAATAACTTTTTAGGCCATATACCAAATGAAGACTTCTTATCGTTGGGTGCATTTAATGTTGATTTGTCTATTGTTGTCATATTCAAAAATATATTATCGTTAGCCACTTCGCGTCAACATCGATTAAGGTTATTGTTCAGATATTCCTCAACATCAACATGAACTTCTGTTTGAGTCAACATGGGCTGAACCCGAAACATATGGATTTTAGGTCCAAACAAGTCAACAAATATACGACTTCAAGTAGATGTAGTCTTTTAGAAATTAACTTTTGTGATGACGCTTGCTATGGTCGACACCTTCTTTAGATTAGGTAGGCAACCATTTAATTCACCATATTCTTTACTTTAAATCGATATTTTCATACAAAAGTTTAACAATAGCAATAATAAAAAAATAATAATAATAATAATCTTAATTAATAATGATAACAATGGCAACAAAACTAATAATAAATGATATCAATATTAATATTAATAATCCTCTGATAAGCAATTACCTCCAAGCCTCAAACTAATTGATACAGCCCAAAAACATGCACCCAATAAAAACATAACACGTGGACAGCCTCAGACCAAAACAGTAAGTCGACACGCGGACAGCCCTGGTCCAAACAGCAGGATATCCCTGTCCTTAGCACGTGGGCCGCCTCGCCTCTCACGAAGCTATTGACAAGACTCGTCGCTATCCCTGAACACCCCTAACCAGCCCTACGAACACGAATCCAGGAATAAATCTTCCTTGGGCGCCCAGCCATGTCCCACTTGCAGAGGAGCAAGATCTTCAAAAGATCTCCCGGCCCTTAGCACGTGGGCTGCCTCGTCCCCAAAGCACTATAAAAGGACCCAGGTTTCTCTCTTTCCTTTATATAGGCTCCAAAGTCCTCAGTTAAAATTTCCTTTTGTAAACAAGAGAAAGAGTCCCTTGACGATAGGACACTAAAATTTGGATCTTCCCTTTCTTCTAAACCTAAAATAAATTAAATGACAACAATGCAGCCTAAAACCAACAAAAATTAATAAAATTAGATTGAATTTAAAAGTTAAGACGTGATAAAAATAGGAAATTATGTACGGCATCACTCTTCTCAAGACTTATTTGAGAAATTCACACTTGTCTTAAGCAATATTTCAATTTATATGTATACCTCTTACATATAGAACACCACTAGAGAAATATATAGCTTTTGTAATTAAAACATACCATTTGATAAGATATAATATTCTTATTATAAATTTTGTGTTCAAACATTCTCTCATTCACTTAAATATAATCTCTTGTTGTGTTTCACCCTTTTTCTTCAACATTCGACAATCTTTCTTGAAGTGTCTTGGTTTTCAACAATGGAGTAAGCTCCCTTTGCCTTCTTGTTATTCTTATCAGAATTGGTTAAAGGATCCTTTCTCTTGTTAGAATCTTGAGAGATTTCTTTCGAAGTCTCTACTTCCTCTATCAAATTAATATTGGAGAGGTCTTCTTCCTTTCCTTCTTTCCGTAAATCATCCTCAATTTGAAGATGATTGCCTAACTCCTTAAGAGTCAAGTCTTCCTTTTGGTGCTTCAGATGATTCCTGAAATTTTTTCAAAGTGGAGGCAGCTTGTCTATAATGGTTGTGATCTTTATGGTCTCATCCTTTTATTTTTAGTTTAGGTTGAGAGAATTTATCTAGTATAGTTTTTATTTCACTAAATTGATCCATAATAGATCGAGTATCAACTATTTTGTAAGCATTCAATTTTGTAATAATAAATCACTTACTTGTAACATCTTCCTTCATGTACCTTGCATGCAACGAATCCCATAACTCCCTTGCAATCTTTACATTGTGATAAGCATTAAACAATGTATTGGACATCGCATTAAGAACATAACCCTTGCAGATATCGTCATCTTGATTCCATTTCTGCCTATCATAAGTTTGGACAATCATCTCATTTTCTGCAGGTTTCAGCCTTGGTGTAGTGATAACATAATATACTCACAACGACGTCAAAAGGAAGAATAATTTCTTTTGCCAGTGATAAAAATCTCCTCCATCAAAATGCTCAATCTTATTGAAGTCTATCGCCATATCTCTCAGGGAACTCAAAGAGGTAATCATTTTGATAAATAAATAAAATGAATAATTAAACCTTAAGATTGTTGGAGAAATTTCTAAGGTTTGTTTATCAAAAGGAATAAGAGAGAATAAGATAAATGGCTTCAAGGCAAGATCAAGTCACTTTCCTTAAGGTTTAATTCGCCCCTCACGGGAGCATGAAGGTTTTCGGCGAATTTCTTCTAAGATACAATGAAGCTCTGTTGTTATTATGCACTTTGAACTCGTTCTCTATTGATCCCATTTTTGCCAATCACGAATTTGGGCAATCATCTCGTTTTCTGTAGGTTTCAGCCTTGGTGTACTGATAACATAATATACTCACAGCGACGTCAAAAGGAAAAACAGTTTCCTTTGCCAGAGATAAAAATCTCCTCCATCGAAACGCTCAAGCTTGTTGAAGTCTAGCGCCATATCTCTCAAGGAACTCAAAGAGGTAGTCATTTTGATAAACAAAGTGAATAATTAAACCTTAAGATTGTTGGAGAAATTTCCACGAGTTGTTTATCAAAAGGAATAAGAAAGAATAAGAGAAATGGCTTCAAGGCACGATCATGTCACTTTTCTTAAGGTTTAATTAGTCATTCACGGGTGCAAGAAGGTTTTCAGCGAATTTTCTCTAAGTTACAATGAAGCTCTATTGTTATTATGCACTTTGTACTCATAAAGAATAACCCACAACAGCTTCTATAAGTTTATGAATGAAAAGCACTTATGTTTGGAAATTTGCAGGATTTCTAAACATAAGAAAATCAATTTTTTAGAAAATGAGAATAAGAATAAGAAAGGAAATCTAATATCTGATATTTGTATTCTGTATTCTGTAAATTATGTTGGTTAAACACATTTTTATAGTATTTAATTAGTGTCTTTTCATAATACACACTATAGTCTAGTAATAAACCGACTTAACTAAGTATATATTCTTAACAGATATTCCAGCTCACGAGCAATTGTCATTTAACGTTATGAAAATTCAAATTTTCGAACATTCAGTCGATTGGGTCTTTCATTCAGTCGACTGAAAAAGTTTCAGAAAGTTCCAGGAAATTTTAGCCTTATATCCAATTGGTTGAATGACCATTCAATCGACTGAATCATTCACAACTTGAATATTCTTTTCTTTTCTTTTTCTTTTGATTTTCTAAAACATTACAAACTTAAAATTCAAGTTTATTTTTAAAAAAATTAATAAATTTTTCTTGATTTTATAATATTTTTTTTGTTTTTTTAACAATAAAATGTTATTACGGATCAATTTAGCTTCTTTCAAGATCTTTTTTTTTTTAACAAATCTTTAACGTTCAATTATTCACAAAGAGAATATTTATGACCCGAGCACTCATGACGAGGAAAGAAACATTGCACCCATGAGCATAGATGTAAATGGCACATTCTCTAGGCACATATTATGCTACATTAGCCCTACTGATACGCAAGACATTAATGTCAATCATGCAGTACCTTTTCTCCTTTATTCTACTTTTTGTTTCCACTTGCTTTTAGATCTCGATTGTTGTATTTTGGTGTAAAACCATTACATGAATGTTTTATATAATATATACTATAATAATACTACTATTAGTATGTAAATGTTCAAATTAAGCATAATTTAGGCTGACTGGCAAAAATAAATTACACGTGTGCTGTAGTGTTAGATCTCACAATCTATTGGACAGATAAAACTGATGCTTGTGCCAGGTAGGGATTTTCATACTTTATGCCTACCATACTTGTCCTTTTAGATTAATACAACTTTAATAATAATTTAAATCATCATACAAAAGTAGTTCAACATTATTCTGTCTCTCTCATATTTTTATCGTATTTATTATTTAGTTAATTAAATAAATAATTTTTTTATTATTATATTATTAAAAAATTTGATTTTTTTATATATACATAAATAAAGTATAAAAAAATTTAAAATATTTTAAAATAATATATATATAATAATTAAAATTAAATTTAAATTTAAATAAAAAAATAATAAATAATTAAAATTATGAGACTGAGAATACTGTAAAAAAATTATTATAACCAATTTTTATTTTATTTTATCATAATCTATTATTCATACTCTATGTATGGATGTATTGACTTTTCTGTGGTGTAAGAGTCTAATCGGATTAGGAAAATGCCACCTTCTTTGTGAAGTTTTTTATTTTCTTTATTGGTTTAGCATTAATTAGTGTTAGTGTGGGGTTCAAAGAATGCATGTTGAGGCTATTTTGTCACATCATGCAAAAAACGAAGAAGCTTATTGGATCAAGGTCCAAATGTTGCATAATATCATAAATGATATTTTTTTAGATAATGTTTAAATTCGAAATTTTACAAGTAACTTTGAAAAACTTCACTAATAATATTATTTTTTAAGTGTTATACTTATATTGACATTATTAATGAAGTTTTTTAAAACTATCAGTAAAATGTTGAGATGATCTTAAACCAAATGTTTGCTGTGTAAAATAATTGAAAATAGTATACACATGCTAAAGATAAAAAATTATTCTTGGAAACTATTTTTAGTTTTGTATATCAAAATCTTAAGTGAATCATTATAAATTTCATGGAATAATACATGTGTATGAAAATAATGAATTTCTGTATATTATTCATTGAGGAAAAATGAAATATATATACAATACAGAGACTAATTTAGATCCTACAATATAGCATGTGCTGTCAATGCTATTTAAATTCCTACGTATAAAAAAGGAAAATAAGTAAAGGAGAATAAAAGAGAATAATGGTGGATTGACTATAATAAATGGAAATCCCAAATATTATACTATAATAAATGGAGATCCCAGATATTATGCACCAATAAATGAAAATATAATTTTTAACACTCCCCCTCAAGTTTGGAATGTATGTTGATAATTCCTAACTTGCCAAGTAATGTCGAAAATTATGAAGAACTCAAAGGTTTTGTAAAAATGTCAGCTGGCTAGTGTAATGTGGATAAGTGCTTTGTTTTGATTTTTTCTTCTTGAACCTTTTCCCATATAAGATGACAATCAATCTCTATATGTTTTGTTCGCTCATGGAAAACCGGGTTTGAAGCAATATGAAATGCTGCTTGATTGTCACAGTATAGATTGACAGGATGTGAATGCTTGATGCCCAAATCTTGTAGAATGTATTTCAACCAAGTAATTTCACAAGAAGTAGCAGCCATGGAACGATATCAGCTTTTGCGCTGGATCGTGACACTATAGTTTGCTTCTTGGTTTTCCAAGAAATCAATGAATTGCCAAGAAGTATGCAATACCCGGTAACAGATCGTCGAGTATCACAACATCTAGCCCAATCCGCATCACAGAAGGCATTTAATTGAATTCGACTAGTTATAGGAAGAAAAATTCCTTGACCTGGTGTTTGCTTCACATAACGTAAAACACGATGAGCTGTGTCTAAATGTGGAACCCGTGGTTTGTCCATAAATTGACTTAGGACATGGACTGCGTATGCCAAGTCAGGTCGCGTGATAGTTAAATAAATCAGTAGCCCAACAAGTCTTCGATATGAGGAAGGATCACTAATGTAGTCACCGTCAAACTTACTGAGAGATAAGTTGTGTTCCATGGGAAAGGAAGCTGGTTTCACACCAAGATATCCAATGTCTTCAAGGATTTCGAGAGCATATTTTCGTTGTGAAAGAGCAATGCCTTTGTTGGATCGAGCAACTTTTATGCCTAGAAAGTATTTTAACTGTCCAAGATCCTTCAATTTAAATTGATCCTTTAAAAATGACTTGGTATCATTAATGTCTTGTAGATTGTTGCCTACTAGAATGAAATCATCTACATAAATGAGAAGAACAGTGAATTTACCATCTTGGGATCGGACGAATAAGGAATAATCAGCCTTTGATTGTTTGTAATTAGCTTGTTTGAGAGCGGTTGAAAGTTTGATAAACCATTGACGAGAAGCTTGTTTGAGACCGTACAATGATTTGTGAAGTTTGCAAACTTGTATCTCCCCCTTTCGTCTGAAACCAGGAGGTAAATCCATGTAGACATCTTCATCAAGATTGCCATGTAAGAAGGCATTATTTACATCAAGTTGGTGAATGTGCCAATTTTGAGTTGAGGCCACGGCAAGAAGGAGACGAACAGTCACAAGCTTGGCAACTGGAGCAAAAGTCTCACGATAATCTAATCCCTCAATTTGATTGTATCCTTTTGCTACCAATCTCGCCTTATAGCGTTCTATAGTGCCATCAGATTTGAATTTAATCTTGTATACCCATTCGCAGCCAATTGATTTCTTCCCAGGAGGTAGTGTTTGAAGAGACCATGTGCCATTTTCCTTAAGAGCAGCTAGCTCTTGTTCCATAGCAAGACGCCATTTAGGGTCACAAACTGCTTGTGCAAAAGAGGATGGTTCCTTTTCAGCAGAAAGAGAAATGGTGAAGGCATGGTGTTTGGGTAATAATTTATCATATGAAAGTACATCAGACAAGGGGTAAGTAATACCTGTAGCTTCGACCAATACCGAGTTAGATGATGGAACAGTCCTTGAAGGAAGAGAAATACCAACATGGTACTCACAGAGATAACCAGGTGTTGTGGTAGTTCATGTCAACCGCGATGGAGGATTTTGTGGAACAAGAGACGTAGTTGGAGGATTTTGGGCAATGGATGGAGCAATGCTCGGTGAAGGTGGATTTGAAAGGGATGTTCCATGAGACATGGGTCTTGGAGAAAATGATTCAGTAGTAGGATTGGATGAAGGTGGAGAATTAGAGTTTTCATCGTCATATGTTTGTGGTTGAGTATGAGGAAACACTGGTTGAGAATCTGCAGCGGAAGATGGAAAAGGAAAAATATTCTCATGAAAAGAAACATCACAGGATACAAAAATTTTACCAGTTGAAAGATCATAAACCCGGTAGCCTTTTTGGCCGTATGGATATCCTAAGAAGAGACAACGTGTGGCTTGAGCATCAAACTTTGTGGGGCGATGGTGGTGTGTGGAGGCAAAGCACAAGCATCCGAAAACTCGCAAATGATCGTATTTGAGTTATTTGTTAAAAAACATCTCAAAAGGTGTTTTCCCGTTAAGGAAAGGTGTCGGTGATCGGTTGATGAGATAAGTGGCGGTTAAAATGGCATCTCCCCAAAATTTCTTAGGAATATTGGCTTGAAATAATAGAGCTCTTGCCACATTTAGAAGGTGTTGGTGTTTTCTCTCGGCTACTCCATTTTGTTGTGGAGTGGAGACACAACTAGTTTCATGAATGATCCCTTTATCCAAATAAAAAAATTTCATTTCAAATTCGGAACCATTATCACTACGAAGAATTTTAACTTTCAAGGAAAATTGAGTCTCAACGAAATTCATGAATGTAGTGATATATCTATGAGTGTCGGACTTATGATGCATCAAAAAAATCCGTGTGCAACGAGTGTAATCATCAACAATAGTAAGGAAATATTGTGCCCCATTTAGTGAAAGAACATGGTATCCTCCCCAAATATCAACATGAATCAATTCAAAATGTGCATAAGTTTGGATTGAACTTTATGGAAATTTAGAACGAGTATGTTTAGCTAATGGGCAAATTAAACAATCAAAAACATCACAAAACATTATGTTTGAAATAGAATGAGAAAGCAAACGAAAACTTTTATTTGAAGGATGGCCAAGACATTGATGCCAAAGTTTTGGGGAGTGAAAGGCTGTTGCGGTGACAGAGTTGGATCTGGTTATGGAGTATCAAGGTAGTAAAGTCCTCCTTGTTCAGTTCCCGTCCCAATCATCTTCCCCGATCGTTGGTCCTGTAGCATACAAGCATCATTAGTGAATGTGGCAAGGTAGTGAGTGTTGGAAGCAAGCTTGCTAATAGAAATTAAGTTCAATTTAAAGGAAGGAACACATAGCACATCATGTAATGAAAAATCAGCAAAATGGATGCTGCCTATGTGAGTGACAGCGGCAATTACTCCATTGGGAAGATGCACGGTTCGATTGGCAACACGAGATTTTGTAGTCAATAAATCAGTGGAGCAAACAATATGATCTGTGGCTCCTGTGTCAAGTATCCAATACATTTTTTTGTTAAATACAGAAGCACATAAGGTTGTACCTGAGAGATCACTTATAGCAGATGCACTACCAACGAGATTGGCCATGGAATTAGACTTATTCCCATTAAGCATTGTCATGAGATTCTAGTATTGTTCTGCCGTGAGAGTGAAGGAGTTGGAAGGTGTTATTGTGTTGACATCGACATGATTGGCTTTGGAAGGAAAGTTTTTATACGATTGCTGATCCGATTTACCACCTGCAAACTTCATCTTTTGCAGCTTTCGACACATATCAATGGTGTGACCTTTCCAGTCGCAATGATCACACTTAAGATGTGTTCAGCATGTCTCTGAAGTGTGCCCAAGTTTGTCACAAATGCCACATTTTAAGTGAGGATTTTTGGGTGTGAAAATTCTCTCAGAATTTCGTGAGTTGTTCCTTACAGCAAAGGTTGTAGCTTCAGGTTGACGGCAGGAAGAGGATCCATAAGTAGAATTTGTCCTTGAACAGTAGCATAGGTTTCAGTAAGCCCCATGAGAAACTTTATGGTCTTTTGACTTTGTTGGAATTGCAAAACCTCTTTCACAGTGCCGTAAGTGCAGGTTGGAATGCAACACAGTACGTCACGTTCATCCCAAAGACCCTTCAGCTTGGTATAATAAGCATCTATTGTCATGTTGTCTTGTTTACAATCATGAATGGCTTCTTCAGCATGGAAAAAGATGGGCAATATTAGTGCGTGAAAATCGTTCTTTCAAATCAGACCAGATTTCATAAGCACTGTCAATGTATATCATGCTTGCTTTGATATCCTTCGAGGTTGAATTGAAAATCCATGCCTTTACAAGGTTGTTGCAGTGCTTCCATTGTTGGATTTCTACGGTGCAGTTCGATGGTGGCTGTCGAATGGTGCCGTTGATAAAGCCTTCATTGTTCTTGATGTTGAGAGCCATGAGCATAGCACGGCTCCAGGTGCTGTAATTTTCTTCGGTCAACGATTGTGTGACGAGTATGAGCCCAGGTTGGTCGGAGTGATGAAGGTAAAACGGGTCATTTGGATTGTTATATTTGTTGTCCTCATGCTTGGATGAGTCTAGGATTATTTGGGTATCTTTTTCTGCCATGAGTGTCGGCTAGAAGAAGGATGATGATTGTTGTGTTTGAAAAATAAAGGTTCAGAATCGTGGTTGCTCTGATACCATGAAAATAATGAATTTCTGTATATTATTCATTGAGAAAAAAGGAAACATATATTCAATACAGAGACTAATTTAGATCCTATAATATAGCATATGCTGTCAATACTATTTAAATTCCTATGCATAAAAAAGGAAAATAAGTAAAAGAGAATAAAAGAGAATAATGGTGAATTGACTATAATAAATAGAGATCCCAGATATTATACCGTAATAAATGGAGATCTCATATATTATGCACCAATAAATGAAAATATAATTCTTAACCGTATATGTGAGTACTTCCATGCATTACATGGTACAATCTGCATTGTTAATTACAATTAACATAATTTTTTATATAAATTTATTTGTGCGATATTTACTCATGATTGAATCATTGATAATCGCAAGTTATACTAAAAGTTTCATGAAGTAGATCAGTAGAATACTACTTGGTTCTTAATTTTACCATATGCAAATGACATTTTCATTCATTTTTATATAGCATAAGGTGATGTTTATTGAGGTCCCAAAATCATATTTGTCATAAAAAAAAAAAAACAAAATTCTCAAATTCATATTTGTCATAAAGAACACAAAATACTACTACTATTTCAGAAAAATGAAAAAAAAAAAGGAAAAAGAAAATGAGAGTAGAGTCAGGCGGGAGTGGAACCTGTACACACGGTTGAAAATGGAGGAAGGGTGTGGTCAGAAGCATATGATCACTGAGCGTACACTTGTTTTTGGAAGCATCCGCAGATTTGAGATCTGCCTTCTCTCATGATGGACCGCTATCCATCTTATCATCTCTCTCTCATTTTCACTTTCGCTTTCCGTACAACACTCGTCTCTATCCTACCTCATCACTACCCGTACAATCTCTCTCTGGCTCTGGCTCTAGGGAGCCACAGAGGAGATCGTCACTGATTAGATACTCTGTTTTGATTTTAGTGGACAAGAAATAAGATAAACCAGAAAATTGAGAAAAGAACACCCAAAACAGATCTATTTGTGTTTATGATGATTTTTCCGGAGGGATCACGTGAGTTTCCTGTTTTGGTATCAAAATTTCTGCCTCTCAACAAATTCACCAAAAATGACAAAATCCATTAGAATACAAGCTGAAGCTGGTTTCCTTTTCTTTGCAAATGGGATTGGATACGGGAGATTCAGTGAGGAACTGATAGCTCTTGATGAGAGAAAATGGAAAAACAGAAAAGGCTGTTTCTATTTCAAAAACTTTTAATGTCAAAAAGCTAAGCTAAGCCAAGCTTACATAATATTAAATGAAAAAAACAGAGAGAAAATATTTTCCGTATATGTAAGTGTTCTTCATGCGTGTGCTCCTCTTCTCTTTAATTTGTTTTGTGTGTCGAAAATCTAGAATCCAAATTTAGGCATTCGGTAATTGCTAAAATTCACACACAATAAATTATAGTATGTTGTCCACAATTTTTTCATCCGGGAATTTCTCAACTTCCTCATTCGGGTTTTCAATAATTTTTGGGTATAATTGGTGTTTAATGCTAGGACTGATGTATTAACTTTGCTTGACCTTTTCTGTGCTGCAGAGATTTATGGGATTATCATCATCATTATTACTTCAAAAGAGGAGAGAGAGTACCACGGTGTAGTTAGTTGTAGAAAAGCACAACAGTAGCTTCTTGTTTCCCGGGCCGCGTCGGGCCGCGCCGCTCGTGTTTGTCGCTCGTGCGCTTCAAATCCCAGATCTCGAGGCCTAATCCTCTCTCTAATTTGCACATTTGTTTCAGACATTCAATTGATTGGCTCGTTGTTGATGATTTTGTGTTGACACTCCTTTTTAAGCCTTTTACCTTTCTTATCTCCGCCATTTTCTGCTTATATCATACACTTGTCGACCTTCGGATTGCTACTGGGTTTGATACATGGCACTTGAAGAGTTTCTTGGTTTGTTCTGTGTGCGCTCAAAGCTGTGAAAATTGACCGCTGAGGTGTTGCACAAGCCACAGTCATAGGAAGGGTCGGTGATAGATTTGAATTTGTTTTGTTCCTTTGCATGGAAACAAAGGTACAAGTCTTCTCGAATTTTGAAGCTTTGGTCTCTGGTCCTTTTGTATTTGAATATTGTGTCATTTCCTGGTTTCGGGTTATTTTTGTAATGTTTTTAAGCATTGGAATCCATTTTCGTTGTTGGTTTTAGAACATGCTAAGAAGGGTTGTTATTGGTAGTCTTGGGGGTTATAAGTTGGTTCCTAGTACTTAACCATGTTTGTGAATTGTTTATTCAGTTGAATTACTAGCTGTGAATTCTATTGTTTTACACAGTTTGCGAGCAAAACTCGGTCCGTGAATTGGGGATACTTGGTGGATATATAACTGGGGTTTTAAGTTGTACTTGTTTGATTTCATAGGGAAAGTCATAGGAAAATGGTTTTGAATGTGGAATATTGGTCATAAGTTCAAGACATGCTGAGCTCTGATGAGGGTGAAGATGATCTGTTCTTTGATTCGTCCAATTACTTGTCTATTGAAGAGTCAATTGTAGCAAAGAAAGAGTTAGAGTTTGGGAAATTAGATTATGAAATTTGGTTTAACCAACCGCGAAGTGTTGAGGAAAGACGTGAAAGTTTTCTACAGAGGATGGGTCTTGCTGAGGTTGCTCCTAAAAATAAGATCAACAAATCATCACAGGTGATGAGCTTAGAGAGGATTAGAGAATGTAGCGGAGCTATTTATGGTTCTTTGTCTTCTTCCGTTAATGGGGCAGAGGAAAATTTGGTTTTCTGTGGAAGGGAACTAAACTGTGAAGCCAATTCTATGGTTGATGATGAGTTGAATCAACAGGGGACAACTTTTGAAGGTGAGAATTCTCGATTTTCACACTCTGCCCAAGAATGTGAACAAAGTGAAGCTCAAGCTCATCCAGAGGAATGCAAGAATGTTAATAAGAAGAAAATGAAGAGTTGGTGGAAGCACTTTGTAGGCACAAAGGATAGGAAAGGAAGAAAATATGGATTCGAGGTATCAAAACCAAATCCGAAAATGATGAGAATAAAGGTGCAGCAGTACAATAAGAGGTGCTTAGAGTTCACAGCACTCTATGTTGGACAAGAAATTCAAGCTCACAAGGGCTTCATTTCAACAATGAAATTCAGTCCGGATGGCCAGTACTTGGCAAGTGCTGGTGAAGATGGTGTTGTGCGTATTTGGCCTGTTACATCAACGGATGCCCCTTGCCAATCTTTCATTGATGAAGGGGACTTCAGTAACTGTGAATGATGGAAAATCCGGTTTTGGTGGGAAGAAGTCAACCCAAGCATCAATTTTCATTCCTGAGAAGGTTTTTCATATATAAGAGACCACTACAAGAATTTCATGATCATGATAGTGATGTTTTAGACCTGGCTTGGTCAAACTCGAATGTGAGTCAACTCTGCAGAGACTAACATTGCATTTTATCTAATTTATTTTGCATATGGACCTTTTCTGTTGGGTTAGTTGGTGATGTAATGCTAAATTGGATTTTCTTTTTTGATTGCAGCTTCTTCTTTCATCTTCCATGGATAAAACGGTTCGTCTGTGGCAAGTGGGCTGCGATCAATGTCTAAATGTTTTCCATCATAATAATTATGGTAATTCTTTTATCCATGTGTTATATGATTTTAATTATACCATTTGGTGTACTTTGTGATGCCATATTAATAAATACAACAGTGCTTCTTCTTTGAAACAGTGACATGCATTCAGTTTAATCCTGTTAATGACAATTACTTCATCAGCGGCTCTGTAGATGGAAAAGCTCGGATTTGGGGTGTGTCTGAGAAGCGGGTTGTTAGTTGGGCTGATGCTTGTGATGTGATATCTGCAGTATGCTACCAGCGCGATGGGAAAGTATGGTTCTAAATACTTTATCCATGAATTTAGGTTTCACTGCAAACTAAAATAATTATATCTCATGATGTTAATCGTCTTCTGGTTTTAATGCAAGCAGGGGTTTGTAGTTGGTTCAATTACGGGCACTTGCCACTTCTATGAAGCATCAGGTACACAGTTCTTTTATGCTGCAGAAAGTTTATCATAAATGTTTAATCCGGCTGGGATTCTGATCCTTTTTACTGGAGTTCTTAAGTTAGTTTTCTGCTGTACAGGCAATGATGTTCAGCTGGAGGCGCACATACATATTCAGGGTAGGAAAAAAGCCTCTAGCAACAAAATTACTGGCATTCAGGTTTCTGCACTTCGAAGCTCTTTCTAATTGAAGTATAAATGCTTACAACAACACTGTCGTTATTAACATATGGTGTCATTGCAACTTGCAGTTTTGGTCCGAAAAGTCTCAAAGAGTTGTGATAACTTCAGATGATTCCAAACTGCGTATATTTGATGGAGTTGACCTTGTTCACAAATTTAAAGGTAGTCTTAATGTATCTGTTTCTTAGGGATTGTTACTTGTATTGTATCTCAACCAAGTCATCTTTTGATTTTCTTACTGATAATTATCTGCATAAGATCACAATAAAATATTTCTTCCAAAAGGAAAATTTGTGACTTTGTAGGAATTCATGATCGATAGAATTTTAGTTAGAAGCACCCTTGAAAATTACATCACATTGTTCTTCCCCCTTCACAAGATATCAGGACTTGCGGTGCCTTAGTACCAGATGTTCTCACCTAAAGGCCAGCTCTAATCATATTTCAAATTCAACTTATGAAGTTTTAAAAAGCTATTAAGATCTGGTGGTAAAACCATATCTTTAAACTGAAGTCTGTAAAATTCATTAGGAAGGACCACCATAGGATTCATTTGATATAGGCACTGAGTTCAAAATTTTTGAATTTGACCTTCTCAAACTTTAATTCATGGAGACAAAAAAGGGGTACGGCCCCTCTTTAGGATTCCCTTCACTTTATAAAATGTAACATTGTAGCATTATCTTGAACTTTTATATGCATATTTCTCGATTAATTCAGACTGGTTATATATCTCATATACGAGCATTCATCTTGCACATTCACTGCATCTAACTGCTGATGCTTGGAGACTAATTTAGTCTTCCTAGTAGATTTTACTGCGCCTGTCTATCTGCCTTTACAGCTGTATATCTTTAGCATTTACCTAAAGGCATGATGTTTTAGTTCTTGGTATTCTCAGACATACATATAATATTTATTTTGCAAATACAGTGAATCTTAACTTATTTAGATAAGCCTTAAGGTTTTGATATTATCTTGATCTATGCCATGTACTTGAAGTTAATCAAAATTAGCGCATTTGTTTCGTTTTATTGGATAATTATTATATATTGGGTTGACATGGTGCCTTCTTTCTGAATTAATAATCCTTATTGAATATTGCAGGTCTACCAAAGTCAGGGAGTTAGATGTCAGCTTCATTTACTTCATCTGGGAAACATATCATCTCGGTTGGAGAGGACTGTCGGATTTATGCCTGGAACTATAATGGCTTGTATGTGCCATCATCGAAACACATAAAATCTATGCGATCTTGCGAGCATTTCTTCTCTGAAGGTGTGTCCGTTGCAGTCCCTTGGTCAGGCATGCCAACAGAGAAGAGGGGATTAGGTGGCAGTAGTCTGCAGTCTTGCACACAAACACAGGACTGCAAAGAGTCGGAACATTTCTCTCTTGGTAGTTGGTTCTCCCTGGATGGCCCATGCAGGGGCTCTGCAACATGGCCTGAGGAGAAACTTCCTTCCTGGTATGTGACAATTACCGAAGATGAATATTATCACGAAAACCAGGACGGCCATGATCATCAACACCAGAACCATCAGTGCTACAATAATCCCCGCAACTGCACTGCTCTGTCAGAAACTTGGGGCCTTGTGATTGTGACTGCTGGTTGGGATGGAACAATCAGGACGTTCCACAACTATGGATTGTCTGTCAGGCTCTAAGCGATTGTGTGGATCACAGTGTTTAGGAGGACCTGTAAACATGCCAACCAGTTGCTGAGCCATGGTGCGATTTACATATGTCATATGCCAGCTGAATCAGAAGTAGACGTGTTGTAAATAAGCCAAGATCTTCATATGCAACCCATTAGGTCAAGTTTGTAGGTTTCTTTTTGGTTTTTGTCTATGCACTCGTACTCATTTTCCTGCTCAGTGGAGGTAGGCGATACAAATTTTTAATCTATTTACTTGTTTTGTGAATATTACTGAAGAAGTTAATTAACAACACAACGATGAAATGCAATTACTAATTTTTTTTCTTTCCAAGTCTGTTTCCATCTTTGACAGAGTTGTCTTACATTCAAGTTCATTATATTATATTTGTTGTTAAAAATGAAATATAAGTATATTAGCTGGCACCAGTAGTCGGTTTGGGGGTTGAGTTAACATCTCAATTGCTTTATGTTATCTTACATTGAATTCGAGATGTTGAAATGGAATTATGATCGTTTTTAACAATTTTTCTGTTGGAAAAAATATAATTTCAATATCAAACTTCAATTTTATATCACCAAACACAATAGAATACTTAATGTCAAACACAAATAATTGAATTTTATTTTATTCACGCTGCAATTATTTGTATTGTGTGTGGATTGCAATTTGATATTTTTACAAATTACAGTCTGATTATTGTCATTCAAGTCTAATATAATTATGGGTATTTAGTGTTGTAATGATTTGAAAAGTATTGGTGTAACCTGAAAATTTGATCCTTCCCAACACTAGATTTAAGGCAGATAATACAGGAGAAAGTCATCAAGAAGTGAATTTAGTTTGAAGTTATAAAGGATCTATAAGAAAAGCTCCCATAGTATTTCTCTATATTTGTGTGCAAGTGCTTTCTACTGTAGTTTTCCACCATAACCTCATTAGGATGTGGAAATTGCACATCTGTGACTGCCACTGATCTTTACTACTCGCTGTAAAATGTGGTGATCAACTTTTGTTTTTCATTTCAAATGTCTTTTTTCTTTGGGGCATAAAAATTTTGAGCTTTGTTATCATCTGTGTTGGACTTTTATATCCACATCGTTGAAAGCTTTACGATGCTGGAGATGAAGAAGTGGAGCTCGATTTGTTGATGACATGTCAAGATTCTACTTTCTCCACCTGATCCAAATTCTACTTTGGTTAATTTGATCAAGTTGAACTTGGGAATTTCGGGAAACATAGGTATCATCAGTTAGCTAGGCAAATTGGGCGTTAAAAATCATGTCATATGAAGTCATGGGATGTTCACGTGGCTTCTCTTGTTAGCTTTGTTAACCAGAGCTGATGGAAGAGAAGGATTGCTTCAATTTTTAAATTTTAATTATCAAATTATTATAATTAAAGGGCATGTCATAGCACAAATTGTTAAAAACAGAGCAATTTTTTTAATGAACAAAGTTACCCTTATATTCAACAGAATTAATAAAAACAAAACCAGTAATCCTACACATTTTTTTTTAATTAAAAACCTTGGTAGAATTGTATTGATAATGAAAAAAAGAAATATACATAGATTGGGAGACAATGAAGACCATCCCCAAACATACTTGAAGGTCCTTAAACTTTACCCTAAACATAAGAGATACAATAATCTATGCTTTTCGATAGGTATACAACTGAAAGGAATTAAAATGTAAAACGGCTAAACGAGAGAGAGAGGTAACTCATTAGAACTCAAAAATATTTCACTACTACCATGAATAGGACCATATTTAGCGAGAGAGTCCGCAACCATATTGACTTCTCGAAAAATATGGGTAATAGTTAATGATGCAGTAATAAGTAATTTAATTTCTCGAATTATGTACTTCAAATCCCATGGACAAGTACATGAACTAAGAATTAAATCAACAAGTAATTTTGAATCACATTCTATAATAGCCAAAGTAAAATTATGTTCATGCATTAATTTCAAACCAGATAAAAATGCCAATGCTTCCGCCTTATTATTAGAGCAAGATTTAAATGAATTAGAATAAGCAAGAATAAAGGAAGATCCAATTCTAAATATCCCCCTACCCGCACTACCTTTAGCTGAACAAGAACCATCAGTATTAAGTTTAATTTGTCTATGAGGCAATGGGCTCCACTGAGTCCAAATACCTTTATGAATAGAGAGAGATGATTTTAATGTTAATGGTATTAATACATAATGTACATTTCATGAAAATATATAGATGATTTAGGCATAATGAACTTAGAAGTATCCATTATACCTCTTTAGTACGAGCAATCAATACTTTTCAACAAATAGATTTACCTTCTTATCTAATCTCATTACGCATCTTCCAAATATTCCAACAACCTCATAATAAAGTGCAAATACGAATGATACCCAATTGAGATGATAGAGAATTATTACTAAGTCAATTATCAAATAAAGCGGGTATGGAATGAGCATGATTAACATCAAGTCTAACACCAAAATAATCTCAAACCGCATTAGCAAGTATACTATGAACAAAAAAATGATCTATTGTTTCAATGTTGCCTAAATGACAACATGAACATTTAGAAGTCAAATGGATGCCTATTTCTTTTATATTTTAGTCTACCGAGAGACTACCAAAAATCAATTTCCAAATAAAGCAACTTACTTTTGGTGGAATCCAATTTTGTTCCAATATTCTTTAATTGTAAACATACATGGCCGTGAATGTTTCCATATTAATTTATCATGTTTACCAATAAGTTTAATGGCTTTTACAACATCAAATAATTGAGGAAAAATTGATTTTAGTATGTTCATTTTATCTACATCTTCAACAACCTCTTTAAAAGAATAAGACGCAAAATGAGGAAAATCATTAGAGATATTTAAAATATTCCATTTATAATGCCACAAATATTTAGATCATCACCTAAAATCCATATAGAGTGTTCTTTTAAATGAAGGATAGAGGGTGCTATAGATTTCCAAATTTTGGAAGCAAACCATGGATTTCTAAGACCCGAAATTTGGATTCCATACTTTTTCCTCATAAAAAAACTCCATAATGAGTTAGATTGTAAAAAATTTCAGGTTGATTTGGCTTAAAGACTTTTATGAATTTCATGTAGTTTTTTAATACCTAAACCTCCTTCTTCTAAAGGTTTGCAAATACGGTCTCAAGAAATCCATTTTTTTCTAACTTGAGATTCCAAATTCCACAAAACGGAAGAGAATTTACTCTCCAAAGATTTTAAAAAGCTAAAGGGAGGTGAAATAGCTGCTAAAGTATGAATAGGAATGGATAAAAGAACACTTTTAATTAAAGTAATTTTTCCAGCCATTGATAAGAATTTAGATTTCCATGAAACTAACATATTTTGAATTTTGTCTAGCATATCAATGAAATGACGATTTTTACTCTTGCTCTTAAATAAATTTACTCCTAAATAACGAATAGGTAATTGAGAATTTTTAAATCCTGACTAAGAATAAATACGTGCAATCCTAGATGAGCTACAAGTATTACTAGTTATGTATGAACTTTTTTCTCAATTAATTTGTTGACCTGAAACAGCTTCATATTGTTGGAGTAGTGTTTTACAAGCACTAGTAGAATTTTTTTCTACCATTTAAAAATAAAATCATATCATCCGGATATAATAAATGGGTGATTCCTAAGGTTGGTCCTGACACTTTAATTTTTCAATTAGTTCTTTATTTACCCAATCAGTAAAGTTACGAGAAAAAACTTATTCTGCTATTATGAATAACAAAGGTGATAATGGATTTCCTTGACGAAGGCTCCTTGATGATTGGAAAAATCCATAGGAATAACCATTTAAAGAAAGTGTATACCATACATTAGACAAACATTCTAATATGAGATCACACTATAATTCTGAGAAACCAAATTTTCGGAGCACTCTCAATAAAAAAAAGCCTAATATACTCGATCGTAGGCCTTAGACATATCAATCTTAAATATGACATTAGATCCATGGACTTTATTATTTGTATCATTTACCATTTCATGAGCTAGGTATATGTTTTCATGAATACTTCTGCATTTAATGAATCTAGATTATTCATCCGAAATTAGAAAAGGAAGAAGATTCGCAAGTCTAGCAGTTAGAATTTTTGATATGATCTTATACATGAAAGTACATAGACTAATAGGTCTTAAATCCTTCAAGGAGTTAGGATTATCAACCTTAGGGATAAGAATTAAGTTTGTGATAGTGTAAGATTTAGGAAAATAATCTCTTTTGAAAAACGCATGAACAGCCTTAATAACATCAGTTTTAATTATAGGCCAACAAGCACGAAAGAAATGACCATTAAAACCATCCATGCCCGGGGCACTATTAGGATCTAGATCATCAATAGCTTGTTTAATTTCTTTTTCTAATGGAATTTAACATTTTCATTTTGAAAATCAGTAATCAATTTAGGAATACAATCTAATAATTCGCGAGATGAAGGAGTTGAAATTCCATTTGTAAAAAGATTTTGAAAATAATTGCAAGCCACTTTTCCATTGTCATTGTCATTTGTCATAAAAGAACCATCATCCTTTTTAATTTAATTTCAGGTCGAGCATTTTTTTCTTTAAGTGAAGCATGAAAATATTTGGTGTTTTTGTCACCTTCTTGTAGCCATTTAATTCGTTATTTATCACGAAATAAAGATTCTTCATGATGTAACCAAGTTTCCAATTCTAGTCTAGCCGTATTTAAAAGAAGAAAATTATCATTCGAAAAGGTTTGTTGTAAATTATTTGCAACCCTAATTATATTATCTTTTGCTAAGTTAATGTTATTTTTGAATATTTCCAAAAGTTTGCCAATTCCAAATTTTTATTTTTGATTTAATTCTCTTAAGTTTTTGATAAAGAACTACCATAGAAAGAACCAAGAAATCCTTATTCTACCACTCAGAAATAGATTCTAAAAACTTTTCATGTGATATCTACATTTTATAAAATCTAAACGAAAGAGGTTTGATAACTTGTGGAACAACCGAATGAATTAAAGCCGCATGATCTGAAAAAACCCTTTCAACATGTACTACTTTTAACGGAGGCATAGAAGATAAAAAAATCATCATTGATTAAAATTCTATCTAGATACCTCCAAATACATGACACATCTTAAGAGACAATTATCATTAATAAAATCATTAAATTCCTCTGTTGCATAAACGTTAATAGGATCTAATCCACATTTTTCATCTGGAGAAGCAACAACATTAAAGTCCCCACCAAATAACCAAGGACCAGGAAAAGATAATTTGAGATTGGATAATGACTCCCAAAGAAGTCTACGGGCTTGTAATTTGTCTTTTGCATACACAAAAGAAACATAAAAGATTGAATCATTCACTCCACAATTAATTTTAACTAATATGGATTGAGAAGTGATTTCCATTATGTCTAATTTTAAATCATTTTTCCAAAGAATCCAAATATGTGTGTTTGTGGGATTACCATGTACAAAATTAGGAAGCCTAATTTTTCTAGATCTTGTCCTTCATGTTTTGTTTCAAATAAGACTACAAGAGATGAATTACTTTCTTTAATTAACTTTCTTAATAATCCTAACTTGTTTGAATTTCCAACCACACAAATATTCCAAATAATTGTGTTTATCATTTATTAATTGATTTTTTGGTCACCTTAGACTTAGCCTTAGACTTTTTAACCTTCTTTGTAAAATGTTTTTTAATGTTATGTAAAGACGGAAGTACTAGCCCTTTAAAATCTTAAGCAAATTGAACAATTTGATTTGATGATGTAATAAAATCCTCAATCAAATTGTATTTAAAGGGTTGCTTATTATGCATGTTAAAAGAGCAATCCTACACATTAGTCGTACAAATTACCAAATCCTCTGTCGTTATCACATTAAAGATGATGTTTGGTAATTTTTCCCACCAATGACACGATGAAATGTAGCAATCTTCAAGGGAAAAAAAGTAATTTAACAAGCCAAACAGAACAATCAGTCAAATGGTTACACTTGATAAAAAGCAAAACGATAATCACACATCGAAACTCTAACCCACAAAATCTTTAATCCTACACAGACATTCAACCAAGTTATGAAAACCCTAATTCTACTAGAACATTCATCATTGAGAAACCCTAATCTTACTGTGACACTTTTCTATTAATTTCTTTCTTAGTTGGACTCTGCTCCAAATTACTATATAAAGAAGACTCTCACACAGGTATCAACACACAACTCTAAAAACTATCTAGTTTCTTATTCTCTACTTTCTCTAGCCTTCATATTTTAAGTATCGGAGAGTAAATTCGGAAGCACAACCCCCTTAATAACATGTAAGGATCAAAAATAAAAATTTTATTTCGCGTCTATATAATGTGATTTCATTGGTTAATATTCTAAGGTATATGTTTTGCTATTATAATATATAGATAACAATCAGTAAACATAGACAAAAGATCATCGCATCTTAATTTAGACCCTCTATATGCTTAAGGGAAAAAAAAAATAGACCCTCAATGATATGGGTTGACAGTGAAAGATTGAGAGTCATGCCGCTAGTCTTTTAAAAGTTTTACAACGAAATGTGCACTTAGCTCATTAAAAAGTAACATCTTTAATTTTAATATATATGTAACTACTTGAAGATGAAAGATTGATGCGCTATGTTGAACTCTTTTTTTTTTTTTTATATGAAGAACATGAAGAACACTCCAATGGTGGAGGAGAGCTTCTTAAGAAGGATATGAGGCTTCTTCAATGGCTTGCCGAAAAGTTGATTGTTGGTCCTTTCTCCACAAATGAGGCCCGTATTTATAAGTGAAACTAGGGAATCAAATTTGGTAACACCACTTATTAAGAAGTTAATTGGTGTGATTTTGTTTTCTCATTTAAAAAAAATGAAGATCACTTTTGTCTTCGTTAAAAATTATTTCCATCCAATTTATGTGGATAATTGGTGGGATTTTGTTTCCTTATTTGAAAATGAAGACCACTTTTGTGTTAATTCAAATTTTGACTTTAATTATTTTCCTCTAAATTGTGTGGGATGGGCTTTTGTCTTTCGTTTGGGATGGGCTCAATTTAAAGCCCATTGTGAGAAAACCTTTGGTAGGCTCAAACTTGTTTGCAACAACTTGAATTGAAGTCTATTACATAAAAGTCCTTTCTATTTAGATTTACAATTTACTTCTTTAATTTATAAAAGAAACATAAATTCATTTGGATCCAATCTCTTTTCATTGAATGGTCGGTAAGCATTATAAATTTTGTAATGCCTACATGGTATTATTTTGTATTATTTCAAATACTTTTACGAAAGAAAAAAAATTCTGAACCTCCATATCCTCTTTTCTTTTTTTCTTTTTTTCAAACATCATCTATTAAAAAAGGGTTTGGTAGACTACAACCAATTTATTAAACGAAAATAAAGGATACTTAGAAAAAAGGGTGGACATGAACCAAAGCCCCTCCTTCCAATGATGGGATACCTGAAGTATAGGATGCTGTGAGGATTGACTTGGTGGGAGAATTTGCTCTACAAAAGATGACCCTTATCATAAGGTTATACATTTTCCTTAGTTTGCGTTTTCCCTCAAGGCCATTTAGTTTTTGCTCGTGCTTCCAGTGAAGTTAATTCATTAACTTAAAGCTAGCTCTTTTTAAGGATTACCTTGTGTTTCAGGAGTGATGCTACAAGGGCAGAGGCAGGAAGTGATAAAAGATGAGGTTTTAGTTTTTGTTGATGGAACCTGGATTCAAGAAGAGCTCAACTCTAGTACGGGTGTTGTGGCCTTCACCGGTTCTGCTTTAGATGGTGTTTTCTTGATATAAGCTTGCTAAATTGGTAGGATATCCACGTTTGAGTTACTTCACATAAAAAATAAATTAAAAAAATAAGAGTAAGTTATACACATGATTTAGACCCAAGACTCATGAACCTAAGTTTTTTAGTCATATTGGTGTTCATCTATGTATATCAAATCTCGTATGAAGTACTATCGACCTTAACAAGTGGTATGAGAACCTGTTTGAATTGGTTACCATCATGGGACTCCACGATGTTACCATGTGGTTGAGTTTATGTGAGAAGCGTTCTGTGAGGACTCCCATGGTTTGTTTCTCTTATGGTTGAGTTTGGTTTGACTTCTCTTATTGATTGAGTGATCAGTGAGAGTTTGGAATATAACTGGGAGAGATTTGTTGGGATATCTATATACTAGTTATCCCACATCAAAAAAAATTTAAAAATAAGAGTGGATTATGTATATCAATTCTAATGGGAAGTACTATAACCTTAACAAAATTAGCTTTAACTACAAATGCTTGTCGATCTTGGTTTTAATGAAATTCTTTCTCTATTTGATCCAGAAAACGATTGCTTTACTGTTTATTACGGCAAACATCAGATTTCTTAAGTATGAGATTGTCCTCTAAAGTTGCCTACTTAAGGATTTTGTTTAGGATTTTGCAGCATTTTTCAACTGTTGAGAATTGCTGCTGAAGTTAAAAAAAAAATGATCCTAAAAACTGATTTGGCTGCAGAAAAAAAATGTTGCAACTGAGGTGCTACATGCTAACATTGGGCTACAGCAATATATTATAATAATGCCTCATTTGGGGGTCAAAAGTGCTACCAGAGCTCTTTGGTTACATGGGCTATGACAGCATGCCCTGATTTGCTGTTATAGAGTATTGCATCAATTTTTTCAGCTTTGACAGCATTTTTAGGGTGCTGCTATAGCTCTTTTTTGTTGTAGTGAACCATCATAAATTGAATAAATTCACAATTAACTAATGAGGCCTATAGGATTGAATCCTGTTATGATCCAAACGACAGCTGACAGCAACATTACTTGGTAAAGAACTTCATATCCTATTTGGTTGAGTTAATGGAATCAAAGTTATAATGTAATAGATGTTGAACGTAATCAAAGCAGTAATGAAATTAAGGTTAGAATCTAATTATATTGTTTGGTTAGAACATGAAAAATACCATTGAATTAAAGTTGGAATCGATTGCTGTGTTTGGTTAACATGTTCATACTACTGAAATGAAATCAGATTGACTAAATTTTGTTTGAAGATAAAATGTATATAAAATCAATCATATTATTATTATATTATTTTAATTTATTTATATTAAATGTATTATTTTATATTTATTTATTACTTATTAATAATTAATAATTTTATCATATAATTATCTTATATTTGTCTTATTATTTATATATATTATATATTAGATTATTTTTATTAATATATTATATTTTTACTATAATAATAGTATGTTATTGTTCATATAATTTTTTATTTTATGATAATTAATATTATTATCATTTTATTGTACATATCATATTATTTACTATCATAATATTATATTATTTAACTATCTTATATTAAGTTAATTATATTATTTTATTATTTTCCAATATTTAATTTATCAATATATGATTTTTATATCAATATAAATAAATTATATAAATATCTTATAATAGTTAATTATATTAGTATTAATATTTATATATTATACATTTACTATAATAATATTATATTATTTAAATATATTATATTACTTAACTTTTTTTTCAAATATTTATTATTATATTAATATTTAATTATATTCTATTTTTATTAATTATTAGTCATCTATTACTATATTTTTTATATATATTTTTGTTATTAAATTATATTATTTATTATACGATTTTTTGTATAGTACTATATTAATGTTTAATTATTTTTTTTTGAATAATATGTTTTATATTTATTACTTATTTCTAATATAATATTATTATATATTATTTTATTAAATTATATTATTTACTATAATGATATTATCTTATTGTTTTATTATATTTAGTATAATATTATATTGATATTTAATTATACTTTCAATATTTGTTAGTTTATTTATATTTTTAGTTTTTAATAATCTATTGCGATTTATGAATTATCATTAATATATATTATTTTTATTAATATATTATATTATTTTTATAATATTATTATTTTATAATATTATAGTATAATATTATATTAATATCTAATGAATCAAGGTTGTAATGTAATGACTATTACAGTCCTTCAAAAGTGTAATGTTCGTAACAACATTTTGGTGTAATGAGCTTTACAATGTAATACCCAATACAACCATTTTAAACCAACCAAACAACGTAATGGTTATTACATGAATGGTCATTACAGGATAAATGAATATTCTATTATAATCTTGATTATTACAACTAAATGGGACATAAAAGCGAGAAAATCTTCTTATCAAGGTGAGCATGTGGCAAGGAAGCAAGTAAATCTTTAGAGTGTTAACCACCTTAAAATATGACGAAGTGAACAATGGAAAGGAAACAAAGATGGACATTCTTTTAAAATGTAGTAAATCTTCTAAGGCTTTGAAGATGAGCTGAAATAATCAATAACAACCTTAGAATCACATTCAATGGATGAGACAACCAAATTTTGTTCAATACATATGCAAAGATCAATGAGAAGTCTTTTAGCCTCTCATTTCATATTAGAACCCTCACCAAAATAAAACCAAAAGGCTAAAGAACCACACCTTTGTAATCACGAATTAAGCCTCCACCAGTATAAATATCATCTGTTAGGATAACCAAAAGGGGTGATTTGATTCTACAAAATTGTTCAACATAATTAGCACAATAAGATCAAATAAGCTATAAAACTAAAACTAAAAACAAGCCAAATTAAGGAATAAGGGAAGAAGGAAATGAACATAGCAATTTTATATTGGTTCGGCAATATGATTGTACATACGTTCTTTTCTTCAATAGGCCTCCCTGGTCTACTAAGTTCCACTAGTTGATCAATGTTACACTAATTTGGGTTTAAGGATACCATGCCAATCTAACACTCTACTTGACTTTATGGGTACCAAGCAACCTTACATTGAGTCACACTCAACTCACAACTAACTCAATAAATATTATACACAAAGTAGTAAACTAAATTGATGCTTGAGATTGATATATAGACTCATCTTTGGACTCTTTCCTTGACTTCATATCTACGTCCACTATTTATAGCCTTCAGTTATTCCTTCACGAAAGATAACTCTGAAATTTTCTCCTCTGTGATTTCGGAGAATCCTCTAAACTTATGATAGAGATCCTCTTTAAATAAGGATCTATTTGACTTCCAACGAATGTCTTCAGATGTCTAACCAGTCGTCTTACTAGACATCTTCATCTTCTATTTAAATCGGGGCTCTTTGGGCTCCAATCTTCAAAACTGGATCACAAAACTTGTCAGGCACCTAGGCCTGTCTCAAGCGCCTAGCCCTGGCTTGCATGTTCCTCAAGCCTTTCCTTCAACAATCTTCCATTTTTTGAACCTTTTCTTTAGCATTCTCCCCATTTCTGAACAATTTTTGCATTATTCTCCTACCAGGCGCCTAGCTAGGCGCCTAAGCCTCTTAGATGTCGATGCAGTCTCCTAGTCCTTGCACGCAGTTCTTTCAACCCTCTTTTTAGTAAATACAGTGTTTACTAGCCATTTCCTACAGTTTCTTCTACCAGGCGCCTAGCATCCTGTCAAGTGCCTAGGTAGGCGCTTAGGCCCTCTCTACTTTCTTCGTCGATTTCTGCAATCTTCTCCTCTAATTCTACAATCTTCTTGGCTTCCTTAATATTCTTGGAATCTTCTTATATTCCGCAATTTCTCTCTGATTCTTTAATGAATGTTTGATTCTGTCATCTGATAGTAAAAGTTTGGTTTTGCAATCTAACATTAAATGCTTTGACAATCTAATAACTATTTTGCACACTTAATAAACATATCAGTAATATCAATATGGCTTATCTACATCAAAATCTCTAAGTTGGAGATTAAACTAAATATCTAACACCATCCCTACTAGAACTATTCATATTCAACTTTAGATAACCAATATGAGTCGGTTCCCACATAAACCATATTCTATGTTTGATAGAGTGATATTTAATTGGGACGTGCAAAGCTTGAAGTGCAATCGAGTCATGAAAATTGAGAGTGGTATCAAGCGAGAAGAGCAAAAGAATTTCTCTTGACAACTTAAAAACCTGGTTTATAACCTACCCCGTAACACAAGGAGGGTCCTCATGCAAATATTTGTTTCTTGAAATACAAGCCTCACAACAAATTAAACAAGCTAAAATAACTTTCATGAACCCCAATTAAGATTGAAATGAAGAGAGTGAAAACCATGCCAATAACAAACCTTGTAAGGAGGATTTGGATTTGACATGGGAGGTGGGTTGCAGGTCCATTGTTGTGGAGAGTGATGCTCCTTTGGTGGTGTCTTTTGTTCAGTCTCCTTTGGATTCTTTAGCGACATTTGGTTTGTTGGTTTCTGAAGTGAAGAGAGCTATGGTTGCGTTTAATTTCTGCTCATGTTCTCATGTTTCTGAAACTAGGATGACTTTTTCTTTTGTTGTTCCTATGTATTTGATTGAGGAGGTTCTAGAATAGTATGGTGATGCAATGGCTATTGATTATCATATAGAGCGCATGCTTAGTCACTGAGTTTAGAGATAACTACTTTATTTATTATTAATTTATTTAAGGTTTTCTTATTTAATCTTAATCTCTTTTGTAAAGACAACCATTTTTGAATTACAATACTTTTATACATAGAACAATTTTTTTCTCTGAGCGAAGAGTTTTAACGTGTCTAGAACAACACTCTCATATTTTGTTCTTAACATTTTTTACCTAGATTTCTTTCGTTCATTGTGACATGGCCCCTTGTTCATCAAGACAATTCCCCTTCATCATGATCTTTCTTTTGTTTATGATGATTGTGTTCCTTTTTCAATAATAAAAAAAATTAATCATTTGTATTGTTCATATATATATATATTATTCCTAAATCCATGTGGTTGCCTTGAAATGAATTATATTCCTAAATAATCTTTATCTTCCCTACTTTCATTTTATTCTTCTAATAATCTTATGATATCGTCCCATGAGCTCACTCGAAAACTTTTGGTATATTTGGTAACAGTTTCCAGTTTTCAGTGTTTGAAAATTATTTTCGAAAATAAAAACTGAAAATAGTTTTATAATATTTTCGAAAGAAAACATGTTTGGATAACTATAACTCGAAAACTATTTTCAAAACAGAAAACAGTGAAATGTTGTTTGGATAATCTGATTTTGAAAACTGTTTTGAAAATAGAAAACTGTTTAGATACACATTCTTGTAATTGTTTTCAGTTTTCAGTTTAAATTTGAAATATATATTAATTTTATTTCTCATATTTACTAAATACAATTTTTAGCACACACCAAATATTTGAAAATAATTATTAATATTTTATTTTTAAAATTTTAAGTTTTTTTTATATACCATGGATCAAACATTGAAAACTCCTCTCCCTCGCCATATCATGTATGTTTGTTTGTTAAATTAATTCTAAAAAAAATTAAATAAGAAATACAACACAACTTTCACAATTTGATAAAATATGAATAACCAACCCATAATTCTTCTTGGAAAATGGTTCAATATCTAAAATATGACATAGTTTTCTTGTTTAAAATAAGTTAGTTGAGAACAACTTTAAGATACAATAATCATTGATAAAATACAACACTAAGAAATTGATAAAATAGAAATGAACGACCCAAAATTCTTCTTGCAAAAGGGTTTGCCTCAATTGCCCAATTTGGTTGGTTTGTCATCCTCACACTCTATAAGTCAAATAATATATCAATATGTGAAATATATTCCTAAGAATAACAAAAATAATTCAGTAAGTAAAAAAAACTAAATTAAACACAAATAAAGTTATTAAATTAACTAACTCTTATTGACAAATCATAACATTATTACCAAATCTTCAATCAAATACCAAAACGGTCTGCCCACATTTGATTGGAAATAAGCTCACGAAACGTAGTCATAGCTACTGCACACGCATTAGACAAATCAACTATATGATTATTTATAAATGTGCTCGACCTCCCTTCACTTTCTACTTCATGGCCCTCTGCTTCCCCTTCATTAAACAGTTGATCACTCTGAGAACACTGGCGTACAAAATTATCTAGGACACAACAAGAAATAACTATAAGAGGTTGTCTAGCGGGCTTGAATCTAGGCATCATTTTTAAAATTGGAAAGCGCGCCTTTAAGACCCCAAAGCAACGTTCAATGACATTACATAGAGATGAGTGCCTATAGTTAAATAGTTCTCTATAACCCGTTGGTTGGCATGTTTTACCCTGATATTCATTTAAATGATACCGTTCACCTCCAAACGGTGGAAGAAACCCTGTTGTATATGGATAACCGAAATGTACCAAATAATATTTACCTAAATTCATACAAATTCTCTTAGTACATATCAATCAATTAGTATATAATATCAACTTAGTACTAAAATATATTTACCATTAGTAGGCCAAGGAAATTGAGCATCTGATCGAGTTAAGGCGTCCAAAAAGACTTATGAATCGTTAGTCGTACCTTCCCATCCACTATATATGCATGTGAATTTCATGTCGAATGAACATGCAGACATCACATTTTGTGTGACAACCGTTTTTCGACCTCTATAACTAGTAGCTTTTTCTGCTAGAGCCCATGCATTAATGTGCGTTCCATCAATTACTCCAATACATTTTTGCGTCCATTAAATTGCATATGATTAGAATCAGTTTGGTATTACATATTGTATATACAAAGCTAAACTAATAAATTAACTATCAATCATGAGATTCATTACCTTAAAAACTGGGTAAAATCTTCGATCACACTTAATTTGTGGAGGCACCACGTGGTCATTCGATGGACAAATTATGTGCTTTGTAAACTTGTTCAACGCTCTTATCACTATCTTAAAATGTCGATTAATTTTTTTTAATGAATGTTGAAATCGATCAACTACAACTCTGTGCCCCACATTATGCCCCACAACAAACAAGAAAATTGCCATATTTTCCTCTGCTGTGACACCCATCGAGTCTTTTATATAATTATATTGCTTCAATGTGTTACATAAGTGAATAAATGTTTCATTGTCTATGCGAAACAATTCATAAACTACATCTGAACGACCATTTAACAATTCAGTTATATATTAATGTCCACTAAGTTATGATGTTCGCATAGGTAATTTATTCATAAATTTTTCATTATATTCGGCAAGCATAGGAAGCATTAACAATGAGAGCATTTCATACTCATCTTCAGCAGACGAACTTGATGAATTAGATTGGCTACCACAATTATTGGGGTTTGAATTGTCCATTTCTTAACTTAAACAAAAAAACAAGTCCCGTTATGGTTATCATGTAGTATAGTTTATATTCCACAAATCTAAATAGATTGAAGTTTAATTCTATTTTTTTAAAAAAAATCGACAACATCTGCTCTGTTTTCTGTGATTTTCCAAATCTAATTGGACTTGTATACACAATTCTAATCATTCAAATATAATTAGATCTGTATATACAATTCTAATCATTCATATTCCAACAATACAAAGAATCTCATACGCATATAATTAATCAAAACAAATAACATATCATCCATAAACTAAAAAAAAAAGAAATAAAAATATCCAAGTACAAACATAAACACACATCAAAGAACAAATAGTCTCCTTAACACACGAACATAATTGAAGACCAAAGGTAATGTCTCCAACTCTCACTCAATCCTAGCTAACCATACATTCTTCCTCTCTAAAGGCATTTTACATAATGCCTCCCTCAACTCAAAATTAGTAAATTTCTCTAATGCCTTCATATGTCACCATCCACACGATTTTTCATTTCATCAAAAACTTTCAAACACGCTGCCACTGAATAATCTGCTGAAACCACCAAACTTGTTCCCTCAACGCTTTTCTCTCTATACCTCTTAGCCCTAGCCAAAGAGGCTTATGTCCTTGCTTTTAGGTCATCCGAGTTACCAAGGCCATCAACATCAACGTCTATATGCACTCCACTATTGAGAAAAGCTTCATGCAATTCATTCTTCTCATTAGAATTAGGTGTATCTTGGGTAGAAGCATTGTGAAAAATTCTTATGGCAGCTGACTCGTTAAAATAATCCCTAACAATTTATAGTGTTCACAGCCTTGCTTAGGAAATTGGGAAGCTTTCGAGTGTGCCTAAGAAAAAAATGGAGATATAAATGTCATTATCGATTGCTAAAAATATTCAAAGAAATCATTATAAGATAAGTCCACCATATGAAATTTAGGGAGAAAAAGATACCCGAATGTAATTTTCCCAAGTCTTATCTAAGGCTCTGACAGTATTACTTTCTGTGTTCCAACCAAACCCAGTTTACTCAAGCAATTGACTAAACAGCCGATGTTTCATATGCAACCTTTGATATTTCTCCCTTAATAATTTCATTGTAAAGAGCTTGTTGGTTTTCATATTAATTCTTTGAGAATAAAATCCCAAATCTTTCTATGAAACACATCATCTTTCATGTTTCCTTTGTTTACCTCATCAACCATGATATCAATAAAACATTTCTCTCTCTCTCAGAGTGTCATAAAGAAATATCAGTGCTTTCAAAAGCCATCTACATTAAAAGCGAACTTAGCATATTATTATTGAACAATAAAAACTAACCGACTATTTTAAAATACTTAAATTGGACATACATACATATACCAATTATCATTTTTCCTAAAATAATACATATACATATACCTCTGTGCAGGGGCTACTGCACCAGCACTTGAACTAACAAAAATTGTGCCTAATATATTTAACTTTAAGCTCTGGAGCTAACAAAAATTTCAGTCGTACAAATGTTAACTAAGCAGATAAAAGGGGGAGTTAGTACAGTAAGTATAGAAACCAAAACGAAAAAACTTAATCAAATGGAATCAAATGCTAGGAGCAATTAAAACACCAAAGCCAAAATAAGAGATAGGAGAGAAGTAAACCTAGTAGCAAAGCAGATGAATCAACCAACCCTAGAACCAAAGAAAAAAAACAAATACATCATAAAAATTAGGAGACTAAACATCATAAAAATTATATACAGGACAAAGACAAAATGCTTGCAAGCAGTTGCAGTCATACTAATTGGCATAAAAATGATTGTTTCCGCTGCATCAAAGTGTAAGTTTTAGGCTCAACTCAATCATGTGTTGCATTTCTAATGGCAACTTGAATGTACTTTGTCTACCATAGAAGCTAGTCTACTTATTACAACATTTTCATGGAAGTGTGAGCTTGCATTTGAATGTAGAAAGCCAACTTCAAGGAACAGTCTTAATACATGAAAAAATCACAATTCACAAGTCATCTCTCTTCTTCTAACAACAAAACAAAGATATAAATCCCTTGAAAAATCATCCAATCAAACTATGAAAAAATTCAAATAGATGGTTGTACAAACCGCACTAATTTGCCGCAACATAATATAGACTAACATCAGCACCAGCCCCTGCACTAACAAAAATTGTGCCTAATATATTAAATTTTAAGCTTTAGAACTAACAAAAATTACAGTCATACAAATGTTAACTAAGCAGATAAAATGGGTGGAGTTTCAAAGGGGGAGTTGGTACAGTAAGTATAGAAACCAAAACGAAATACCTTAATCAAAAGAAATCAAATGCTAGGAGCAATTAAAACACCAAAGCTAAAATAAGAGATGGGAGAGGAGTAAGCCTAGTAGCAAAGCAGATGAATCAGCAAACCTTAGAACCAAAGAAAGTAGACAAAGACATCATAAAAATTAGGAGACTAAACATCATAAAAATTATATACAGGACAAAGACAAAATGCTTACAAGCAGTTGCAGTCATACTAATTGGCATAAGAATGACTATTTTCGCTGCATCAAAATGTATGTTTTAGGCTCAACTCAATCATGTGTTGCATTTCTAATGGCAACTTGAATGTACTTTGTCTACCATAGAAGCTAGTCTACCTATTACAACATTTTCATGGAAGTGTGAGCTTGCATTTGAATGTAGAAAGCCAACTTCAAGGAACAGTCTTAATACATGAAGAAATCATAATTCACAAGTTTTCTCTCTTCTTCTAACAACAAAACAAAGACACAAATCCCTTGAAAAATCATCTAATCAAACTATGAAAAAATTCAAATAGATGGTTGTACAAACCGCATTAGTATGCCGCAACATAATATAGACTAACATCAATACCTAAATTATTCAACTGAAATTATCCTAACATTAATCCTTATATGGAGTACACATACAAAAGATGAGCTTTAACTAACAACTTACACCATGAAACAAACACATTTAAAATATAGATTCAAAAAGATATTATTGAGATACAAAGAGGGCTACTTTGAAGACATCAAATCAAAGCCTATACAAAAACTTTTAAGCAAGTGACAAAAATAAAACAGAATCACGAATAAAAACAATTTTGCAAGCAATTAAGAGGCCCTTTTTTTTAAATAAAAAAAATTACTTACCTGATCAGCCTAAATTTTGGATGTATTTTCTCTGTATATTTAGGTTAGAGCGAAATTTTGAGGCAGAGTTGTGGGCTACAAGGTCAGTTCTCTTAATCCATTTCTTTAAAGGAACAAATTTGCCATAAATTGCACAAAGAAATGGCACCAATTTAACAAAACAAAAACTGTTAAAAACTAATTATGAGCATAAAAGTAACCATAAAACAACAAAATAACTCATAATTTAAAAGAAAAAAGCAAGAAAATAATAAACACTCACCAGCTACGATGAAGAAATTGTTTGGCCGGAGATCGATGACGATGTCGTTTGGAAGGTGTTGAAGTGAAAAAAGCAAGAAAACCCACAACGTGACGGTGGTGGCGTGAGTGGTCAAGGATGACGGCCGTGAGAGAGAAGAGAGGAGGACAAGGATGACGGTTGTGAGAAGCAATGAACGAGAGATGCGCGCAAATGACAGAAGCACGCAAACGAGAGAGAGGGCAAAGAGACGCGATCGAGAGAAGAGAGTAGAGGGACGCAATCGATAGAAGAGATAAGAGAGCAGAGAGAAGAAACCAGAGAGCAGAGAGATGCGATCGAGAGAAAAGAGAAGATAGCAGAGTTTTAGGGCTGATTTTTAGAAAATGAAACATGAAAACTCCAATTTGGAGTTTTCTAAATACAGTTTCTGAAAAGAGATTTTTGCAAAACTGTTTTTGAAAATGGTTTTTGAAAACATTTTTCCAAACATATATTTTAGTTTTTGAAAACTGTTTTCAGTTTTTGAAAACTGAATATAGTTTCCAAAAACTCAATCTAAACATACCCTTTATTTTCTCCTTTTCTCGTTACATTCGTTTATGTTTTATTTTTGAATGATCCTTTGAGTTGATCTTAATTTTGTTTTTAACAATATTTTGATTCGTGCAATTTTAACCAATAATATTCATCTCATTGACTATCGTTTTAAATAAAAAGTACTTGGGTTTTTAATTCTTAAATTAACAAATTCTTAATGAATAAAGAGAATTGTTGTGTTATGTGTTAACAAATAGAGTAGATTATTAACTATCACATCATTGCAAGTTAAGGCAAACACTTTTTAATATAATATTAAAAAAAATAAAAAATAATATTTTTTTTAATAAATTGATATTTGTATAAAAAAAATATAACTTTTAATTTCATAGTTATTTTATCGACGTCTGTTTAAGAAAATCATTGACTGCCATTATCAGAAATAGTCTTTAGTTAAAGGCCGAAATGGTACCTAATTAACAAATTATGTTATTTTATTAAAAAATAAAGTAAAATAAAATAAACAAAAATAAATAAATTATATTGTAACTCATGAATGATCTAATGGATCTTTTAATAATAAAAAAGAAAAAAAAATTTGTAGTATGGACTCATTCTGTTAAAAAATACTTAGTTAGATTAGATTTAAAATATTAGTTTTAGATTCGTTTGAAACTTTATTAGTAATTTAAAAAAATTCAGTGATAATAACATTATAAACTTAATGCAAAAAAAAAAAATTATTATTAATAAATTTTTTTAAAATTATCAATTAAATTTTGAATATTTTAAACTCAATCACGAAGGATTCTTCTAGTCTGTTACCACTTACCATAGCGTCTTTCATTTAACCTCATCAATTTTTTTTCACTTTTGAAGCGCGTGTACGGTGGCTGCTAATCTGACATGCAATAGCATGTGTAACACCCCGAATAAACGAGATTGTCAGTTAAAAATAGTTTGGAAAGACCTTTTTATCCTTATTTGCAATAAATATCACGAATACAAATCTTTTATTGATTTGGTTTTACGGGTTTTTTCTCACACCTACAGCATGTGGTGCCATTGACATAAGACTGTCACCCAATTGCACCTATAGCCTCTAGTCCCTCGGCTCTCTGTCCTTTCAGAGCAGTTTTCCCTCTATTTCTCTCCGCAAGTGTAAACGTCTCCTCTCTTTTTTTTTTTCATTCCAGTTTCCAGTTTCCACCCATCGATTCTTGTTTGGATTTGAAAGAAAAGCTACACTTACCTAGCGGTTGTTTATCCAAGAAAATGTGTCATTAATCCAAGGTTCTTCTCTGTTTTCCCTCTGTTCTTGATCAACCATTATGCTGTAGTGGTTAGGCGTCTAATGGCGAAATTTCTTGATGTAAAGAGAACCATGAATCCTATTTTGAATCTTTCTCTCTGTTGTGGTGCTTAGCTGAGAAGCTTATTTAGAGAAATCAAATGCGGTGTGTTAGTGAATCCCCGTCGTTGCGATGTTATACTCTACAATGCAACCTACACACTTATACATATCTATCGAATGAATGTATTCTATATTTTGTATGTATCTACGCATATATATATATATATATATATATATATATATATATGTGTGTGTGTGTGTGTGTGTATGTATTGTTGTCTAGGTGTTTGATATTTTGCTTTTCCTTTTTTGTTGTGTGGAATTTATTATTTACTGTGAGTTTGTAACTGTACAAGTTATTTTGATTGATTATGTTTTTTTAAGTTCCATAAATGAAGCTTATGTTTCTCTATATCGTGGCTTTGATTATTAGACTATGCTTTCAATGTTAATAATTTTAACTCTGAAAAAGTGCATCATATCCTGAACATGATTGTAAATAAAGCTATTCTAGATTTCATTAATGTGCTTGCTCTTCTTATATGTTTGTGTTAATCTTATACATGGGGGCAGTGTTGAGAACCACAGTTAAAATTAATGAGATCAAAAGAGTGGTAAAACAAATTTGGTAAAGTTTGACATTAATATGTTTGTGTCTCGTGTGATCTGTATCTCGTGTTAGGAGCAAGTGGGAAATGCTTCAAATGGTGTTTCAAGTGCAACAAAAACAAATTGTTTTCTTTTTGTTTTTTTTTTTAATTATTTAGTGACTAGCATATGCATTAAACTGAAGGAGTTTCAACTATAGTTACCGGGATCTTCATTCCCCCTTGGAACCACTATTTGGATCTTAAGTTCTGATTCGTGATGTATTCGCGCACCAGATCCCTAAAATTGGCAAACCAAATTTTTCTGAAGACTTATAGCTAAAAAAATTGAATAAAAAGAATTCTAGACACAAGAAAGGCAATAAGAGAATGTTTAAATTTTATTTTAAATTTATGTTTTTTAATATTATGTTTACTGACTTCACTATTTTGTCAAAACTCTAATATCTTCTAAACTATTATTATGCACACATTTCTATTTAAATTGTACTTATAAATATATCTAATATCCTAATTTTATACATGTGCTTGTACATAATAAAAACCATTTAATTCTATCCCCAACGTATCGTGTACGGGGTGGATAACGTACCACGTTCCCATTCCCATACCGCAAACTAGGATGCACCGAGTTCCTGGTAACTATGGTTTCAACGAGAAACTATAGGTAGAATTGGATATGTAAGGACAGGGCTCTAGGACTTGGTCCTTTTTCACGTAAAAGAAATGCCATAGCTTTAAATTGCTACAAAATAACAAGAATCTGATTGAATTTAGTAGTTATTTTACTTGGGCAGGCCTGAAGAACCTTACTTCCTTTTCCAACTAATGAGTTCTTTGCAATAGTTAATAGATATTTTATGGCTTTCTTGAGGTGTACTAGCACATGTTTAAGCTGAGAATGAGTTTGATCTATTTTTTTCGGCTGGATTTGTAGCACTACATGATGATGCATGTTTAGTGCACTTCAACTTGGCTGGCACTCTGTCTAAATAGCGCTTTAGTTTTGTTTGATTAGCGTCGGTGGAAGTACTTGTAATTTTATTAAGTATTGGAGAGCTTGTTTCTTATAAATAAATTGGAATGATCTGTTTGCGATTTACCAGTACTGTTGTTTTATAACTGGAATGGATGGACTAATGTTTAGCTCCAATTTTGAAAGATTTTTGTTCATGTGCTAATATAATAGTACATAGCTTAAAGAAACAAGCATACATCATAAACTTAAATTCTGGGTACAAATAACAATCGTTCTTGTTGAACCTCTCATAATAATCATGAGTTCATGCACGTTATAAAAAGTGCAGCACTAAATATTTTGAAGTTTTTCCCCAGATGAAGGTTTGTCAGAAATGTGGTGATAAAGGCGATGTGAAGCTTCTCATATATTGTGAGCAATGTGGGGTTTCTGCTGAGCATAGGTATGTTGAAACTACTGGATCTATTTACCTTTCTTTCTATATAGATTCAGTGACTTTATTTTTGTTATTATTTTGTGTGTATGGTGTGGTTGAAATACTGATGTTTGGAGAGTATATAAAACTCGTGCAGAGTGCTTATTGCTCCCTCTTTCTCTATCAATTCCTACCAACAGATTGAATCAAGTTTCTTAATTTGTCATAATTTTGGATAGCCAATATCTCTACCTTTTTCCCCTTTGTTTTATTTATTTTTTTGCCACTTTGGTGTGGTAGTGATGACTGTCTTAAGTCAAATTTTTGTGATTGCTTGTTAAGGTTATTGAACATAAGTTATATTGTAGTGTAATCTGATTTTTTTTTTTTAACTGATACTTAATTTTTGTGCTTTGCTCAGCTATTGTCTGGATGTATTGCCTGAAGGTGGTGATGAGAAGATTGTTTGGAAATGTGAGGAATGCATTCCCAAGGATTCTAAGATTGGTCCAGTTCCACCTAGAAAAAGTGAACGCATTACTCAAGTTGCTGAAGTTAAATTGAACAGGATGAAGATGCGGAAGCAAAGCAGTTTTGCTAAAGTAAAGACGTGGGTTCATGTGGACAGGTTACCTGAAGCAATGCAGGCACCAAATGAGGAAGTGAAGAAGATATCCTCCTGTCACCAAAGCCTTGGAAATCAGGAGTTGAGAAAGCAGAAGAGGTGGTTGATCCTTGAAGATGGGGAGAGTTCTGAGGAAGAGCATGAGCCAATTGAACAGCAAGCTTCTCAGTTAGCTCTAGCTGTCCATGAAGATCAGTCAAATATATCAAGTGCTCTGTGAGTTTTAGAAGCCGGAGATAATTATCATGCTCAACCAATCATTGATCCAATTTGGAGGTAGGATTCTTCTCTTTGGTTGTTTATTGCAGTGCTCATCAGCCTTTTGGCCCCATAACCTTCTGGGCCTTCTTGATTACCATGACCTATATCAAACCCTTAAATATTTTAATTTTTCATCCCAAAGCATGACCATTTTAGTACAGGAACATTTTTATTTTATTTATTATTCTATCTTGCAAACGAGTAAATTCTGTTAAATTCTTGTATTTGTGTAACAGGGGATGCTTTTGGTTCAACAATGTGAAAAATCAAACTTCTGTTGGACTTGTGGCCCACTTATCAAGCAAGGCTTGCCCAAAAGCAAGCGATGCAGCAACTTCACTACCACCATCTTTGGATGTTCAAATCTTGCCAAGGTCTGATGTATGGCCGCGGAACTTTCAGATATCACCACCAAATGATGATAGTATTGCTCTTTATATCTTTCCGGAGTATGAAAGGTGCCAGCATCCCTTTTGTGTTTTAGTGGTTTTTTCTTTTTCATTGGTGTTGTTTACTGGATTTGCTTTCTTTCAATGATTTATTCATTTTATATGCTCTTACAGTGATGAAAAGGTTTTTGATGGCCTGATGGATGTCATAATTGACTACAACCTTGCTCTTAAGGCAGTGATAAAGAATGTTGAACTATTGGTTTTTTGTTCTCGTGAATTGCCAACCGAGCATTGGCGTAAGCTAGATGACTTCTTGTGGTTCAGACCTTTTGTGTCTTTGACAATTGAATAGAGAATAACTTTTTTGTTGATTGACATTTTATGATTTCTTTATGGATTTGGTTTGCAGGATTCTGTAGCAAGTATTATCTGTGGGGTGTGTTCAAGTCACCTAGCGGTTCTGAGTGTGCTACAATTTCTAAACAAGCAAATGATGTTGGAATTCAAGTGGAGAGGGACCTTGTTATGACTGGAAGCAGTCAAGAGTCTGCATAGTCCTTTGAGCTATGGTAATTATGCATCCAAGCCAAGATATTCAATCTTTTATTGCCGTGATTCATCCTTTGTTTTTGTCCTTTTGTTGTTTATAACAGGCTGATGCTTAGGAGAAAAAGTATGCATGCATTTGCACCATGAACGAGCATTCTGTGTCAATTGGAAATTTGGAATACAGCTCATCAACTTCTGTTCTCTTCATTTTTTTTTTGTTTTTAGGTTCTTCCCTTCTTTTTCCTTTTGTTCTAAAATAGTCGGTGGAAATGCAGTTTTGCTTTTGAATTCTTTGTATGCATATTTTTTGTACGAGCAAACTCTTATCATATATACACGGTACTAAACGACAAGGAAGGTATTATAGGATGCAGCCTTGTTTGTTGCAGCTTTTTATTCAGTTTATTGATGTTAATTTGGCAGTTAATTAATGAAAATTCTTCGTAGACTTGTGCACCATGCTCTATGAATAGTTTTCACAACTGAGTGTGGAATCCTCTCTTTCTTTCAGTTTAGTCGCATCATGTATGTTCAATTAAAAGAAAGTAAAACATTTCAGTTTATGTTGGAAAGGAAGAGATACTTCTTAGATCAGTCACAACATAAAATTGGGAATGCAACCCAAGCAAACATTTACCTGATGCTCCAATAATTAACAACTTATCTGAATTGCTTGTAAAGTTGCATCAGCTCCCTAAACTATAGGCGCATAGCATTTTAAGGGCATAAACTATGAATTTGGCGCATAGGGTGTATGTAAATGCCAATGGCAAAGAAATATACTTGTAACTAAGAATGATTTGAGAGAACAGAGTGCTTGAATTTAACAAACAATGAGCTTGCAGACCACCCAGTCTGATTTCATAAAGAAAGGAGAGACGGGTTACAAAGATTGTTATTTATTTTTAATAAAAAAATAAAATTAAGAAATAGGATTGTGGTAGTAAATGAGAGATTAATGGTAGGTTTAATGAAAAAACCATTAACTCTATTAACATCGCTACTAAATTTCACTTATATTACTCTATTTCACCAACCTTCTTAATCTTAAGCCTATAAATACCATCAGTTTGAAGCGTCTAATATACACCTAAAAAACACCAAAAACCTTCTTCTAGCATTCTTTTAAATTGTTCTTTTTAATTTTTTTGGACAAAGAAAAATATATTTAGGGGAGTTTTGGGCTTTCTTTTAAATGCAATATCGTGAGAGTTATATGACATGGTAGAGTTGGGTTATTGTATCTTGAAGGTGACAAGTCAATGAACTTGTTGTACGGGTTGCGAAAGTAACTCTTATAGTGACTTGAATCATCTTAAAGAGAGCAACTGTCACGTTTCGGTCCATTGCTACGTAGCTCGTTCTTTTTATCAAATCTTTCTTATTTATTAATTTAAACATATCATAATAAATATTTCAACAATTTTTAGGAGAGAGTTTGTGATTTGAACAAATCATTTCATTTTAAGAGAGTTCATTAAGGTAAATTTTATTTCTAGTGATAAATTGTCCAAAGAACCAAATATAATAAATAATGCACATTTAAAACCTAAAGAAGAGAAAGTTGAAAAATAAAAATTTTGGGAATCGATTCACTCATCAAAATTAAAGTATGAGAAACCCAAGTCAAAAGAGTAAGGACTAAAATTACTTTTATAAACAAAACAAAATGATATGTGCTTTGTTTGCGGCAAAAATGGACATACTACATGAAATTACCGATTTCGAAAATAAGGGTCTATTCACTAGAGAGCCACTTGTGACTTTGATAACTTAAATTAATTTGGTTGCAAATTTGAAAATGTAATGAGTAGATTCCGGAACCTCAAATCATAACTATTATGATAAAAATTGATTCAAAGTTTATACTCTTATGAAGAACTCGAAAATCCAAAACTGTTAAAGTTTGGTAATTTATATACCATTCAAGATTTGAGAAACTTAGTTTAAAAAAAGTGTTGCACACCCTTGAAAAAGAATTTAATGTCTAAACCGTACGTGTTAAGTTGTATTTAATCTACTAGCTTTATCATGATGTGCAAAACAATTCATGTGACGCACAACGCAACGAATTAAGTAATCAGTATATTTGACAAACAACGTAACGACACACCAGTGTAACGTTATGATTAATACTGTGCAAGGTTCATTAAAAAAATATTGCAACAAAAAACGTAAAAAAAAATGCATGTCTGTTTTATTAAGAAGTATGCTGAATTTAAAAAAAAAAAAAAAAACTATATAGACGTCGTTTGGTGCATATTTAAATGTAATTTAAAGTAAAAAAAATCTAAAGATAAATTTTTTATTTTAAATTATACTTAAAATATGTACCAAACAAAAATTGTGCAAAATGCATTAAAGTAATGTCACACAAATAATGTAAATTGTTAATTTGGTAATGATATGGTTAAAGTATGCAAAATGTAATTTGTGTGAGTATTAATTAGTGTTAGGTGTGTGTTGATTACAACAGTGCGTAGCTTTATGAAATACTGCAGAAGCAATTTAAACACGATAACAATACCATGTGTGAAGTTTACAACGCAAACAAACACAATTGCATATACAAAACGTGAAAAAAGTGCAGATAAAAATAAACTCAGCGTCGCGGTACAAAAAATATACAAGTTACTGTAAAAATTGTGGAGACATTATAAATACAATATAAAATAAACAAATATTACGGGTTATAGATTTTTTTATATTGATAATAAAATTGTTATCGAATTGGGTGATGTTATCTTTCATCAAATTAATTTTTTTAAAAATCTAAATATAGTTGGGGCCAAGAAAAATAAAAATACAAGTTTTTTAAAACATAGTTCTTTCACTGGTCTAGAAATCAAGAAAATTTTGATATTGAACCAAGACATACCAAAAAAAACTAGAGTAGAAAAAGATTTCGGTTTTGACTATTATGTATACAATGTCAGGGATACTCTCATAACATTGAAAGAAGTTTTAGGATCATTTGATGTGGTGTTTTGAAAAGAGGCCATTAATGATGAAATTGATTCAATAATTTCTAACAAGAGTTGGAAAATAGTAGATTTACCTTCGGGTTGCATTGGCTGTAAATGGGTTCTTAGGAAAAAGCTTAAACCAGATGGAATAATTAATAAGTTTAAAGTTAGACTTGCTGCCAAAGACTTTAAACAAAGAGAAGATATTGATTTTTTTTTTACACTTTTTCTCCGGTTCGAAGGCTTACTTCTATTAGACTTCACAACAATTTATAATTGATAATTGATGAAGACAACCTTTTTAAATGGTGAGCTAGAGGAAGAAATTTATATAGATCAACCTAAAGGTTTTGTTGAGCTTACTCAAGAAAAGAAAGTGTATAAGTTCACCAAATCTTTATATGGTCTAAGATAAACCCCAAAACTATGGCAGAAAAAAATTGTCACATGCATGATAGGCTTTGTGTAACTATATAAAATATTTTATAAATGTAACCTAGGATATAAATGTAACTACACATGTAACCTTTATCTATATATACAAGGTTATGCTGTTGGACGTGGCTAACAATCTTTTAACCTAATTCTAAGCTTTTACATGCTATCAGAGCAGTAAGATTTTAGACCTAAAACTATAGAAAACTCTTCACTACTCTCTTTCCACCAAAATCAACACCACTGAACCTTTCTCCTCTGCTTCAATTATGGCTTCTGTGCAATCACTTGCTGAATCTACAATATAGTTTGCACTTCTCTCTCAAACTCACATGAACCCTAACCCACTACCTAGCATCGCTATCTCTCATCCTCTATCATTATCGTTTCTTCCACCAATAGCACAACCACAACCAGCGAGACATCCTCTTGTAATCTACAACAACTTTGTCGCCCCTTCTTTCTCTATATCGGATATTGGATCACTTATATCTTCTTCCTTTTCTCTCAAACCTACCATTCCTTCTCTATCTTTAAATCCTAACCCTATTGTTTCTACCCCAACCACTTAATCTCACATCCAATATTTTCCTAATTTACCTCTTTTCTTGGCCTCCAACATCAGTCATCTTGTTAGTATCAAACTTGAGAACTCCAACTAGATCCTTTGGCACTCATAATTTCTTCATGTCCTCATCAATTATGACTTGGTTGGCTATATTGATGTTACCTTCTCATGTCCCTCGAAATTCTACCTTGACAATATCGACAATATATGCCTCAATCTAGCTTATCAAACCTGGAATTGTACTACTAGCATCTTCAATCTTGGCTCAATGCCACGCTTACTTCTGACACCTTGCAAGATGTTCATGATCTGTGTACATCGTGTGATGTCTAGATTGCTTTAGAACAATACTATCTTGATCAATCTAATGCAAATGAGTATGATTTTCACCTGAAGCTTCATAAACACAGCAAAGACGGTAAGTCTATGGAGGAGTACCTTTATGAACTAAAGGCCATTGCGGATGCTCTTGTTGCTATCAACTCTCCTCTTTCTATCAAAGACCTCGTCTCCTATGCCTTAACTGGTTTATCAACCGATTATGAGAGTTTCATCACTACAGTGTCCAACACCAACATAACTTTCACCTTCGACAACCTTCGTACTAAACTATTGCTTCAAGAGCAACGACTGAAGCATCTTCGTGTCAGTGCGTCATCTCTTTATCAATCCACTGCCCTTAGTGCCATTACAAATCTAGGTGCTTGTTGTAGTCGTGGCAAAGGTCGCTTGGTTCCCGTGGGCATGTTAGAGGTCATGGTCGCAGTCTAGGCTATGGTGACTCATTCCAAGATGCTTTCGGTACTGCTTAGTCCTCTCACTCTAGTTCTTTATTTACTCAATTCTCTGGTGGTTCCTCTTATGGTCATGAAGTTCTCTTGGGGACTGTACATGTGCCGACTTCCTCATCTTGTCAAATTTGCAACACTACTGAGCATATGGCTCTTAATTGTCCCTATCACTTCAATCATGCTCTCATCTCCAATTAATTTCCCAAGTCCCTTGCCACTATGTCTATTGGTGAGTCCAATGCTACTACTTGGTATCCTGATACTGTCGCTTCTACTCACATGACCTCTTAGTCAGGTATACTCAATAATCTCACACCTTATTATGGTGATACTAAGATTCTTGTTGGTAATGGTAATTTACTTGAGATTAATAATGTTGGTTCTATGTTTCTTCGCATACCAACTTGTTCTTTACATCTTAACCATGTTTTGCATGTTCCCAAACTTTCTCACAATTTGCTTTCAATTAAATGATTATGTTCTGACAACAATTGCTCTATTCACTTTGATGCTTCTCATGTTTCTATTAAGGACAAGAATATGGGGATAACTCTTCTTAATTCCTCCAGTGATGATGATCTCTATCCTCTTCCACCTGGTTCAATCTCCCCCACTTCTCTGGCACTGGTTTCTCGTCAAGTCTTAGGAGATGTCTGGCATTATTGACTAGGTCACTTAAGTCCTCATATTTTATCTTTTTTGCAAAATAATAAGAACATTTTATTGTCCTTTAAGTATTTAGGGTTTTTTACTAAGTGTCCGTTAGGAAATTCTAAACATTTACCTTCCGATTCAGTTGAGCATTGTACTTAAGGGTGTTTACTAAATAGTTAAAATCGATTAACTGACCGTTTCAAATTGATTCGGTTAAAATGGTTTGGTTAATCAGTTAAATCGGTTAGCCAAATAAGATATATCGGTTAATGGCTAAATTTTTTTTAACCATTTCGATTTTTAACCGATTAAGAAATTAATTAATATTAATAATATAATAAATATAAATATTATATATATAAAATATAATAAACTAAAAAATCTTAAGTATAAATTAAATATATAATATAATAAATTTTTAAAAAACTTAATCATATAAATAGTGTTGGTTAATCGTTAACCGACCATACCGATCAAAATTAGTTAAGTTGGTTAATGTCAAAATACTTAGGTTAATTTGATCGAAACGGTTAAAAAAAATTTGACTAAAAAAATTTGGTTAAAATATTAACCGACCGTTTCGACCGTTTATATACCCCCGATTATACTCAAACTCCATTTTTTTTAGAGAAACTTACAATTTTAAAAAATAATTACAGAAACATATATGTAGTATTAAAAATTATTGTTTCATACCTAAGATTTGTAGGTTACATTACATAAACATACCTTTGTTAATTACCTCACTAGTCAAACTTAAGATTATCAGTCAAATATCAATCCACATCATCAAATATTTTGAAACCTCTAAATACCCCTCAAATCTTCTTCATCCCTCTCCCTTCTCCTCATGCCTCTTCATCTCCCTTGAAGATTTTTTATCTCCTCTTCTTCAAACATGTAAATTAATGAGAGAATCGACCTATTAAGAGAATTAATGGCAGTTTTAATGAAAGTAACTGGATTGTCGTTTCAAAAAGCATAAGGGAATCTAAGAACTTTAATTTGACACCAATTTCATGAAGTAAATGAGACCCAGAAAGGCAAATAAAGAATATAAGGGGAGACTTTAGTATTTCAAGAAATGTATATAGGTGACATCACGCTTATTCATGATAAAGTACAATCAGGAGTAAAACTTACTTGACTGGGCAAAAACACAACTGGCAACAAAAAACCGTAGCAACCCAACTAATTTGCTACTAAAACAACTCCTATGCTTTACCCGTAAATTAACAATAACAAATCGAAGTAGTGAACAATTAGAAAATCTGCCAAAGAAAGTGAAGCTAAAGACATTTCCAATTCAAATATGCATGTAACATTTCGTTTCAAAAAGGTTCACTCATGGGTATATGTTATAGTACTCGTGTTCATAAAAATAAGTATAAATAAGTAATTTTACATATATTACATTGAATTAAATAATTCATTGATGAAAATTTTAATATTGATTTGAAATAATATTTGAAATATAATATTGAAAATTTTGTTGAAAAGAATTTAAAAAATTTGAAAAATAAAATACTGAAAATTTTGAAATTTGAAGAAAAAATATTGACTGAAATTGAGGAAAATAATTAAAAAAAAAATTGGAAGAAAATTTAAATTTTTATATTTCTCTATAATTTTATAAAATTTTTGGAAAGAAAAAAAAGATGAAAATTTGATTTTAGAGGATAAACAGTAAAACTATAATTATATAATGGCAAAGCAGTAATTATGTAATGGTAAAACAGTAAATTTTAAATGATGACAGAATTGCAAATATATAAATTGTATTTAAAAAAAATCGCAGACTTCACGAAGCAGCGAAGTGGCGGAATAAAAATAAAAAATAAAAAAAATTGAACGGTTTCTAAGTGGTGAAAAAAAAAATTCGAACGATGAAATGGTGGAGAAAGAAAAAAAAAAGTTTGTAAGTCTGAGTTCAGAGACTTTGTTTTTTTTTTTTTCTTTCCAAATCCTGTTTAGTTTAGTTTCTTTCTTTCTTCAATTCAAATTTCTTAGCAAAAAGTTATAAAGAAATTTTCTCCAATAATAGAGATAGTATAGTCATTCAATTCCAATAGCAAGATTTCATCACATTTTAGGTAAATTTTCAATAAGACTTATAACTAAATAATTATATTGTTTGAATTAAGTTATGAAATAGTAAGATTTATAAAAGTTTATAATTAAGTGTTGGTGATCAGCAATATCAAAAAATTGTTGAAAGGAGCTGGAAAGGTAAGGAGGTGATCCACGGGTAGCTTTAAGTACTAAGTGGTAGGTTAGATTTACTTTAGTAATCAAGACCAATAAAAATATGAATTTATGACATTTGAATAAATTGTTGAATTATAATTATTTAATGATGTATTTCGTTAAGTATGGTAATTGATTAATTTATTGATTATGGATTAAATAGTATGTTGAATATTAATTATATAAGAATTTAAATTTTAAAAAGGATGGATTAATGAAAAATATACTAAGAAGTTATATGAAATTTTTGAAAATATGATTGAAAAATTGATATAATATATGAGGAGACAATTTAATAAATATGATAAAAATAATAATTTTGAGAAAGAGCTAGATAGTTTAATTGAATGCTTTGATGTATGCTTGCTTGCATATTATTGCTCGTATGCATAAAAGGGAAGACTGAGAAGGCAGCTGGTCGGGCTAAAAAGATCAGGAAGGCAACTAGTCTGGCTAAAAAGATCAGGAAGACAGCTGGTCTGATTGAGAAGACCAGGAAGGTAGCTGGTCTGGCTGAAACACGTCGACACGTGGGAAGACATTCATAGATGATAATATGAAATGGTCTGATGAGAAAGAAAGAAAGAAAAAAAGAAAAATTAAATTCATGCATTATATTTGCTTTAAATGTTTACTATTAATGTTTAAGATGCTAAAGAATTAGTTTTGAGTATTAAATGATTGATAGATAAATGAGTCTCATAATGAAATAATTTTGATGATAGATAAATAGAAAAGATGACATAATAAAGAATTATAATATTGATTGTTTATATGATGTGAACTTTATGATGATATTAAATTGATAAAATATATGAGATATATGTATTGAAAAAGGATAGCCTGATAATTTATTTATTAATAGAAATTGATAAATGATTGAATTAGAATGTGAGAAAAGATAGATGGTTAATTATGTTGATTTAACAATGAATGAATATAACTAGACGTATACAAATCGAGTACTTCTAGTAAATTTAATTCACTGAGCTTGTGATGCAGAGTCAGAGACAAGCAGGATATGTTGCTTCTATAGCTGAGAGTAATATTGGTAGGACCCCAAGATTTGGGAGACAGACTATGGAACTGGAGGTTAGGGTAGAGGAGTAAGTATACCACCAAGGGGAAGTGGTAATCTGATGTATGATTGAGAGACAAGAGTTTGCTATAGATGTAATCAGATAGGGCATCTATCTCGGAATTGTCCTACTCCAATGTGGTTTGTATGTGGTAAGGAAGGACATATTAGTGTTGATTGTCTAGTGCAGAAATCTGTTGAGATAAATGCTAGAGGTGTTGGGAGAAAATAGGTTGAAAGAGGTGGTGGATCAGGGAGTATGCGAGGCAAAGGCAAAGGACCAGTAGCTGAGAGAAAACGCGGTGGTCAGTAACAGCCCAGAGACAGCAGAGTCTATGCATTGACCCAACAGGATGCACAAGTCACTCTTGATATTGTTATGGGTATGGTATCTATTCTTGATAGACCTGCTAGATTATTGATTGATCCTGGTGCAACCCATTCTTTTGCATCCAATGTTTATATGAAATATATTGATGCTTGTGTTAGTCCTTTGATGTATGTTGTTATTGTTGAGGTTCCTACTGGGGATAGAGTTATTATCCGGAAAATTTATCGAGGTTGTGTGACTAGTATGGCTGATAGAGAATTTGAAGTTGATTTGTTACCTTTAGATATGACATATTTTGATTTAATTATGGGGATGAATTAGTTATCTGCATATCATGCTTGGGTAGATTGTTTTAGGAAGAATGTGGTTTTCAGGATACCAGGATAAAAGGAGTTTAATTTTCAGGGAATACATAAGATATTTTTCAACTGTCTTATTTCTACTCTGACTGCTAGTAGATGGTCAAAGAAAGGTTATGAGGGGTATTTGGCGTATGTGGTGGATTCTAGAAAGAAGATTAGGAAGTTAGAAGAAATCTTAGTAGTGAAAGATTTTTCTAATGTGTTCCCTAAGGAGTTATCTGGTTTGCCACCCAATAGGGAGATTGAGTTTTCCTTTGAGGTGATTCCAGGATAAGCACCCATAACTATAGCACCTTATAGAATGGAACCAGTTGAGTTAAGAGAATTGAAAGTTTAACTTCAAGAGTTTCTAGATAAACAATTTATTCGACCTAATATGTCACCTTGGAGAGCCCCTGTGTTGTTTGTGAAGAAGAAAGATGGAACGATGAGGTTGTGTATTGATTATAGACAGTTGAATAAAATCACTATCAAGAATAAATATCCTTTGCCCATGATAAATGATTTATTTGAGCAATTATAGGGGGCTTGGCTATTTTCTAAAATAGACCTAAGATCGGGTTATCATCAGTTGAGGATAAAGGAAGGGGACACGCCTAAAAGTGCTTTTAGGGTACGTTATAGCCATCATGAGTTCTTTGTGATGCCATTTGGGTTAACTAATGCTCCTGCAACATTTATGGATCTAACGAATTAGGCATTTAAACCATTCTTGGATAGATTTGTGATTGTATTTATTGATGATATTCTGGTATATTCCAAGAATGAAGAGGAGCATGTGCAACATTTAAAGATAATGTTGAAAATTCTTAAGAGATAAATTGTATGCCAAGTTCTCTAAGTGTGAGTTTTGGTTTAATGAAATATCTTTCTTGGGGCAAGTTGTGTCAGGAGATAGTATAACAGTTGACCCACAGAAAGTGGAGATAGTGTTAAATTAGGAAAGACCAACTAGTGTGACTGAAATTAGAAGCTTTTTGAGGTTGGCTGGTTACTATAGGAGGTTTATCCAAAAATTTTCTATTATTTGCTGGACCATTGACCAGATTGACTAGGAAGGAAGTAAAATTTATGTGGTTAAAAGAATGTGAGAAGAGTTTCTAGTTATTGAAAGAGAAATTGACTACTGCTCCGGTATTAGTGTTTCCTTCTGGTGATGAAGGATTTGTGGTATGTAGTGATGCGTCGCATCAGGGGTTGGGATGTGTGTTGATGCAATATGGGAGAGTTATAGCCTATGTTTCTAGGCAATTGAAGAACTATGAGAGAAATTACCTTACCCATGATTTAGAATTGGCTGCAATAGTTTTTGCTTTGAAGATTTGGAGATATCATCTATATGGAGCCACTTATGAAATTTTTACTGATCGTAAAAGTTTGACACATTTACCTACCCAGAGAGAGTTGAATTTGAGGCAGAGGAGGTGGATGGAGTTGATTAGTGACTATGACTGTACAATTCATTATCATCCAGGGAAGGCTAATGTAGTAGCTGATGCATTGAGTAGAAAGTCTACCGAGAGATTAGCTACTATTGGGAGTTATGATATTAGCTTGATGATAGAATTGAGAGAAATGAGAATGTGGATGAGTATTAGTGATAGAGGAGTATTGATGAAAAATATAGTGGTACAATCTTCTATTACTGATCACTTGTTATAGATGCAGAGTAAAGATGAAGGGATAGAGAATATCCGACAAGAAGTATTGGGTGGGAAGCCAACTGAGTTTAGAATTAGAGAAGATGATATGGTGGTATTGGGACATTGAGTTTATGTTCCCAATGATGTTAAGATGAGAAAGGAGATACTAAGAGAGGCTCATGATTTTGTGTATTCTATGTACCTGGGTAATAATAAGATGTACAGGGGGTTGAGACAGAATTATTGGTGGTCAGAGATGAAGAATGATGTAGCTGAGTATATTTTTAGATGTTTGATTTGTCAACAGGTGAAGCCTGAGAATAGACATCTAGCAGGTTTATTACAGCCTCTTCCAGTACTTGAATGGCCATGGGAGAACGTGAGTATGAATTTTCTTTCTGGTTTTCCCCGTACCCAGAGAAGTTCACAAGCTCAGTGAATTATATAAGAAATTATATTTTTAAAAGGATAGATTAATGAAAAATATGCTGAGAAGTAATATGGAATTTCTAAAAATATGATTGAAAAATTGATATGATATATGATGAGATAATTTAATAAATATGATAAAAATAATAATTTTGAGAAAGAACGATATAGTTGAATTGAATGCTTTGATGTATGCTTGCTTGTATATTATTGCTCATATGCATAAAAGAGAAGACCAGAAAGGCGGCTGGTCTGGCTAAGAAGACTAAGAAGGTAGCTGGTCTGGCTAAGAAGACCAAGAAGGTAGCTGGTCTGGCTGAAACATGTCGACATGTGGGAAGACATTCCCAGATGAAAATATGAAATGATCTGATGAGAAAGAAAGAAAAATACTTTAAATTCATGCATTATATTTGTTTTAAATATTTATTATTAATGCCTGAGATGCTAAAGAATCAGTTTTGAGTATTAAATGATTGATAGATTGTAACGACACATCCCGGGTTGGCTACCCTCGAGAAGGTGTCATCACATTTTGAGAATCCTAGCACGACACATATATGCAACAATAAATAATACCAACAGAAAATTTTTGTTTTAAATCCTCAATAGTAGAGATACAAAATCCGATATTAATTTACACATAATATATAAAATGCATGAATATTTACAAATAAAATATTTATTTTATTTTCTCAATAGTCTGAGGATATTGACACATACGTGGCTTACAGAGAATGAATCTGTCTGACCTTTAACCTCACCAGACTACTTGTCCTGTTTGCTACCTGAAATCATTGTACAATGAGGGGTGAGCTTCACAAGCTCAGTGATTTAAATTTACTAAAAGTATTCCAATTTCATAAATAGTCCGGTAATATTTAATCATTTATTTCTCCTATAACTGGATAATAGCATAATGTTTAAACATTTAATAAATTTCTATCTTATCATATTTCTACATCTTTTTCTCACTGTAACAATCTCTTTGTAAGGCCAATCCAACTATAATTAAATTTACCATAATACCTCACACATCAACATTTCAATGAATGCAAGCAATAATTAAAGCATATGCAATGCATGAATGATTATGATCGGGACGTCTCCCCACCTACCGACAGGTTATTATTATCTTAGACCGACCCCTTCCTGGTTCTTTACAGCTTATCCCAGCTGTTACAGAATTTATTTACAGCATATATCTGCTATCATGGTGTCCCTTTTAATTCCAACATATACCGGCTGTCACAGTTGTTCCATTAGACTGGCCCTTCCCAATTCTTTTGGTTATATTATTAAATGCATATGCACATGAACAATGATATGAAACATGCATATGGACAGTAATATAAACAACACAGGAACTCTAATTATTTACAATTAGTTATCATGTCTTTCCTCAACTTATTACAAAAATTCCACTAAATTCTCCTCATAACAATTCATATCAAACCATCCATCTTAACTTGTCAAGATTCACAAAATTTTATCTCCTCATAATTCATATTACACATCAACCATAGCTCATCAAGAATTTCACTTATTACTTTTATTATTAAATCTACTTATTATTCCCAAAAATATTATTTATTCCTTGATAATTCACTACATGTCCAAAATTTATATCCTACATATCAATTAAATTTTATCTAACACTAAAGCATAACTAACAATTTATTTTAATATTATTACTAGATATTTCATTTTCTTATTTAGATTACTTAAAGTAAATCCAACTCACCACGTAGTACTTAAAGCTACTTGTGGATCACTTCTTTGCCTTTCCCATTCTTCTCCAGAATTTCCCACGGTGGCTGTTTGTCAACACCTGACATAATATTTGTATTAAATTTCTAATTATTTCTTCAATTCTTCATAAAACTTCATCCTTTAAAAATTCCCACTTTAACTTTCAAAAATTTCATAAATGTTAAAAAATTCAAAAATACAATATGACGTTATTACCTTCTATTTTTCTAACAACTCCCGTGATTTTCTATAAAATTTCACCGTAGCTCCTTCAAAATTTTACTCTCTCAATTTTTCTTTCAGTCTCCAAGTATTTGAAGAAAACGAGCAATTTTAAAAGGAACTATGAAATCTACTAAGCCCATTTACGATTACACTATATATATATATATATATATATATATATATATATATATATGAACCAAAGTTTGCTTTTTCTAAAAATATCTACAGCCCTCCCTAATTCTCTCCCACGAAATGCCTTTGCTGGAAGGCATGTATTGATCCCAATATACACTTGGAACTCAACAATAGCCACTTGATGCCATGTTTACTGTTCACTTTTTTTTTTTTTTTTACTTTACTTTGTCTTTTTTTACTTTTCTGCCTTCTGGAACAGTAACATCCAGAGATTTTTTTTTTTTTTTGGTCTCCTTCACCTTTTGTCTTCTCCAAACTTTTTCAATCTTTTGAGACATTCAAATACTAATGAAACTTCCACATAGACTTTATTTTAAATTCCATGTCATATTTATTAAATTACTTATTTACCCTTATTTTACAAATATGGGTATTACAAATCTACCCACCTTACAAAAATTTCATCCCTGAAATTTCCTTATCTAAAATCAAGAAAAGAGTTGGGGAAACTCCTTCCTCATTCTTGCTTCATTTTCTCATGTGACTTCTTCAACATCTTTATTTCTCCATAATACTTGAATCAAAGAAATAACTTTATTACATAATATATGTTCCTTTCTGTTTAGGATTCTCACTAGTGCTAGCATAAAAGTCAAATCTTCTTGAATTTCTATTGCCTGATTCGAGACACAATGGGATTCATCGGGTAAATATTTTCTCAGCAGCGATACATGAAATACATTATGTAATTGCTTCAATTCTGGAGGTAAATTTAAACGATATACTACTGGTCCAATTTTCTCGATCACTTCATACGGCCCCACAAATCTCGGGCTCAGCTTCCCCTTCTTCTTAAATCTCAACACTCCTTTTTACGGAGATATCTTCAAAAATACCCAATCACCAACTTGGAACTCGAGAGGTCGTCTTCTTTTATCAGCATATCCTTTCTGCCTGTTCTGAGCTACTCTGAGGTTCTCCCTAACCAATTTGATTCTCTCAGTAGTCAAGTTTATCATTTTTGGGCCATATATCTTTTTCTCTCCAACTTCTTTCCAGCATATTGGAGTTCTACACCTTCTACCATACAAAGTCTCAAAAGGTGCCATTCCAATACTAGTTTGATACTAGTTATTATATGCAAACTCGATCAAAGGCAAATAAGCTTCCCAGCTCATTAAGAAACTTATTACACTTGCTCTTAGCATATCTTCTAGTATCCTAATAATTCTCTCTGTCTGCCCATCATTTTTTGGATGAAAAGCTGTACTAAACTGCAATTATGTACCCATAGCTTCTTGGATACCCCTCCAAAATCTAGAGGTAAATCAAGAATCTCTATCTGATACGATACTCAAGGGTACTCCATGTAATTTCACTATCTCTACAACATACAACTCAGCCAACTTTTCTGGACTCTAAGTAGTTTTAATGGGAAGAAAATGTGAAGACTTAGAAAGTCTATCCACTATAACCCATATAGTGTCATGTACCCTCTGGGTGCGCGAAAGACCAGAGAAAAAATCCATACTCACATTTTCCTATGGCCACTCAGGTATTGGAAGAGGTTGTAATAAACCCGTTGGATGTCTATTCTCAGCCTTTACCTGTTGGCAAATCAAACATCTAGAAATATATTCTGCTACATCCTTCTTCATCCCTGACCACCAATAATTCTGTTTCAACCCCCTGTACATCTTATTATTACTCGATGCATGGAATATATCGAATCATGAGCCTCCCTTAATATCTCATTCCTCATCTCCACATCATTGGGAACACAAATTCTATGCCCCAATACTACCATACCATCTTCTCTGATTCTAAACTCAGTCGGCTTCCCACTCAACATTTTCTACCTGATTTTCTCTATTCCCTCATCTTTACCCTGCAGCTGTAATAAACGATCAATAAGAGAAGATTGTATCACCATACTTGCCATTAATACTCCTCTATCATTGACACTCAATTGAATCCTCATTTTTCTTAATTCTATCATCAAGCTAGTATTATGACTCCTAATAGTAGTTAATCTCCCGATAGCTTTTCTACTCAATTACATTAGCCTTTCCGGGATGATAATGAATTGTACAATCATAATCACAAATTAATTTCATCCACCTCCTCTGCCTTAAATTCAACTCCTTTTGGGTTGGTAAATGTGTCAAGCTTTTATAATCAGTAAAAACTTCACACTTGGCTCCATATAGATGGTCTCCAAATCTTCAAAGCAAAAACTATGGCAACCAATTCTAAATCATGGGTTGGGTAATTCTTCTCATAGTTCTTCAGTTGCCTAGATGCGTAAGCTATAACTCTCCCATGTTGTATCAACACACATCCCAACCCTTGATGTGACGCATCATTATAAACCACAAATCCTTCATCACCAGAAAGAAGCACCAATACTGGGGCAGTAGTCAGTTTCTTTCAATAGCTGAAAATTCCTCTCATATTCCTTAGACCACCTAAACTTCACATCTTTCCTGGTCAACCTAGTCAAAGGTCCAGCAATCATAGAAATTTTTTGAATAAATCTCCTATAGTAACCAGTCAACCCCAAAAAGCTTCTAATTTCAGTTACACTCGTGGGTCTTTCCCAATTCAATACTACTTTTACTTTATGTGGGTCAACTGCTATCCCCGCTCCTGATACAACATGCGCCAAGAAAGATATTTCGTTCAACCAGAACTCACACTTCAAGAATTTTGCATACAGTTTCTCCTCCTCAAAATCTCTAACACTATCTTCAAATGTTGCATATACTCCTCTTCATTCCTGGAATATATCAAAATATCATCAATAAATACAATTACAAATCTGTCTAGGAATGATTTAAACACTCGATTCATAAGGTCTATAAATGCCACAGGAGCATTGGTCAACCCAAAAGGCATCACTAAGAACTCGGATGGCCATAACGTGTCCTAAAAGCAGTTTTAGGCACGTCCCCCTCTTTTATCCTCAATTGATGATAACCTGACCTCAGGTCTATCTTAGAGAACACTCTAGCTCCCTGTAACTGCTCGAATAAGTCATCTATCATGGGAAAAGGATATCTATTCTTGATAGTGATCTTATTCAATTGTCTATAATCAATACACAACCTCAAAGTCCCATCCTTCTTCTTGAGAAATAACACAGGGGCTCCCCAAGGTGACGTACTAGGTCGGATACACTGTTTATCTAGCAACTCTTGAAGCTGAACTTTCAACTCTCTCAATTCAACTGGTGCCATCCTATAGGGTACTATGGATATGGGTGCTGATTCTGGAATAACCTCAATAGAAAACTCAATCTCTCTATTGCGAGGCAACCCAGTCAACTCTTCAGGAAAAACATCAGGAAAATCTTTTACTACCAAGATTTCTTCTAACTTCTTACCATCTTTGCTAGAATCCACCACATATGCCAAATACCCCTCACAACCCTTCCTTAACCATTTACTAGCAGTTAAGGTAGAAATAAGACAATTAGCAAGTATCCTACGTTCTCCCTGAAAATTAAACTCTTTCTGTCATGGTATTTTGAACACCACATTTTTCCTAAAACAATCTACCTAAGCATGATATGCAGATAGCCAATTCTTCCCCATAATTAAATCAAAATCTGTCATATCTAAAGGTAATAAATCAACTTCAAATTCTCTATCAGCAATATTAATCATACAACCTCGATAGATTGTTCTGATAAGAACCTTATCTCCCATAGGAACCTCAACAATAATGGCATGCATCAAAAGACTAGTACTAGCACTAATAGATTTTATATAACTACTAGATATAAAAGAATGGGTTGCAGCAGGATAAATCAATAATCTAGCAGGCCTACCAAGGATAGAGATCGTACCCATAATAACATCAGGTGTAGCTTGTGCATCCTGTTGGGTCAATGCATAGACTCTGCCATCTCTGGACTGACTCTGACTGCCACGTCCTCGCTCTGCTACTGATCCACGACCTCTGCCCCACACACCCCCTGATCCACCACCTCTCTCCATCGATCTCTGATTACACCCAAAGTATAACGCAATTATTATAGTACAGCTGTGGGGTGTCGATTCCATAGGGAAACAAGTTAATTACAAAAGAAGGTGTAAACTTTAACTCAAACGATAAAAGATTAAATGAGAGAATCTGAGTTGTGAGCAAATTGTGTAAATAGATTGAATAATATAAATAAGAAACAACAAGGTTCTGGAAATCCTCCCTAGGTTCGTTACTCTAATCCTAACTTGATTCAGTTGTTTTTATCTCGATTGCAAGTTTCACATCCCAAACAGGCAATTGGAAAATATTCAATTAAAGCACATTTATAAATCTTAATGTAATTGTTATGAAATCTTCTTTACTTTCAAGCACACATGACCTAACTTATAAATTATCAAGAGACGACGATATATCTAAATGACAATACCGCAGCAATGGAAAAATCTATAAAAGAGATCCACCGGACTCAATCACACCCAAACAGGTACACATAAGAAAAGCATGACTGAACTTATATGGAAAAGAAGCATGCAATCACCGGAGTAATAATAAATCTACTAATTAAATTAAGAACAAAACATAACAATGTTGAACAAAAATAATTCCACTACAACTGAATCAAATAAAGAAAAATAAGAACAACTACACCTAGGGATTCATCCCTTCGCCTTGCTTGGAGACTAGCCAGCCATGGGGCTCATGCTTCCTTGAGTTGCCTTCAGCGATCATCCTCAGCTTGCCTTCCAAATTTATACTTTCAGATTGCTCCTAAAGGCCCTATGGAGTCATTCTCTGATTATTTCAGATGAGCTCCGATTGATGCATTTCAGCTGAGCAGAGTGGGTCTTTATATAGGCAAACTCCCAGAATGCTATGTGTTATCTAACCGATGTAGGATACTGTCCGGGTGCGCTCGATCGCAGCCCGAGTGCGATCAATCGCACATGCGCTCGATCGCGGCTTGTGCACTCGATCACATATGCGCTGCAGAGTACCTTGCTCGATGTGGGATGTGCACTCGATCGCAATACAGGCAGCAATCCCTCTTGTCCTTCCAGAAGCATGGGATTTTGGCGTTTTAAGCAACGATTGCTTCTTTTTCTCTTTTAAACTCAAAGTGCCTGAAAATGCACTGAAATAAGTCAGTGGTCCAATAATATCACTTTAGAGTTATAAACACATAAAAGCACAATAAAGACCGAGATCAATCCTAAAATGCCAATAATTAATCACTGTTGAGATACATTTTATGACTCTCATCACAACCCCCAACTAGCGAATTGCTAGTCCCTAGCAATTCAAGCGAAACTAAGAGATGAATTCTATGGTGGGAATCAAAGTAAATGAAAAGCAATATTAGTGTTAACCAAGAGTAATTCACATTTTTTTTCAAAAATTTGCACATAACACACGGCACAAAAAATCATTAAATTTAACCCAAATCCAAAAGTAATCCAAACATCAATCTTGAAATTGTTATTGACTCTTAACATCCATCTTACCACAAACCATTAATCCAAGCATCCGGATGATTTTATGCATAACATTCATGAATACAAATCTTGGTCTCTAAAAACATAATAAATAGCGTGACGTCAATCACAAAAACAAGCTCCATATGCTCACATTTCAAACCACTCTCCACTATTGTAGAAAAATCACACTACATTGGATCAAAAGGTCTTTAATAAGCTTGTAACGTTAGGCTAAGGTAAAGGCTAAAGAAGAATGGGAAAGATTCACAAGTAAAAGAACTCAATCACTTAGCTTTAAACACAATTACTTTAAGCACTTGATAACCTTTACTTCCACACCCAACTCTTTCAACCATTTTTCGAGCATTTCTTTCAACAAATCACCATTTGTTTTCTTTTCTTTTTCTTTCTTTCTTCTTTCTTTGCCATAATTCATTTTTTTTATTTTTTATTTTGGCACATAACCATTCACTTTATTTTTCATCATCATTTTTTTTTCTTATCTTTTCCACAACCCCTAACTTATCTCCTTTAATGTACTTGGGTTGTGGTAGTGATATTTTTTCATATTTCCACCCTTACTCCTTTTAAGTGCTTCTCACAACATGTGTATAACTAAGTTCTTTTAAAAGAAAGGTAAGGATAAAATATTTTTTGGCTCATAAAGGTAAGTAAATGGTTTATCTAAAGAAACAAGGCTCAATTTTTCTTTTCAAGATAAATGCTCAAATAGGTGACTAGTGATAAATATAGCAATGGTAGGTTTGAAAGGCTCAAACTGTTCAAAAATGGCCTATATCATATCCTAAATAGTGTGCATTCTAGGAATTCGCCTCAAGTGGTTATCAAGTAAGTTCTAGAGCTTGTCAAGACTGCAAAAATATTCACAAAATAATCACACATAAAACTTTTCTAGATGTTATAGTCTAATCATACAATCTTACCACAAACTAGAGTCTCTAACCAAATGAAGATTGATGCTTAAATTAATTTCAAACTGAAGCAAGATTTAACTTCTTCTACATGCTATCTACTATCTCAATTATGCTCATATCATTGACAAGTAAATTGACTCTAGGGCTAACACAAAGCATGCTAGACAAAAACAAAGATGGCACCAAGCAGTTCAATGATATGCAATAAGAAATGTATATCTTCCACCCCCAACTTAAGATAAGCATTGTCCTCAATGAAAAAGCAAAAGTTAAGGAAACTCCCTTTTTAACCAATGGTGCGTGGAGTTGAAAGTTGTGCACGATCATTTGAACTGCTTCGTTTATTTGTCCCTGAAAAATAAATACTAAATTAAAACTGAAAAACAGCAAAACAATAATAATAAACAAGAAAAAGAAATATGAAAAACAGTAAAAGTAAAAGGATACGTTGTGGGCTGCCTCCCATGAGCACTAAGTTTTACGTCTTCAGCCAGACGCTCTTATTCCCTCATTGAAAAACATAGGTTGAATGCATCCGCCACTGCTTCATTGCCAAATTCGGTGCTTCTATGCTTGGGAGGGGCCTCAAGGATGCCATCAGTAACATCCGCAAATTTTGACTCGATATGTGCTCTGGTGAAGCCATGGGTGGGGGTGGACTCCAATAGATTAAGATGCTAGACCTTTTCCATGAATGAATCCATCATGTATGCTTGGTGGCTTTCGTCCACATCCTCTGATTTCTTCGTTGTTGAGATGTGTAAGGACTTACCATTTACTGTCTTAATGGCATTCACCTCCTTCAAATTCTGTTGCGCCAGGTGCTGACCATGGGATGTGGACTGAGCTTGAGCAGGGAACTTACCTTACTCAGTCACACTCAAGTAGCTCATTAATTTGGACACTTGGCTCTTAATTTCTTTATGCTCTTCCATCACCTGCATAAATAATGCCTCAAACTTTTGGTTTGTCTTACCTTGTGCCTCTATAAAGGCCTGTAAGGTGTCTTCTAGTGAGTTCCTAGAGGATGAGGGTGCATGATAAGGTGCAGGGGATGATCTAGGGGGCTGTGCATGCTAGTTTTCAGATTTTCAGCTGAAGTTGGGGTGATTTCGCCACCCCGGGTTATAAGTATTAGAGAAAGGTGCAAGAGGCTTCTTGTACATCCCTAAGGCATTACATTGTTCCTCATACTACCCTCTCATATCAACAAATATGGGGCATTTTTGGAGGAGATGATCTACCTCACCACACACAAAACATAGTTCAAAAGATTTTGCATGATTAACCACATGTGTTGGCTTTAAGCTCTTAGTCTTTAACTCATTTATCTCCCTAGTGAGCATCTCGACCTTGGATCTAAGGTTATCCTCTTCCCTAAGATGGTAAATTCCACCACCATTTAGGTGCCCTATAGGTCATGACCTATTTGTGCTTTCAGTAGTACTAGGTCCAGTCCAAGTGTGAGCTTTTTTAGCAAGCTCATTGAGGTACTCTATGGCCTCATCAGGATTTTTCTTTAAAAACCCACCATTACACATCATCTTTACGAATTGGCGCTCTCTATAGGTAAGTCCCTCATAGAACTAGCTCACTAAGCGCCAACTCTCATACCCATGGTGAGGGCACATACTCAATAACTTCTTAAATCTCTCCCAAGACTGATATAAAGTCTCACTATCCTTTTGTGCAAAGGTGGAGATTTGCCTTTTCAAAGTGTTGGTCTTATGTTGAGGAAAGTATTTTTTAAAGAAAGCACGAGTCATCTCAATCCATGACCCAATAGATCGTGGTCTAAGTGAGTATAGCCAACTCTTGGCTCTATCCTTTAAAGCGAAAGGAAAGAGCTTAAGTTTCATAATGTCATAAGTTTCGTTTTGACTATGAAAAGTCGTAACTACTTCCTCAAACTCTCTAACATGCACATATGGGTTTTCATTATCCAAGCCATGAAATGTAAGGAGTAATTGAATCATCCCTGGTTTAAGATCTAATTAGCGAGTATTGGCTGGAAACATGATGCATGATGGTATGGCTGTGTGTGTAGGGTAGAGGTATTCCTGAAGTATCCTAGCAACATTCTCATTATGGTTATCGGTCATGTTAACAAAATCCTCTAGATTCTCCCTTGGGTTTTCTCTATAGGTTGATCTAAGCGAGGTTTCACTATCAGACTCGGAAGGAGAGAGTAATTCTAGCTCAGGTCCTCTAATGAATCTACCTCGCAGATCTCTTTTCTAAGCATGCACCAAATGAATCAGAGAGGAAATAAATAAAACAAGAATTTTTTTTTTTTTTTTTTTTACCGTCACACTCAAAGTTGACAAGCTTCCTTGTACTTAAGCGTGTTTCCCCGAAAACGGCGCCAAAATTTGATTACACCCAAAGTATAACGCGATTATTGTAGTACAGCTTTGGAGTGTCGATTCCATAGGAAAACAAGTTAATTACAAAAGAAGGTGTAAACTTTAACTCAAATGATAAAAGATTAAATGAGAGAATCTAAGTTGTGAGCAAATTGTGTAAATAGATTGAATAATATAAATAAGAAACGACAAGGTTCCGGAAATCTTCCCTAGGTTCGTTACTCTAATCCAAACTTGATTCAGTTGTTTTTATCTCGATTGTAAGTTTCACGTCCCAAACAGACAATCGAAAAATATTCAATGAAAGCACATTTATAAATCCTAATGTAATTGTTATGAAATCTTCTTTACTTTCAAGCACACATGACCTAACTTATAAATTATCAAGAGACGACGATATATCTAAACGACAATACCGCAACAGTGGACAAATCTATAAAAGAGATCCACCGGACTCAATCACACCCAAACAGGTACACATAAGAAAAGCATGACTGAACTTATATGGAAAAGAAGCATGCAATCACCGGAGTAATAATAAATCTACTAATTAAATTAAGAATAAAACATAACAATGTTTAACAAAAATAATTCCACTACAACTGAATCAAATAAAGAAAAATAAGAACAACTACACCTAGGGATTCATCCCTTCGCCTTGCTTGGAGACTAGCCAGCCATGGGGCTCATGCTTCCTTGAGTTGCCTCTGGCCTCTCAACGATCATCTTCAGCTTGCCCTCCAAATTTATACTTTCGGATTCCTCCTAAAAGCCCTCTGGATTGCTCCTAAAGGCCCATCTGGAGTCACTATCTGATGATTTCAGATGAGCTCCAATTGATGCATTTCTGCTGAACAGAGTGGGTCTTTATATAGGCAAACTCCCGGAATGCTATGTGTTATCTAGCCGATGTGGGATACTGTCCGGGTGCGCTCGATCACAGCCCGAGTGTGATCGATCGCACATGCACTCGATCACACTGCTTGTGCGCTTGATCGCAATACAGGCAGCAATCCCTTTTGTCCTTCCAGAAGTATAGGATTTTGGCGTTTTAAGCAATGATCGCTTCTTTTTCTATTTTAAACTCAAAGTGCCTGAAAATGCACTGAAATAAGTCAGTGGTCCAATAATATCACTTTAGAGTTATAAACACATAAAAGCACAATAAAGATCGAGATCAGTCCTAAAATGCCAATAATTAATCACTGTTGAGATGCATTTTATGACTCTCATCAATCTCGTTCCAACACTCCCCACACTTATGTCAGCAGATTTCCCAGCTGGACAATCTGTAGCCACATGTCCTCCCTTACCATATACAAAGCACATCTGTAAAGGGCAATTCCGAGCCAGATACCCCTCCTGATTACATTTAAAGCATTCCCTTACTTCTCGATCATACATTATGTTACTACTTTCCCCTGGTGGCATATTTATTCCTCTATCATAACTCCCAGTTCCCATAGCTTGCCTCACAAATCTAGGGGTCCCTCTAGTATTGCTATGAGCTACAGAAGCAACAGATCCTACCTCCCTTTGACTCTGCACCATAGTTCCTTGTGACAAGGAACGCCCCTTCTGGGGTGGTCTCCCACCCTGTACATCGATACTGTTACCTCCTCTAGGTCCCTCAAATCTAAACCTCTTCAGCCAATCCCTCCTATCTCTCAACTCCATCAGGTCCTTCTCAATTTGCAATGCTTTATCCACCAACACGGCATAATTCTCTATGCCCATATAAGAGTTTAGTCAGAATATCATAGTGTAATCCGTCCAAAAATCTCTTACATTTTCTCTCCTCCATATTCACTAACTCAGATAAAAACCTTAACAGGGCTGTGAATTTACTATCATATCAACCACCAATAAATTTCCCTGCCTTAGGTGAATAAAGTCTCTTTCTTGTTGTGCCCGTAAGGTATCTGGGAAGTACTTTGCAAAGAACTCGTCCTTAAACTTACTCCAGGTCAAAGGTTGATATACCCGTGTACTTACCCTGGGCAAAATATCCTCCCAACATTGAGAAGCTTCACCCTCCAACATAAAGGAAGCAAAAGCCACCTTCTGTCTATTTGATACCGGTAAAACCTCAAAATATTTCTCCACGTGCCTAATCCATTGTTCAGCTTCCACCGGATTTACTGATCCTCTAAAAGTCTGAGGTTTAAACTTAACAAACCTCACAAAACAATCCCTTTGCATCTCATTTGCAAATACTCATCCCTCAGGAACCTCTTGCCTCACCACATCCGGTTATCTTTTATCCCTTTCCTCTAATCTTTTCTGCAAATTAGCAGCCCTTTCTTCAGCTGCATTCATCCTCTCTATAGCATGATTAAGAGCCTCTCTCAATTCATCATTCCTACCCTTAGATATTCTCCCAGCTCTACTTGTACTAGCTGCACTATCACCATGTTCCCTTGTGGGAATCACCGACTCAATTTCTTCCTCTGCTTCAGCCCTCCTAAAAACTGGGGGTTTACCACGTCCCCTCTGATTCTGAATGCTACCTCTAGCTTTCGCATGACCACGTGTCATCCTCGGACTCTGCATTTAAGAATATAATTTATTTAGATCTTCCACTTTTTAAGTTCTCATGCAGTCTATAGAATCTTAAAACCTAATGCTTTGATACCAAAATTGTAACGACCCATCCCGGGTTGGCCACCCCCGAGAAGGTGTCATCACATTTTGAGAATCCCAGCACGACAGATATATGCAACAATAAATAATACCAACAGAAAATTTTTATTTTAAATCCTCAACAGTGGAGATACAAAATCCGATATTAATTTACACATAATATATAAAATGCATGAATATTTACAAATAAAATATTTATTTCATTTTCTCAATAGTTTGAGGATATTGACACGTACGTAGCTTATAGAGAATGAATTCGTCTGACCATTAACCTCACCAGACTACTTGTCCTGTTTGCTACCTGAAATCATTGTACAATGAGGGGTGAGCTTCATAAGCTCAGTGATTTAAATTTACTAAAAGTATTCCAATTTCATAAATAGTCCGGTAATATTTAATCATTTATTTCTCTTATAACTGGATAATAACATAATGTCTAAACATTTAATAAATTTCTATCTTATCATATTTCTACATCTTTTTCTCACTGTAACAATCTCTTTGTAAGGCCAATCCAACTATAATTAAATTTACCATAATACCTCACACATCAGCATTTCAATAAATGCAAGCAATAATTAAAGCAGATGCAATGTGTGAATGATTACGATGAGGATGTCTCCCCACCTGCCGACGTGTTATTATTATCTTAGATCGGCCCTTTCCTAGTTTTTTACCGCTTATCCCGGTTGTCACGGAATTTATTTACAGCATATACTGGTTATCACGGTGTCCCTTTTAATTCCAGCATATACCAGTTGTCACGGTTGTTCCATTAGACCGGTCCCTTCCTGGTTCTTTCGGTTATATTATTAAATGCATATGTGCATGAATAATGATATGAAACATGTATATGGACAGTAATATAAATAACACAGGAACTCCAATTATTTAAAATTAGCTATCATGTCTTTCCTCAACTTATTACAAAAATTCCACTAAATTCCCCTCATAATAATTCATATCAAACCATTCATCTTAACTTGTCAAGATTAACAAAATTTCATCTCCTCATAATTCATATTACACATCAACCATAGCTCATTAAGAATTTCACTTATTACTTTTATTATTAAATCTACTTATTATTACCAAAAATATTATTTCTTCCTTGATAATTTACTACATGTCCAAAATTTATATCCTACATATCAATTAAATTTTATGTACCACTAAAGCATAACTAACAATTTATTTTAATATTATTACTAGATATTCGATTTTCTTATTTAGATTACTTAAAGTAAATCCAACTCACCACGTAACACTTAAAGTTACCCGTGGATCACTTCTTTGCCTTTCCCGTTCCTCTTCGAAATTTCCCCCGGTGGCTATTCGTCAACACCTGACATAATATTTGTATTAAATTTCTAATTATTTTTTCAATTTTTCATAAAACTACACCCTTTGAAAATTCCCACTTTAACTTTCGAAAATTTCATAAATACTAAAAAAATCAAAAATACAAAATTACGTTATTACCTTCTATTTTTCTGATAGCTTCCCGCGATTTTCTATAAAATTTCACTGTAGCTCCTTCACAATTTTACTTTCCCAATTTTTCTTTTGGTCTCCAAGTATTTGAAGAAAACGAGTAATTTTAAAAGGAACTATGAAATCTACTAAGCACCTTTACGATTACACTGTATATATATATATATATATATATATATATATATATATATATATATATATATATATATATATATATATATATATATATATATATATATATATATACATGAACCAAAGTTTGCTTTTTCTAAAAATATCTACAGCCCCCTAGTTCTCTTCCATGAAATGCCTTTGCTGGAAGGCATGTATTGATCCTAATATACACTTGGAACTCAACAATTTAGTTGGCTCATGTTTACTGTTCATTTTTTAAAAACTTTATTTTGTCTTTTTTTACTTTTTTGCCTTCTGGAACAGTAATGTCCGGAGATTTTTTTTTTTTTTTTTTTTGGTCTCCTTAACCTTGTCTTCTCCAAACTTTTTCAATCTTTTGAGACATTCAAATACTAATAAACCTTCCACATAGACTTTATTTTAAATTTCATGTCGTATTTATTAAATTACTTATTTACCCTTATTTTATAAATACGGGTATTATATAGATAGATGAGTCTCATAATGAGACAATTTTGATGATAGATAAATAGAAATGATGATATAATAAATAATTATATTATTGATTGTTTATATGATGTAAAATTTATGATGGTATTAAATTGATAAAATACATGAGATATATGTATTGAAAGATGATAGCCTAATAATTTATTTATTAAGAGAAATTGATAAATGATTGAATTAAAATTTGAGAATAGATAGATAGTTAATTATGCTTATTTAACAATGAATGAATATAACTAGAAGTATACAAATCGAGTACTTCTAGTAAATTTAATTGACTTAGCTTATGAAGCTCACTTATCATTGTTAAATTATTTTAGGTAGCAGGCAAGACAAATAGATTTGTGAGCTGAGATTCAAACTGAGTTATTATCTGTAAGTCTCGTGGTCCACATCCTCAAACTAATGGAAGAAAAAAATTTGTAAATATTCATGCATAATATGTTATATATATATATATATATTGTTTCAGTTGGGATATTAATAATGTAACTCCCCTGTTGAGGGTTGAGGATTGATGTATGTATATATTTTCAGTCGATGTTTGTTTTTATATTATTACATATATGTGTCGGGCTGTGATTTCAAAATGTGACAACACCATCTCGAGGGTGGTCAACTTAGGATGGGTCCTTACATATGCAAACCATAAAGGCTCTGCTCATGATGAGAGGGTAGTTTTTCTTATTTTCTTTTCTCAAGATTTTGACATGTAAGTTCTGCTTGAATTTTTTTATTCTCAATCAATTGGGAAAAAATGATTTTGACATGAGCATATATGGTAATTAATAGAGGAAAGAGGTGACAAGGAATGAGAGAAATAGGGTTTAAGGGGGCATTCAAAAATCAAACAAAAGATCTAGAAAATAAAAAAGAAAAGAAGGATTTTGTGGACAATACCATTTTCTCCCTTCTTATCTTGAAGTTAAACAAAAGACATGAGCATTCCTGTTTACTCCATCATCAATAAGATAAGGAAAAGAGAAAAAAAAACACATAATTAGCCCTCATATTTAAATCGATGACCGTCTTTCATACCCATGCCATTGCTAGAAGCCTAGGTGTCATCCTCACAGCTTTTTCATCGTGCCTAAATTATGTCGCCTTTTTTACATGGTGTCTGATTGGGAAGAATAGATTGGCCTAGCATACGATCTTTAAAATACAAATGGGATTTCAATTAAGAGGCATTCTTTTTGTGATCTATTTGAACATTGTTAGCACTAACATTATTTGTTGGTTTGTTAGCGTTGGCGCGGGTTGTTGCGACGATTTAGGGTTATATCGGAGATAAAGAAGGAGAGAAGGAAAAGAGAGAATAGGATAAAAGAGAGACGGTGCATTAAGTCAACTGAGTTAGGTTATGTTAGTTCAATTTAAGTAAGGGTAAATTGGATAATTCATAAGTTTCATTAGGTTTTAACAAATTATGTTAGGTCAAATATGATGAAGCTAGGTTTGTGTAATTTCTTATATCATATGTATGTTTATATAATTACCCCCTAAACTCATGTATAAAAATTTATTTATCCCTTATTTTTAATACATTCATATGTTTGACAATCTTTTGTCTACTCAAATTTGGGCTATTGTTACTCTATTATTTTTGTGTATGACTTTTCTCGTTACTCTTAACTATTTCCAAAGAAAAATAAATCTAAAGTTTTTCAGCATTTTTTCATCTTTAAAGCCCTTATTGAAAATCAATTTTCCACAAAAATAAAAAATTTCAAAGTGATGGTGGTAAGGAATTTGATCAAAATCCTTTCAAACAATTTCTTGCTTAACATGGAATTACTTTTCGCATGTCGTCCCCTGACACACCAAAACAAAATGGTGTGGTCAAACGCAAGTATAGGCATATTAGTGAGATGACACGCACCTTGTTAATTCAAGCCTTCATGTCTAACTCCTTTTGGGTCGATTCCATCTTCACTACTTTTATAATCAATCGTCTTCCTACCCCACTGATAAATAATCACACTCCATCTGAAAAATTCTTTTCCAAACTTCCTGATTACTTTTTCTTTTGTGTGTTTGGATGTGAATGCTATCCTAAGCTCACTACCCATGCCACTCATAAATTAGCACCTCAATCCAAGAAGTGTGTTTTTCTTGGCTATGCTCACAATTACAAAGGTTATAGGTGTCTTGATCCTATAATTGGTACGGTCTATACTAGTCGGCATATTGTTTTTCATGAGCTCTTATTTCCCTATCCCTTCTTAATCAAGCATATCTTTAGTTCTGCCACAACCACTTCGTCCTCTCTTCCCCTTATACTTACTTCTCTCGAGCCTTTCCATCAACCCCACATCCAACCCGTTCCTTCTTCTTCCTATTCCAACTCACTACAACCAACGCCTGCCTTGTCTCCACCTCTTCTCTGTCCCCTATAGAATCCTCTCTATATCCTATACAAACCACTATTATTACTTCTCCCTTACTACATATCTATACTCATTTGACCTCTTCAATGCCTTACAGTATCACTACCTCTGAACTTCCTGGCCCTAATGCGCCGTCTGTCCCTATATCCTGCTTTATCTCTACGTCGGTCTCTCATCACTCTATGATTTTTTGGTCAAAAACTGGTATTCATAAGTCCAAACAATTATTTTCTCTATCCACTTCCCTCTTATTTTCTAAACCAACTTGTTTTTCTTAGGCTATTAAAGCTCCTGAGTGGCACTCTACCATAGTAAATGAATTTAATACTCTTCTAACCAGTCACACTTGAAAGCTTGTCCATATGATCTAATGAAAAACTTATTTGAGTGTAAGTGGATTCACATGATTAAATATCGTTATGATGGGTCCATGAAGCGCAACAAAGCGAGGTTGGTAACTCAAGGCTTTCATCAACAACTAGGTATTGATTATCATGAAACTTTTAGTCCAAGTGTCAAGCCCACTATTATTCGTAATGTTTTATCATTAACTATTTCTAAGTCTTGGGTTATTAGACTACTTGATGTTAAAATGCTTTTTTTCATAGTTATCTTGACGAGGAAATTTATATGAAACAACTTCCCGGATTTGTTGACGCTTTGTGCCCAAATCATGTTTATAGACTACAAAAAGATCTTTATGGTCTTTAACATGCTCCTCGGGCCTGGTTTAAAATTTTTTAGTTTTTTTTTTTCTTGTCTAATGGTTTTTGTTTTAGTCATTCAGACACTTATATGTTTGTGTTATGGCGGTACTCTTATTTTATTGGTATATATCGATGACATAATTCTTATCGATAACAATTCTTCTGTTTAACTTCATTCATACTCTCTTTCAAAATTTCCCATGAAGGATCTAGGTGATATTTATTATTTCTTGGGCATTGAAGCCTAACGATCCACGTCTAGTCTTTTCCTCTCTCAAACTAAATATAACATGGATCTCTTATCTAAATTCTTTATGTCCTCTGCTAAACCCATTCAAACACCACTGCCGTTGAAGGGCCAACTTCCATTACATAAAAGCGAATTATTAGAGGACACATCTAAATATAAGAGTATGGTAAGGGTCTACAATACTTAACCATGTCTCGACCTGATATTGCATATGCCGTGAATTTTGCTAGTAAGTTTTTGAATGCTCCTCTCACTTCTCATTTGCAAACAGTTAAATGAATTTTGTGTTATCTTCGTGGAACTACTAATCATGGTCTTTTTTTATTTGTCTCGAAATATTTTTCTCTTTCTTACTATATAGATGCCAACTAGGTCAGATGCTTTGACAACCGATGCTCCATGACAAGGTACACCATCTTTCTTAGTCCTAATCTTATCTCTTGAAAAGTAAAGAAACAACCAAAAATTTCCAGATTTAGCACTGAATCTAAATATCTATCTCTTGCATATGTTGTGGCTGAAACGTATTGGATTCGTCAGCTTTTCCATGACTTACATGTTTTCCTGTTACAACCCGTTCTGGTACATTATGATAACATTGACGCTAACTATCTTGCTGCTAATCCTGTATTTCAAGCCTACACAAAGCATATTGAAATTGACTTCCACTTTGTGGGTGAAAATTTTGCTCAAGGTGATCTGGTTATTCTGTACATTCCTACAATTGCTTAGCTTGCAGATATTTTCACCAAAAGTTTGTTGTCCTCTCTGTTTCTTCAACATAAGGGCAATTTCTCTATGGTTTTACCCCATTTGGATTAAGGGGCATGCAACTGTATAAAATGCTATATATATATAACCTAGGGATATAAATGTAACTACACCACCTTTATCTATATATACAAAGTTATGTCGTTGGACGTAGCTAACAACCTTTTAACCTAATTCTAATCTTTTACACATTTTTTGGTGATTTAAGTTGCATTTAAACAACTCCTAAACAAGGCTAGAAATGGTTTTAAATCGAATAAGTGCGACAAATGATAGTATGTCATAACCTTCAGGTAAGGACTTGTAGTTTCAAAACCTATAGATACCCCTAGAAATATTCATAATTTGATTTAAGATAATAGATAACCCCCACCATTAAATCTCAGTTAGTCAAATCTGTTAATTTTGGTCAACAACTACTCCAAGTCAGCATTATCAGCATTTATTTGGAAATATCCCCATAATACTCTTTAGTGCTTTTATGATGGCAAATCCCATAAAACCATTGCGATCTATCTGCAACAGTCGGTGAAGATAGTAACAGTTCCAAGGTAATTGCTTTGGGAGATCGTGAAGAAGAACAACCCTTTCTTGGCGAAACAATTCGGGAGAGGCACTGCAGGCATCTAGTTCAGTAAGAAGAGCAACAATGTTTTATCTCATTTTACAACTCCAACAGTTTCAGGGCTTTCATGTTTGATAAAAAAAAATCCCATAAAATAGTAAGCAAAATCATATACGAAAAGCTCTAATATATTAGAAAGAAAATCTTTGATCTCATTTTACAAATCCAAATTCAATCTTCGTTACAATTATTTTTCCTTTGAATATCCAAAAGAAAAACAACTTTTAGTATGGGGATGTCAACAAAGGTGAAACATTTGTTGACTGTACTCTTGGTTTATTTAGCTGCATCATCTAATTCAGCTAACTGGAGCTAGAATTCACAGATTATAAAGCCATGGTGCACGTTTGCTCACACGATTGGCCCACCCCAAGCCTCTCTCAAGGAAACCTTGGCGATTGTTGACGAGTGCATGGGCAAAAAGTATCAGATCCTGTCTTTGACAAAGGCACCATTAAATTTGTTTATTTGAAGAAGGTATCATTTATAAACAACTTAATTTTGTATATTTGTTGGTAATTAGTTTCTTCAAATTAATTTGTCCTCTTTTTCTTTTGATTCAATTGTTCTTAACAAAGATGCTGATTCAGTTGGTTGATGATTCTTGTTTATGCTTCATTAAATTAAATCAAAATATGGAACAGAGGTTACCCTTTCATATGGAATTTTTTTTTGGAAAATGAAAGAAATGAAGTGTTGACTTGTCATCTGCGTATGATAATATATGCGAGGGAAATTATGTTATTTGCATTTCTCTATCAAAACTTAACGGAGGATTAACAATCAAACCTACTCCTGGAGGTTATCTATAGGTTTTGAAACTACGAGTTCTTATATGTAGGTTAGACCATACTATGAGTGAGTAAATATAATTTTCTTGACAAATACATAGACATTAAAATTGTTCATGATATGAATGTGATTATTAGTCTCTATATGGATTATCTCTTAATTTTTTTGTTCAAATTTAGAGATTGTCAAATAAACTAAATAATTACTTAATAGCAATTTTGGTATGGAAGATCTTGGTGAGGCTAACTTTATTTTGGGCATAAAAATCACTAGAACATGTGATGGTACATTTCTTAATCAATCACACTGCACTGAGAAAATCTTAAGAAAATACAATTATTTTGATTGCAAATATGTGAATACTCCTTTTGATCCTAACTTTCATTTGTATCATATTATTAATGATAATCAAATAATTAACCAAAAGGAATATGCTAGCATAATTGAGATTTTAAGATATGCCACTAATTGTACTAGACTTGACATTGCATATGTAGTAGTACTTGGTAGATTTACCAGCAGACCAAGTTCTAGCCATTGGCATGCCATTAAAAGAGTTATGAAATATTTAAGTGGCACTAAAGACTATGGTCTATTTTATAAAAATGATCATGCTGTAATTGAAGTCTTTTGTGACGCCAGTATTCACTTTGTTAGGTAATTAATTATTTATCACCAGTTAGTTTTTACTACTGGAGGTGGGGTAATATGTTAGAAATCGAAAAAACAACAAATAATAGCTAACTCAACTATAGAGGTTAATCTAATTTCTATAGCTTCAACTAGTGAGGAAGTTAATTGGTTATTTGAAATTCCTATGTGGGAAAAACTTGAATCTCTAGTCTTAATATATTGTGATGGCACTGCTGCTATTGGTAGAGTAAGTAATTGATATTATAATGGAAAATAAGACTTATAAGAAGAAAACAGAGTACTATAAGAACTTACTTTAGTAATGGTGTAATAACCTTTGATTACATTAAATCATTTGATAATCTTATAGATCTTTTAATCAAGGATCTTGTCAGAGAAAATGTCTTGATGACATCGAGGGGGATTGGGCTAAAGCCCAAAGATTTATAAACCAACTATGAGGATACCCAACCCGGGGACCATAGATTCTAAGAATTGGGTTCAATGGGAAAAATGAATCATAGGGTGGTTTGGTGGTGAGATGCACTAAATTTAGAGCAATAAGCTCTTAAACCCATCCCTAAGGTGTAAGTGTATCTATCTTATAATGAAATGAGAAGATGAGTTTTAAACTCTTAATAAAGATCCATAACTCTTATTATTGGAGTGTTATAATTATAGGAGTACCCTTGATGGATTTCACCTATGTGAGCTTGGAAGTGAGGCCACTTCCTAGGAGAACTAGGCTTGTTCTCTGCATGGCTCACTAAATCGAGATAAACACATGGCCATAACATGCTGGCTAATAAAGTTTATATCGATACTTGGACTTTTATGTGTGTGAAGTAATATAATATCTCTCTTAAGCAACCATAGTTCAAGGTCAAGTCCATTATTGGTTCCGGAATGGGAATAGCTGAATCATTAATGAAGGTTCAATGTAAAGCACACCTTCATGATGCATAATAGTCTATCTTTGTTCGATAATTTTATTTTTATAAATTTTAATTTTAATTAAAATTAGTGAGGGAATGTTATATATTTTTAATAAAAGTAAAAAAAAAAATAAGATCATGGTAGTAATTGGGAAATTAATGGTAGGTTTAATGGAAAAACCATTAACTGCACTAATCACCCCACTAAACTCCACTATTTCACCAACCTTCTTAACCTTAAGTCTATAAATACCCTTAGTTTGAAGAACCTAAAACACACCTAAAAAAAATCAAAAATCATCTCCGAAAACCTCTTTCTTGCATTCTTCTAAATTGCTCTCTTTAATTTTTTTTAGCAAAGAATGGTATATTTTGTGGAGATTTAGCATCTCTTTTAAGTGCAATATTGTGAGAGCAATACGACATAGTAAGGTTGGGCTATTGTATCCTGAAGGTGACAAGTCAGTAAACCAGTAACTCCCACAATGGTTTGAATCACCTTAAAAAGAGCGAGTGTCGCGCTTCAATCCATTGCTACGTAACTCGTTATTTTTCTCAAATATTTCTTATTTATTAATTTAAACAAATTATAATAATTTTCCAACAAAGATCATTACGATGAATCTATAATTAAAATATTTTGTGTAAATAAATTGCAAGATTTGATGCAGGGTCTCTTTTACTCGTCACATTCAGCTTGTAAGTTTTAAAAAACCAGTACCAAACTTTGTAACTTCTACTTAGGCTTGCTTCAATCAACAAGGCTCAACTCTTTTTTAAGTCATTTGATCAGTTTTGGCTTATCTTCTAGTGATCTCATGAAACTCTATTTTTATGCTTATTTGGAATTAACTTGATATTGTTATCCAACATGTTAGTTTTGGCTACTCAGCCAACTGAAAATCTTATCACAAATTTAAAGGGATGCTCATCTCTTACCAATTGAGAAATCTCAACCACATCAGAGAACACTTGTCTCGAAATGTATAATACCATATATGATCATCAATTAGAGATGATCAAGAATATATGGATAAGATCATATCTGATCATCAGATAGAGATGATCAGGAATTATGGATAAACATTATCCATATTTGAATTTTAAAGAGGCAATTATCAGGGGGCGGAGATGAGGCTGGAAACCTCTATAAATAGATGGAAAGGATCCCATTGTTGAACACGTTGAAATCAGAGCAAGAATCAATTATCATCAAAGCCCCTTATAATCTTCCATTTTCATTTTTCTTTTCATTGGTATTGTTATAGAAATTCCAAACACTTAAACCAAATATTGGTATAAGAGCCAAAAATTACCTACAAAAGCCAAAATTTTCACTCGAAACACCTCTAGTCGACTATATAGTCGATTAACAAAAGCACCAATCGACTACATACCCAACTAGTACAAGCTCTAGTCGACTACATAGTCAACCAGTTGAGGCACCAGCTGACTAGCAGCCCTCTAGTCACCTACTAAGTTGACCAACAACTCTCCAACCGCCTACCCAGTCGCCTAGCAATCTTCCAAACAATTGACCAGTCGACCATCCTTGAATTTGCACAACACACTTCTCTATTCCAAAAAGATCAGCTTATTTTTATGCTTTTAATTTCAAGCAACTAATTATTATTATTTTTGTCAAAATCTTCATATTTTAAAAAAAAATATTATTTTCAGTACGTCTATTCCGAAATGGCTAGTAAATTGATTGCTTCAGAATTAGCAAAAATTGAACGACTTAATGGTACCATTTATGATATGTGGAGTAGGAAAATTAGGTATGGACTGATCCATGACAACGTCAATTTTGTAATCGATGGCACTATTCCAACCCTTGCTGAGAATCTCACTGATGCTCTTAAAAGAGAGTTTAAGCAGTGGCAAGTAAATGGCAATAAGGCGAAAAGCCTTATGTTTATGTTCATGGAGGATAATCTCATAAAGATTTTTGAAAATTAAAAAACAGAAAAAGAGTTATGGATATCAAGGAAAAGTATGGCATAATTTTTGAGGTGAACATACAACTTCTTATTCATAACTACAATACCTATAGAATGAAGGAGAGTAAAAGTGTGATAGACTATTGTAATAAGATTATTATAATGGCCAAGGAACTGGAAATTGCTAGAAATCAGATTCTAGAGAAAATGCAGGTGGTACTACTCATTCATTGAACTCTGTTGTCACTACTCATATATATATGGCACTTTGAGTGTAAAAACTCATGGTGTTAAGAAATATTATAATACATTTATAGATGACTATTCCAAGTTTACTTATGTATATTTTATATCTTTCAAATCAGAAACATTTTAGTGTTTTAAGAGATATAAAACATAAGTAGAAAATCAACTTGGAAAGAACATTAAGGTGTTAAAGACTGATAGGGAGGGGAATACAATTAAGGTGATTTTGATAATTTTTGCATATAACATGGAATTATAAGGCATACGACTATGTTTTATACACTACAACAGAATGATGTGATAGAAATAAAAAAATAGAACATTGTTAAATATTGTAAGATGCATGTTGTCACACTCAAATCTCTCCAAAAGATTTTAGAGAAAGGCATTGATTACTACAAACGATATAGTGAATCGTATTCCCACTAAATATGTCGAGTCAACACCTTATGAGATATGGAATGGTCGTAAACCTGACTTAAGATGTTTTGATTCCATCTTAGTTAAGAGATAATTTGGATTTCAAAATATTGAAATATGTTTTCATAAGCTATTTTGAAAGGTCAAAAGGCTATAGGTTTTATCATAAAGAAAATGAGGTTATTAAAAGTACAAATGCTACTTTTCTAGAAAATCTAGAGAAAGAAGAACAAGTTTAGGAAGATAATGAACCATTATTTGTAATAGATGATGACAATTATGATGATGTTTCTGAGAATAACTTGAAACCAAATCCAATTATGGATGAAGAACCAATACCTATAACAGAACTGACCATAGAGGCACCACCTCCTTAACCTGTAATTGACAACAAGAGATCTAGAGCACCTCCCACTTGGATGAATGATTGTTACTTATATTTGTGTGAGTCATCATGGTTTTCTATGGACACAGACATTGAGGAATGTGTAGATCCCATGACTTTTGCTAAAGCAATGAAATCACAAGAATCGAATATATGGTTGGATACCATGAAAGAAGAAATTGATTCTAATGAAAAAAAGAGAGTCTGGGAGCTATGTGATTAGTGTTAGAATAGAAAGTCCATAAGTTGTAAATGGGTACTTAAACAGGAATTTTTTGTTGATGGGTCGATTTACAAATTCAAGGCCCGGCTAGTTGCCATAGGTTTTACACAAAAGTCATGAATAGATTTTTGGAAAACGTATTCTCCGGTAGCAAAGTTTGCATAAATCAGAATTATTTTGCATATTGTTACATGTCTTGACTTGGAGCTATTTCAAATGGATGTCAAGACTGTGTTCCTCAACGGAAAGTTGATGGAAAATATTTATAGGGACTAGCTTGAGGGATTTCAGGTGGAAGGTAAAGAGAATAAAGTTTATAAATTGAAGAAGTCTCCGTATGCTTTGAAACAATCATCTAGAGTGATATCTCAAATTTCAGGAGGTAATATTATAACTTGGTTTTGCCCTGAATAAGTTGGATAACTATGTTTATATCTGTAAAGGTGGGAACAATATTTGCATATTATCATTGTACATAGATGATATTTTGCTTGCTGGAAATGACATTGAAATGTTAAATAAAACTAAGTTGAAACTAAGTAATAGATTTGAGATGAAAGATATAGGTGAAGCAACATATGTTCTAGGAATACAAATCCTAAAGGATATAAAAACTAGATCATTGAGCTTAAATCAAGAAAGGTAATTGCTCAAAGTCCTTAAAAAATTTGGAATGCAGAATTGCACTCTGGGACTAACACCCTTAGTTATGGGGAAGAGATTGTCTAAAGACTAGTGTCCTAGAGAGGGACAAAAGTCTTTAGAAGTACCGTATGCTCAACGAGTTGGAAGCTTGATGTATGCTATGTTTGTACTCGACCACACTTAGCATATCCAATAAATTTGGTCAGTAGGTACTAAAGTAATCCTGGCCCAAATCATTGGAAAGCAGTTGAAAGAATATTGAAGTATTCGTGGGGTACCTTGCACTTTAAGTTAATATATCAAGATGATACACTTGAGGAAATTGGTTACTCTAATGCAGATTTCGGAGGAGAGAAAAATGACGGAAAATCCACTTCGAGACATTTGTTCATCTTTGGAGGCATAGTTGTTTCTTGGGGTAGCAAGAAACAATGATGTGTAGCAAGATATACATAGCAATCTGAGTACGTAGCATGTAGCATGACTGCTACTCAGGCAATCTGGATCAGATAGTTTTTTTTTTAATAGATTTGAATATAAATCTAATTGAAATACCAATATAAATTTACTGTGATAATCAGACGGCTATTAGTCTAATTTACAGTGGAGCAAATAGCTCGAAAGATCAACACATTGAAACACAATATCATTATATTCATGATATTATGGTGGTCAAAGTATCTTATATCTCTACTAACGATATGATTGCTGATCTATTGACGAAGGGTATTCGAGTAGAAAAATTTATCAAACACGTTAGTTTGATGGGACTTAGGAATATCTAAATCAAAAGAATATTTTTGTCACATCTCATTAATAGTAGGAATGTGTTATCTCATGGATAGTAGGAGCGTAACATCTCATGAATAGTGAGAGCATGTAGAGAAAGTAACGGTATAGTATCTCATGGATAGTGGGAGCGTACCTAAAATTTTGGCTAAGTAGCCAAGTGAGAGATGTTAGTTTTGGCTACTCAGCCAACTAAAAATTTTGTCTCAAATTTAAAGAGATAAATGTTCATCTCTTATCAATTCGGAAATCTCAACCAACATCAAATAAAGCTTATCTTGAAATGGATAAGACCTTATTTGATCATCAGTTAGAGATGATAAAAAAATATAGATAAGATCATATTCTAATCATCAGATAGAGATGATAAGGAAATATGGATAAACATTATCCATATTTGAATTTTAAAGAGGTATTTATGAGGGAGCGGAGATGAGGTTGGAAGCCTTTATAAATAGATAGAAAGGATCCAATTGTTGAACACGCTGAAATAAAAGCAAGAATCAGTTATCATCTAAGCCTCATATAATACTTCATTTTCCTTCTTCTTTTCATTGATATTTTTCTAAAAATCTCAAACACTTAAACCAAACACTTGTATCTGCTTGATATTGTTATCCAACAAGTAATTGAATGTGCAGCTGCACGTCATGTGTGGGCTGAATTAATTGATGAGTATAAGGTAGAAGGGTGTATGAGATATGAGCTGCTTGAATGGGTTTATGGATCTCTCAAGTTGTGGATCCATTGTGGAAGATATTAAGGTGGTGTTTGTTTTTATAAAGTATTAAACACTGAATGAGCATCTGAATAGTAATGAGCTAATAAGAGGTTGTGTCTAAATGCTGAATGGTTAAGTAGACTGTTTGATACCTAAACTTATTGAAATATCTGAATGTGTATTTTCTTTTTTTAATCCTCTTAACTATCAAGAACATAATTGTTTGTTGTAAATAAAAGTTTGTTACAGATCTAAGTAAAATTTGCATATTTCATCACAAAATATTCCCAATTTTTTTTTATTTTTTTAATGGATTGAACCATAATCTTTGTTTCTTTAAATTACCAATTTAAATATAAAAAATGGAATGAGTTAATAATGAATACATATTACTAATTTAATGCTTAAATAGTCAATAAAATTAAAATCAAATTTACCAATACAAAAATACATGCAAAAGTTCAATAAATTATCAATCCAAATATATTTTATTTTTAATTGCTACTTGTGTCCCAATTTTGGTTTGGTTAAAAAAAATGTAATCATTGGATTTGAAGGATACTTTCCTTTAATTTCTACTATCACATTTTATTTTTGTATTAAGATGAAAAATTAAAATATTTAAAGAGTAGTTGAACTAGCTGAATTGGATGGACCATTTGTGAAGATTAGTCTTAAGGGTCAGTTTTAGCACAAACACTCCATAATTCCTGCAACAATTGGTAATTATTTGAAGTAGAGGATACCTGTAAGTCATTTAACTTTCTTAATAAAAAAATTCTTTTTCGTACAGTAATAAAAATAAAGATTATAATTACCTGATTCTTGTCTCTAAGGAAATCCTGGAGGTTGATATAAAGGATGACAAACAATTAGATGATAGCCCTGAAAATTTTTGAGTTGCTTAATGCCCATGTTTGTTCTATTTTCTTTTTCTTGTTTAGCTACCATATTTGTTTATATGCTTTTGTTGCCATTTCTTTTGGATGAGGATGCCAAAGTAAATAAGTGAATGACTAATTGCAAATAGCTTACAACAATCTCAACTTGAACAATCTAAAAATTTACATTCTATTCCTGTTCTTTTTTTTTTTCTTTCTCTAGCTAGCATGTTGTTTAAATAACAAATTTCTGATAAATCAATGGTGTTACATTCTATTCTCCAAACAAGCATGCATTCTAGCACAACATTTGCAATTCACTTTACAACAATCTTAACCCGAACGATCTAAAAATTTAGGGTGAATACAAAAATGGGCAAGCTGAATATATTTTTCTTACATATTTTCGTGTCATTCTTCTTAGTTTTCCTTTCTCCTATTTCCTTTTCATAAGACAGATCATTCGACTATACATTGGTGAGACTGAAACTATCCATTTGAGAGCAATTTAACTATTTGATTTTCCAGTCTTCTTGCTCTAGGACCGAGCCTCAAAATATTAGCATCACCCCACACCAAACAAGTACCATTTTAAGGATCACCTATGCACCATCCACCAGGTACAACTTAAAGCATGATTAATACTCCATTTAAAATCTTTAATCAATAGACCACATGTGCAATGAGTAAAACCACAAACAAAAATTGCATATGCAAAAACATGTTTTAAAAGAAGGATAACGATCCTCTCAATTTAAGAATTGAAATGGAGATCAAGTTCATGGTGAAATTAAATGCTACATTGACAAATTTGAATTTGAATATTCTTCATTTAATGAGGTGACATTCAATCTCACCATTAACTTGACTCAATTTCAATTTTCAAATGGAGAGGATCATGATCCTTAAAGGAAATGAAAACATATGTAACTTTCACAAACCTAGTACCTACAAACTGTGTATCACAGGCCAAAGATTTATTTCAATCAATATGAATAAAGAAATACAAAATATGTACATACTGTCAACATCTCAAGAAAGTAGCATACTTTTCTGAAAGAAAAAAAAAATGACTTTCTAAAAACTAAATAAATAAAAAGGATTCACATAACACCTATCTAACAATTTAAATCATTAAATAGTATTGGGACAAGTGAATAAGTTACCAATCAAACAATAAAGAAGGCTTTGAGATTAAGATCACATGCCAAAGGCTGATGTACGTAAGCTGCCATTATTCCCCCATAATATGGGGGAATGATGATGCACATGCTTGCAAAAGAGTAAGAAGAAAACTAGGAATTGTTTCCCTCCCAAAGGGTATGCTTGGAAATGGCTTAAATCATTGATTTAAGCCATTCCCAAATGTCCCCAATGTTGAGAGGATGAGTTAATGATTACAAGCACATAGTGATATAGAGCTCAAAGGTAGGAAACTTAAAAAAGGGAATCTTTTAAAAGATGATAATAAAAAGGAAGGTACTTGCAATTGAGTGACCAACAAGTTCAAGTTGTGGAGATTGAGTGAGGCATTCATCACGCATTGTAAGCATAATTGATGCAACATGTGCCAGGTTTGGATAATCTTGTCCGCGAATTCCATCTGAAATTGAAAACAAAAATCTTCATTAGTATCATAGTCAATGAATTCCATCTTCTCTACTCAGGAGAAAGACATCATTCAACCCCCACCCCCTTATAAAAATATATAAAAAAATCCACAAAACAAAATATATGCTCCCTCTCCCCAAATAGAACAGATATTGTGCGTAGGAAAAATATAGAATTCTTCAGAAGACAATGTTTCTGCACCTTGCCATATATACATATTCTATTAGGAACCAAATTACACCAAATGGAACCTGATGCAACTCTAAAGTCTGACACATAAATTCAAGGTTTACTTCAAGGACATGGCAGTTGTCCTGTATAATTTGTAGGACTAATTTTAGACATTGTTATTATTATTAGAAATTTATCATCATAAACACACAAAAAAATGTCCACTATTATACATGGTAGAAACTAAATAAAGAGTAACAAATAGTGAGCACGTTACTGAAGAAAATAAGAAAGGAAAAGTCACTAACAATGATACAAATCCAATGAATTACATATTTGGAACTGGTATTAGCTAGTAAAAAGACATTCATGTCTAATTATGATTATAACAACTTCAAACGCATAGAAAGCCCACACAAATTATTTTAGAAAAAAAAGAAAAAGTTAAAATGCACTGACTTTATGATAAAACGTATGAAAACCATAATGCAAACATACAACAAAACAGTAGGTAGAAGACCTAAATTTTCATAAATTTATTTATCTATTTAATTCTTTTTAGGCATACCCTTCAATAGACAATGCACAGCTAATCATGGGGACATAAAAGGCATGGTATGCAATCTCAAATGTTAAGTTATAATCAATAGCAAGGAGTCAAGGACTACAACCACCAACTGTAGTGTCTTTCAAGCTCCCTTGAGTTTATGGTGGTAGATATTATCACTCTATTTAAAGCTGATTAGGTTTATTCACGAGTAAAACATACATGACTAATCATATAACACAAGAAAATAACCAGAAAGTTGCAATCAGTAGAAGGAACTCAATAATCAATATTTTTAGATTGAAAAAAATAAGACACAAAAATTGCAGAAATCTGCATAAAAATGTTTTTAAGAATTCACTCTAAAAAACTCCTAATCTTCCAATTGGTTGAGAGAACAATCATAGGTAAAATGAAAGAACACATAGAGTAATGTTTCAAAATTCCATTCCTCATCAACTGAACAATCATTAGTCATTCTTCAACGCATAGCCTCTCCTAACAAAATGAACAAACAGTTAAGGGTTCATGAAGAATTAGGCCTTTTTTTGGGGAAAAACATTAAAAATTAGAAGAAAGACCATCACAAATACCATGTTGAAATGACATAGCAAAAAAGTAGTTAAACATAAGAAGTAACCCAAAAGTAGTTATTCATTTTTGTTTTTGGATTAAGATTTATTATATTATTTGATTATGGCTCAATTCATAAATTTTAAAAAAAAATGCAATAAACCTGGATTTGAAAACCCAAAATTGATCTCCATTATGAACAAATTATCCCAATCAATCAACATTACCAATAAACCCTTTTTTATTAGTTACATTACTAACAAATCCCAATAAAACCAAAATATCAAAATTCTCACAAAGTTGATAAAAAAAAGCAACACCAAAAAAAACCAAGAGCCTACAGTACGTAGCATAGCCTCCACCAATTTCTACACCATAGGGTCCTTACGTGTTTCCCCTGCCAATTGGTTATACCACCAAAAATTCGCATCAATTTTCTCAAAATCCTCATATTTCTTTTCATAAAAAAATCCTCTCTTATTTCTCTGCGTACTTGATTCTCTTTGTTAGATTATAAAGGTTTTTCTTCTTATTATTCTATTCTATATAAATACATATGCTAACCTTAAGGTAAATCATTCATTCTAATAAATGATAATATGGTATCAGAGTCTAATTTGGATCTTGATTAATTATTATTATTTATAAAAAAAATCATTGCCTGTTCGAGACATGCAGACACCACGCCATCTTCGTTTCCAGCTAATCCTCTTTTCTGACCAGTCCCAACCCTTTTCTAGTCACCCCACTCGTTTTCAGCCATCCTCCGACGAATCTGGTCTTTTTTTTTCCAATGCATCTATTTCCGACATCTTCTCTGGCGTACTTAACCCGGCCCACCCTTTGCCTGACTCACTTGGTTCCGGAGAGCCTACCCCTACTGCCGGTACACTCATCCGAAAACTATACAGTGATAAGTTGACTTTGACCTCCTGTTGCCAACATCTTCTCCGGCGTACTTTTCCGGCGTCGACTCAGCCCAGTCTAACCCCTTGCCGAACTCGCTTGGTTTCGGTAAGCCTACCCCTGCTGCTGGCACACTCTTCTGACACTTGTACAGTGACAGGTTGATTTTGACCCGCTTCATGACTCGTTTCTTCAGCTTTGACCAGAGCTTGATCAAGTCAAACCCAATTGTTCTGACCTGTTTTTCTGCTCTGACTTTTCAGATCCGTTGAACCGACCCGGATCTGTAAGGTAACAAAAAAAACATAATGTTCTCTTTGTCAGCTGGATGCCATTTCTGCGATCAATTTTCTGATTTTCCTTGTTGATGCTTCTATAGTTCTTGTGTTTGGTATCTTTGCTTATGTTGTTTCTACCGAGTATGGATTCTAAGTCTACTTTTGGATTGGCTCTCCCTATTACTACCCATAAGTTAGATGGTACCAATTATACTCAATGGGTTACGGCTATTCACTTGTATTTTATTGGTAGGGATAAAGAAGCTCATCTTCTTTCAGATGCGCCTTCTCATGATTCACTAGATTCAAATGTTAGTAAGGTTTGGAGGTGTGATAATACTAAGTTGATTGGTTTGTTGTGGAACTCTAGGGAGCCATAGATTGCAAATATGTGTTCCCACACTCAAATGTGCAAGCAAGTCTGGCATTAATTACGGTTTTTTTTTTTTTTTTTTTTTTTTTTTTTGTATTTCAGTAATCTTACTTAGATGTATGACTTGTCTGAAAATTCTTTGGAGCCAAAATGGGTTCTAAGACCCTTCTGGTGTATTTCACTGATGTGCAATGGGTTTCTGAAGAATTACATTTTGTCATACCTTTGTCTACTGATCTTAAGGTTATGCAACGACAGTGGAAGCAAATGGTAATTCTTAAGTTTTTGGCGGGTTTGCCTCCTGAGTTTGATTATGTGCGATCTTAGATAATGTCTAGTTTTGAGCTTGCCTCCTTGACTAAGACCTACTCTCATTTGTCTCGTACTCTCTCATCTCGTGACATCGACATTCCTACTTCTATGTCTACTTTAGTTACTCAAGCGGGCCATGGAGATTCTTGTATTGGTCGTGGCCGTGGTAGTCGGGATTTTAGTTTTCTTGGTGGTAGAGGAGGTCGTGGTGGCCGTAGTTAGACCTAAATGTACTCATTTTCAATGTGATGGTCATATTTGAAAGACGTGTTATCAGTTGGTTGGTCGTCATTGCACTCATTGTAATCGGACTGGCCATACTCGTGATACTTGTTATAATTTGGTTGGGAAACCTTCAGTTGCCAATGATGTGGCCGTTGATGTGACAGATTCTTCTTCCACTCCTACTAAGCCGCAGTTCAGATCTATTTCCGAGGATGACCATGCTCAGTTCTTTCGGTTCCTTTGCTTTGAGGCAGCTGAGGCATCTCAACCACCACTAGAAAGGTACTCCTACTGTGTGTATGTCTTCTAGTTCCTCGTTTAGACCTTGGATTATCGATTCTGCTATTACTGATCATGTCTCAGGTACCACTAATGTATTTTCTAGCTTTTCTTAGTCCTCTTCCTTACCTGTAGTTACTCTTGTTGATGGTTCTCACACTATTACTAATTGAATAAGCATTTCTCAACCTAGTCTGTCTATATCTTTGTCATATGTTCTTTATCTCCCTTATTCTAAATTTAATTTATTATTTGTGAGTCAACTTTCTAAATGCATTAATTGTTCTGTAACATTTTTCCCTGATTATGTTGTTATTCAGGATCTGAAGACACAGAGGATGATTGGTGGAGGGCATAAATCCAATGGACTATATTACTTTGATCCCCTGTCTCCATGAGTTTCCTGTCCTATTGTTGTGTTTCCTCTTCAAGTGCATTGTCGCATTGGGCATCCTTCCTTGGAGTATTTGAAGCTCTTAGTTCCTAGTTTGCGTCATGTTAAAGTTTTAGAATATGAATGTTGTCAACTAAGAAAGCATCACATTTCATTTGCTTCCCGTGTTCAAAACAGAGTCTTGGGTCCCTTTAAGTTAGTTCACTCTGATGTGTGGGGCCCTATTTGTGTGTCTTCTACTTTGGGTTTTAAGTATTTTTGTCACTTTTGTGGATGATTATTCTCACCTTACTTGGCTTTGCTTAATGAAAGATCGTTCTGAATTATTTTTCATTTTTTGTGCTTTATGTGTTAAGATCAAAACACAATTTAATTTACTAGTTTGCATTCTTCGTAGTGACAATGCATGCAAGTATTTCTCTGAACCATTTAACCTTTTCATGTCACTTCTGGTATTATTCATCAATCGTCTTGCTCTCATACATCTCAACAAAATGGGGTTGTTGAGAGAAAGCATCGTCACCTTCTGGCTATTGCACACACTCTCCTGTTTCATATGAACACGGCTAAAATGTTTTGGGGTGATGTTGTCCTTACAGTGTATTATTTAATCAATCGCATGCCTTCATCTGTCCTTGTTGGTAAATCCCCACATTCTATGTTGTTTCCACAGGATCACTCATTTCCTTTGCCTCCACGTGTCTTTGGGCTTGTTTGTTTTGTTCATTAACTTGTTTCGTGCAGTGACAAACTTGCTCCTCGTTCCATTAAGTGTATGTTCCTGAGCTACTCTCGTACACAAATGGGATATCGTTGTTACAATCTATCCTTGAAAAGTTTTTGTTTGTGTTGATGTCACCTTCTTTGAGTCTACCTCTTTTTACTCTGAATCTCATTCGATGTCAAATTTGGCTGCTTCCCTTTTGTTTTCTCATCCTCTCACTTTTCAATCAGCTTTGCCAACGATTCCCACCCCTCAACCTCTTCTCACCTCCCTCTTTACACGCATACCGGCCCTTCCTGATCACCCACTCCAAGTGTATTCTCATCGCCAAAAACATGCATGCCCTCTTGCTCTTCCACCAGTGGTTCCTATGTCAACAGATCCAATCTCTTCCAATCCTTCATTTACTGAGAACGATCGTCTAGTTGCACTTCACAAAGATAAGTGCCCATGCACTGCTCATACTATTGCCTTTTATATTTCTTATAATAATTTGTCTTCTACCTATGCTTCCTTTGTTGCCTCTGTGTCTACTACCTCTCTTCCCAAGTCTCTTACAGAAGTTATGTCCCATTCTAGGTGGAAAGCAGCTATGGAAGTTGAAATAGAGGCCTTGGCTCAAGCTAGTACTTGGGAGTTGGTTCATCTTTCTCCTAGTAAATCTGTTGTGGGGTGTCATTGGGTGTATGCTATCAAATTTCATCTTGATGGTACTATTGAGCGATTGAAGGCTCGTCTAGTGGCCAAAGGCTATACTAAGGTTTATGGCATTGATTATTCTGAGACCTTTTCTCCGGTGGCCAAAATTACATCTGTTTGGGTGTTTCTCTTTTGTGGCTGCAACATTTGCTTGGCCATTACATCAACTTGATGTTAAAAATGCTTTTCTTCATAGTGATTTGCATGAGGAGGTTTACATGGAGCAACCTCTTGGGTTTGTTGCTCAGAGGGAGTATGGGTTAGTATGTCGGTTAAAGAAATCTTTATAAGGCTTGAAATAGTCTCCTAGAGCTTGGTTTGGTCGGTTTAATGAAGTGGTAATGGACTTTGGTCTTTCTAGATGTGGAGTATATCACTATGTGTTTATAGACATAGTGAGACAAGAAAGATTCTTTTGATTGTATATGTGGATGATATCGTAATCACAAGAGATGACAAAGAAGGTATTCAAGCTTTGAAACTGTTTTTTGGTAGCAAATTTCAAAACAAGGACCTTGGACAACTGAGATACTTTCTAGGTATTGAGGTTGCTCGCTCTCGTTACGGTATTTCATTATCTTAGAGAAAATATGTTTTTGGATCTATTGAGCGATACAGGGATGTTGGGATGTAAGTCTACAGACAATCCTATGGATCCCAACACAAAACTTTTGGTTGATCAAGATGAGTTGTTGACCGACTTAAGACAATATAGATGCTTGGTTGTGAAACTGAATTACTTAATTGTCACTAGACCTTATATTGCCTTTGTTACTAGTGTGGTTAGTCAGTTTCTTGATAATCCACTGACTACTCATTGGGATGCAATTATCTGTATTTTGAGATATCTTAAGAGTGCTCCCAGTCGTGTGTTATTATATCAGAATCATGGTCATACTCAGATTGTGGGATATACTGATGCCAATTGGGCATGTTCTCCATCAGATCGAAGATCTACCACAGGATATTGTGTGTTTGTTGGGGGTAATCTGGTATCATGGAAAAGTAAAAGGCAAACAATGGTTGTGAGATCTAGTGCAGAGTCTGAATACAGGGCCATGCCTCACACTACTTGCAAGTTAGTTTGGTTAAAACAGGTTCTAGATGAACTTGGTTTTACACAGTCTCCTTCTATGAGTTTAGCCTGTGATAACTAAGCAGCTATTCATATTGCCACTAATCTTGTATTTCATGAGAGGACAAAGCACATTGAGGTGGAATATCATGTTGTTCGAGAGAAAGTATTACAAAATGTGATTAGTATGAGACATGTCAAATCTGCAGATTAGTTAGCTGATATGTTCACTAAACCCTTAGATAGGACTCAGATTAACTCTATATGTAACAAGTTGGGTACATACGACACATATACTCCAACTTGAGGGGGATGTTAGAGTATAAAGGTATTTATGTACTTTTCTTCTTATTATACTGTTCTATATAAATACATCTACTAACCTTAGTGTTAGTAAGCCATTAATTCTTTTAAACGATAACACGTTTTAATGTAAGTTTCCAATTCTTCTCATTCTCTTTTGTAATTAAGCATACAGTACCTTTGATTTCTTAGTTTGCAGATCAAATTTTTCCAAAGATGAGTCGATATGGTCAAAATCAACCTACAATAGCATACCCTCCACCAATTTCAACCTAGATGCCAAAACCAACAGAAAGCCAATTGAGCCCCAAAAAGCCAAAAAATTCAATCTAAAATAAACTCCAGCCACATAAAAAAACAAATCAACCAACATTACCAACAATCCAATCTAGATCCAGATGCCAAAACCAAAAAAAAAAAAAAACGAAACAAGGGATTATAAAGGCAAAAAGCGTCTTTGGATCCATTTGGAGGTGAGTGGCGACGGTGAGAACGTGGGGTGATGGTGCTGACGACAGGGGAAGAGATGGTGGATGTTGGTGTTTCGCGAGAGAGAATGAATGCTTAGAAACGTTGGCGACAATGGAGGATATAGTGGGTGGCGGCGATGGCGACAGGGGAGGAGATGGTGGATGGTGGCGTTTTGCGACAGGGAGTGAGAGCTCAAAGGCAAGGGTTAGTGGCGATGGTTTATATATTTTCATTTTCATAAATAAATATATAATGAATTACGATAGAGGATATTTGTGTGATTTTGTTAAAATAATGAAGGTATTTTTGTCCAAACAACCCTCTTACTAGTATTCAGATACAATTTTGAGTCTGATTCGGTCAGACCCACTAAAAAACATTCAAATATGAAAAACAAACCAAATCTAACCGATTCAGAGGTTCATTAAGTGGAAACAAACCGGCCCTTGGGGCTGTTCACAGAGAATGCAATTCAGCTCATAAGCTAGCAAGGTTTGCCTTTGGTGTTGGTACAACTAAGGAGTGGGTTGGGGTACATACTGATTGGATTGGGTTGGAACTTCTGCATGATTGTTCTTCTTTTGGTTGCCAAAGGGAAATGATAATAAAAAAAGAACAAGAAGAAAGAAGTATGATCCAAAGATATTTCTGTTCCCTTTGGCTTTTATTTTGGCTCAAGATTTTATTTTCCTATAATATTTATAAAAAAAGTCTTTTTCTCAAAAAAGAAAAAATGACATTACTGTAAAAGGCACAAAGAATTGGAGAGAAAATATACTCCAAAAGAAAACACCATTATCTTCTGGGAAAAGAATAGAGAGAAAACCATTGAGCATACCAAAACCAATAATCTTTTGGCGGCAGCAATTTGAAAAAGCTTCTTTTGATAATCAGGCTTCAGTTTTTTTTTTCCAGTTACCAATGGCAGTCTCCGCTTCCTTCGTGCCCATTATCCCCTCCAATTCTTCAACTTCTTCATTTTAATTTCTATCTTGGGTTCCTTTCAAGTCCCATAGTTTGGTGATGGGTCATGACAGCTTAAATGGACGTCTGGTGATCAACTGCTCTTCCTCCTTTTTATCTCCTGATATGGCTTCCAACTCAGACCCCGTGAATTTGAGGTATAAATCCATCCCTTAGCTTTAAAGGGAATTATGTGCATTCAGTGCTTGTGAAAATGTCTACGTGGCATGTTAGGCTTGGTAGCGATCCTGTAGGCTTTGATACTGATATTGATATTGGTTATGGGTTTTGAGTGAGCTTTGCGGTGGGTCTTTTTGAAATTGATTGAAATGTTTATCTTATAATGTTTCCATGCATTTGCATTTTTTATTTGAGTAATTTGTGAAACTTCTGAATATGGATATTTTTGGGTATTTATTCCAAAGGTTTAAGAAAACATGGAGATGATTTTGTTGAATATGGAAATTTGACTGTCTGTGGAGCGATATATTTGTTGGTCTTGTAGTATTGGCCCTTGGTTCTGGGATTTGGTAATTCTATGTCTTGCAGGGTGAAATGATGTACAGATGATGGAAATAGTAAAAGAAGGAAATCAAGCAGTTGAAGAGCTGGAAAGGTAAGATTACGAATTAAAAATAAGTGTGGAGGAAATATTCCTTATGATAGGTGTACTTATGGAGATCTAATATAAGAAAGAAATAGTAAAGGTATAGCATTATGTACAGATTTAAAGCTTAGGAGAGGGCATTAGGACAACTCTGTTTACGATTTGGGTATAATATACAACATTCTCATAATTTTCAAGGAAAGGACTCATGTTGGCTCCCATTTTCTTGAATGTTCTCATTCTTGATAATTGATTATTTTTGTTATATACTATGTGATATGAAGTATTATTAACTACAACTGTTTGATTTCTATTGGATTTCTGAAGGTTATTCAATTTTTATTCCTCTTATATCACCATCTTACTTAGGCTAGTTGCAAATGATGCTTGCCGCTAGTGGGATCTTTGGTTGTTGAATATGCTTCTTGCTCGTGAGATTTATGATATTGTCCTTCAATGTACATAGCATTCTTCTTTGCAGAATATGAAAATATTGTCTGGATGAATATGCAGTAACTGTTGCATACTTGACCCTTAAGTTTCAACTTGAATGGAATTTCGAGAATAAAGGCATTCTTTCCTTTTGTACTCAAGGTTAATGGTGTATTTTTTTTCGCTGCAAGATCATTGTAGTTATGTTTCTTTCAATTATCTCTTGAAAACCAGTAACATCGATTTTTTTTCCTAACTATTTTTTTTCCATTACACTGTTTCAATATTTGGTCATATTAGATGCTAGACTTAGGTATTCACACTGTTAACTTCCTTGTTCACGACAGACAGCCTCCAATGTCAACAATAGCTCCCTTTGGAGTGACAATGAATGAAGCTGGCACGTCCAAACCGTTGTATAAATGGGGTAGGGTGTTGCTTAAAGTCAGCGGAGAAGCACTTGCCGGAGATAACTCTCAAAATATTGATCCAAAGCATGAATGATTATGTTTCTGTATATTTCGATTATCTTTTTGCTCTTAATAGTGTTTGAAGTGTGACCTTTGTTTTGATATAGGTTACAATGTCCATTGTAAGAGAGGTGGCATCTGTGACTCGCCTTGGGATTGAGGTTAATTCCCAACCCATTCTTTCAGATATAACTGTTTTACATGGAGTTTCTTTGTTTGTTTTGCCATATTTATTTACATGGTAGTGTTTACATTTCCTTTCCTGTGGTCATAACCCATAAGTGTAGTGACAAAATTTAGAGACCAGAAGTATACATTCTGGGGTATAATAGGCAATTCAATCTGGATAAAATATCGAAAAAATATACATCTTATTTAGATGGAGTTTAATAAGGAATCTTGATGAAAGAAACAATTCATGCAGAGAAGTAATGAACTATGGGTGTTCTTGAACTATTTATAATAATTTAAGAAATTATGTGAATAATTTGAGTGGTAACTACAGTGTCCATTATGTGTGCAACCGTATGAATTAGTGAATAAGTTGGGAGGAGTTATCTTATCAGTAAGGAAGTGGGGACCAAGTCCTCAGCTTGTCACAAGAGGGAACTTGTGAACTGAAAAACCTGAGACTTCCTTTTTGACTTTTAATGAATGGTATAAATCATCTTAGGCTATTATCGTGTCACAGGTTGTAATTGTGGTTGGTGGAGGAAATATCTTCCGTGGATCCTCTTGGTCGGGAAGTAGTGGCCTTGACCGTTCATCTGCTGACTGATTATATTGGGTAATTTCTATTATCTGTGGATTGGTTTGATGCATAGTTGCTCTTGCAAAGAAATTTGATTTCAATGAGGGATTATTTATACTTATCTTTCCCAGAGTAATTTAAATCTGAGCTGGTTCTTGCAAACTGTAGTCCTCGTTTTTGCCGCTCCGGTCCCTTCTATTTTCTGGATGAAAACGTAGAGTAGACATAAGGACAGAGATTCTATGAATGAACACTATGTCAACCCATCAATGTCCATTTTGCTTTCTTCTCTGAGCTTTGTTTATTTGTGAAAGCAAATTTCGAGTATGAAATAAAGATTCACACAAGAAAAATGATGACAATTCACAACAATCTCCCTTTTTTTGGGGTCGTTCTACATGCTTCTGCTGTTACTTGGAACTTTTGGACATTTGCATAGTGGTGCCTTTTAGATCTATGCTTTATAGAGTTATCTTGTTCTTTTCCCTTATCTTTAATATGCTACGCTGAGTAAAAATAAACAAACAAATTATACAAAATCTGATCTAGCACAGATAAGTAGAAAGAGAAGCATATAGAGAAAGGGGAGAAACAACATAAAAGCATGGAGATTAAACTGAGAAGAAGCAAAAAAGGAGAACAAAGAAGCAGCAGAGAGAACAGACAGAAATAGACTAGGTAGAAAAAAAAAGAGAACAAAGAGAGAATAGACAAAGAACAGAAAGAAGGTGACAAGAGATATATCCAAACTCAAGTTTATTCTATAATCAAAGTCTGCCTTACAATCTTTATATAAGTGCTCTTATATAGACACAAAACATTATTTAAATAAGAAAGTAAATCAAATCCTAATGACAATTTAATTGCCTAAATCTAATTTTCCTAAAATAATATCTCCAAGAATATTGTCTTTACAACATCCTCTCAAAATCCCAAAATAATAAATATTGTATTTCTTATTCTGCATTATTCTGCCCCACTTATAAAAAACTCGACCTTGAGTTTTATAGTGATGTTAGATCAGAACTATGGACGGCTGGAGTTGTGTGGGAAACTCGTGAAATCTTCTGGATGTGGTGTCTTCAGTCGGAATCGAGAATGATTTCAAACGAAGTTGTTGAGGCGCTTCAAACTAGCTGGGGAGGACAAAATCAATATAAAAAGGATCACACACACATGTCCTCATTCTTGTCTTGGACGTGTGGCTTGAGGTCATTGACTTTGGATACTTCCTCATTCTTGCCTTGGGCGTGTGGTTCGAGGTCATTGACTTTGGATACTTCCTCATTCTTGCCTTGGGCGTGTGGTTCGAGGTCATTGATTTTGGAGACTTCCTCTTCTTGTGTCTCAAGGGCTAGTTGAACATCATTAATTTCATCTTGCGTTGAGTGTTCTGGAGTGGAACTATTTGTGGGAGAAACATCAATGAGACTCTCTAAGTTTTGGGAAACCTTGTTGAGTAGTTGTTCTTCCTTGAGAAGCACACTTTCAATGCTGCGCACAGATCGTATCGTTGGCAAAAAGTACGCAATTTCTAACTGACAACACCTGTCATAAATAAAACAACTGAGCAATGCTGTTTTAGCCCAATAAGAAACTTGAAACCAATGATATTGCACGAGAGCATAAGTTTAAAAGAGAATAATTTTCTCATCAAAAGCATATGGATAAAAAATTTGATGTAATATATCTTTGGTGACCGGATAGTAAACCTGATGAATGGTCACACAGAATCCGGGTTGGTTCACATGAACCCATTACTCATAACAATTGAGTGCAGTTGTCTGACTTTTTTTTCGTAATTTTTTTTCTTCTGATTTTTGTTTTGTTTTTTATGCTTTTTTTTGTCTTTTCTTTTTTCACTCTTCGTTTTTTTTTCTTCTACATTTTTTTAATACAAAATCAGCAATCACATAAGCAGAAATTAAATAAATAAATAAACCTGACTTTTTTTTTCTGCTTGGCTCGGCTCAGATCAGTGGCGGCTTGGCTTGAGTCACTGGTGGGTCAATCTCTCGGGTCGGATCTGAGTATCCCAGATCCAGGTTATTTTCTGGGTCGGGATTGTGGGGGGCCGGCTAGAAATTGGACACCGATCACAATGGTCGTCCGGTGGCGGGAGGCGGCGGATTGGGGCACCAAAGGTGGAACGGCCTTGTAGTGTCGTAGCGGGTTTCTGGCGGGGATTTAGCACATGGGTCACGGGGGCTGAAAGATCGGGAAGTTTCGATCAAAATGGTGATCGCAGAGTCCGGCGATGACGTTTCCGGCGGCGGCAGCGGTGCGTGGACGCGATATTGGCGACAGAACAATCTGAAATTTCTTGGTTGGGATTGCTGGTGGATGCTGATTTTGATGGTGGTGGCTGTGCACGGTGGGTGGCGGCAGATGTGGAGAGATCAAACCTTTCACTTTATGTTACCGTTCACTGTATTTTTTTTAATCTGAGTTTAAGGGGAGAATTTTTTATGATAAGAGGGGAGGGATTCAACTCTTATACCACTTTGATGTAGGACAAATAAGTAGAAAGAGAAGCATATAGAGAAAGGGGAGAAACAACAGAGAAGTAGAGCCATATACACGTTGAAGGGCAGTGAGGCATTTGGAGAAAGGAAGGGTTGTGATATTTGCAGCTTGAACAGGGAATCCATTCTTCACCACAGATACTGCTGCAGCCCTCCGTTGTGCAGAAAGTAAGTAATTTGTTCTGTATCAGATTTCAGAATTATTTAAAATGCTTCAGGGAATATTTATTATTGTGAGAGAACATTATGATATTTTGGCATATTGATTCTTCAGCCATTCTGTGTGCTAGGCCTGTTGAGCTACTCGACAATTTCTGATTTTTTGATGTGTTTTGAATTTTCCTGAAGTTTTTTATTTATTTTTTATTTTTTGTGTGTATATATATAACTTAAATTTATCTCTATCTACGTACAAGACATTCTTGATTTATCACTGGATTTAAGACTTGCATGTGGAACAAATGATTTCTTAACACCAAATTGAATTAATTGTTCAATCTTAAACTTGACATTCAATTGTTGATCGAGTTAATGCAGAGGTTGTGCCAAGAAAATAACATTCCTGGTATGTTAGACAGCTTGTATTGGTTTTCATTTTAGATTATTACGTTGGCATTTTTAATTTTGGCTCCAGTGCAGTAGAGGTGCTTTGAACTAAGATTCTGTGCCGCAATACAGTTGTGGTCTTCAATTTATCCGAACCGGGTAACATCTCAAAAGCAATTAAGGGAGAGAGGGTTGGCACCTTGATTGGAGGGACATGAAATTCAAGAGTGGCAAGGACATGAACAAGATATATACTGCCATTGGTGGGGTGGTGGATTCTCTTGTTGCAGTTAAAGGTTTTGGATTTGAGGCCAATTTATTGCTGAAGCTGAAAGTGCGAGTTTCAGCTCCTAAGGCATCCTGGACTTTAAGCACTTTAAAATAAAGATGAAGCATAATTGCAGATTTACTGGTCTTGGGCATCTAAACTTACTTGTTGACATAATTAGAATTGTTATAGCTGAATTTGTACATAATTTGTGGAATATTGGATTTATGTAGAAATTTCATTGAATCCAGGTATTTGTTGAGATTTTGTTTACACGGATTAAGTAATTATTCATTTGGGAAAAGATGAAGGCAGCTTCCTTGTGATGTTTTGTTCATATTCATTTCAGATGTTTTAGCAGCATTTATTTCTTGTTCTGTAACATTTTGTTTCATGATGAACGGCGGAAGATGAAATAAACCTCAAGATTGAGAAGTAGAAAAGGGTTTGATCATTTGAGTCACATCACCAACTGAAAGATTCTGGTGTCGTGCTAATGATCTAATAGTATAAAAATTACCTCAATGTTTTGGTTTATCTTTTTGTGAATCTCCGGGGATATACTCCAAAGTTCTTAACCCTCTACCTTTTACTTGGAGCTAGATATTACTATTATATTAGATTTATGAAGTATGATATGGAAGAGAACCTGCAACCTTGTTAAAGATATGTAAATGATCCATAAGTTTTCAATTTTTTGTTTATTTGGACCTGACTTTTTATTTTTGTTCTTTAAAAAGGATTCTAATTGCATTTAAGTAATACAAAATCATGTCATGTTTTTTTCTTAAAAAATTAAGACTAACACCCTGTTTGTAACCGAAAGAAAATGAAATTCCTTTCATTCATAAATGAATTAAAAAAAGAATTAAGTTAAAATTGAATTGAAATAATTTTTTGTGTTTGGTTTTTTTTTTATATTAAATTATAGAATTCAATTGAATTTCATATTTAAGATGTTAGTAAGAGGGAGATGAAAAGGGAAAAAAAGGAGGGATCAAAGAGGGAGAAAAAAATATTTTGATCAACATATCTTTTTTTTTTTTTTTTTTTTTATGTTATAGAATTCATGGCAATTTTATGCATTGTTATGTTTGAAAAGCCAATACATTATAAAATTCATTTGTAAATTGCATGTAACCTGTTCATCACAATGCAAATATGCAATTGCAAAGAAAACAATAGTCACATAATTCAAATGATCTTTATGCAAGATTTCTAAGCGTACTAAAATTGACTACAAAAATGCAAAAATTCAAATGATCATTAATTTCTTTTTAATAAAAAAATTAAGCTTTTTCTTTAAATTGCACTTAAGCTTACCAAGCAACACCAAAATTTGAAGACAGATTGGGTCAATTTGGCCCACTAAAGCCTTAAAGGCGCATTGAATTCACCACAACCACCTCATGAGAAAGATCAACAAATCTGCTCAATATAGCAAAACCTACACAAAAGCTAACAACACAAGCTCCACAGTAACCAGGCAAATCTCACATGAAAAGTTTATAAATACAGTAAATTGATTAATTGGATAACCACAAAAATTGGGCTTACCCAAAGCCCAAGAAAGTAAGCAACCCATACATAAAGAGCTGTAACGATTAAAGTCAGTCAACATTCAATCACACACCAACCTTGCAAGAAAGAAATAGAAAACAAATTCTGCACTACACATAAAATGTCGGTCAATCAAAACAAAGAATCTTTAGTCACTACCTCTTCTTAGCTAAAAGTCCCAAAATTTACCAAAAATATCAGGTGAAAGATTTGAAGAAACTATAGGAGCTGATAGCAACCCAGAAGGACTAGAAATGAAGCTACTCCCATACAAAAAAGGGCTCAACTCATGCCAAATCGACACCTTACTTGGGTCTGAGTACCCCGGCGAGAAGAACCCAGCCGGCAGCGGCGCCAACATCGCGGGAGACGGCGACAGTATCCCGGGCACCTGACTCAATTCCACCTCTATCTCTTCCACTATACCCATCACGTCTTCTTTCTCTCCGCCGCAGACCCACACCCTTTTCTCTCTTGGGCTCGCTTTCTCCGTCACCGCTAGCCTCGCCGCCGGCGACACGTCTCCGTTTCCTGAGAATTGGCAGGAGGAAAGTCCGGTGAGGCCCTGGACGACGGCCATGAAGTTGGATACGGTTGCGTGAACAACTTTCGGGGAGACTGCGTAGATGATCACCGGCCGGCGGTCGCAGGCAGCCTCCGCCAGCGGTTCTTTGTAAACCGCCGGTGGTTTTGGTGGTTTTTTGATTTTGTGGGATTCTTTATTGACGCTAAGAGGAGGAGGTCGAGTGCCTTGGATTTGGAGCTGACGCTTTGGCTGTTGTTCACCGCCGGCGGGAAATTGGGATCTGTCCATGATGATGACGACGACGATTGGTTGGATTGATGGATTTCAATGAGAAAAAGGGCAGTGAGGATGGGATTTATGGATGACTAGCAATAAGAGAAGAACTTTTTTAAATTGTTAGTTGGGAAAATGAATGCCAATGTGAGTTTAAGAGAGCAACAAAAATTGACGTTGAAAATGAAATGAAAAGTCAATGGAAAGAAAATTGTTTGCCCTTCGGTACCATGTTATATAGCAAGCTAAAGAACTATATTGCCACAAATTGAAATATTTGTTCAAATCGAAATTTTATGAATCTAAATGCAATGGGTTTCAATTCAATTAACTAATGAAATGATGGAAGCTTTATTTTTCGATTTTTATGTTTGTTAGGACATAATTTTAATCTTATTATAAATGAGTAATTTTAGTTTCTCAAAAATTAAGTTTGTCTTTGGTTTGTATTTATTTTGGTTAGATAACATGGATTGACACTTCATTTAGTTTCAGGGGAGTGATTGATGGATATTGTAGACAATTCTGGTTTTGTTAGCATAAAAATAAAAGATTACCCTTGATTTGTCATTTTTTTTAGGGGAAATTATGGTCTGCCACGGGGAGAGTATTAGCAACAAAATGTGAAAAAAATTAATACGAGCACAGTAAGTAATTGTTTGCATCCAACATGATATTTTTAAACATTCTCTCTCATCTGACAAAGATACTGTTAATTTTATGGCTTGAAAATTTTTGTGGAGTAACAAAATAAAAATAAGAAAACGTTGCAGCAACCCATTGTATTGGCCACGCTGTCCTACAGCTACAAGGAAACAGTTTTGTGTTGGTTGGGTTAAAAATAGGACAAGTATAAAAGAAAGAAGAAAGGAAAAAGGTTACTGCATGTGTGGATGCTAGTGCGTTCTAGCAGAACACAAAGTTCTATAACTAAAAGTAAAAGGAATCTTTGGTAATCGTGGGGGATGGTGCTATATATATCAGTGTATTTTTCTTTACTGAGAAGTACATCTGTAAAACAGTTATGCAACGGATTATCATGTAGTTGCATTTAACTTAAAATTTTTATTTTGGACTTTTTTATGTGTCTTTTTTTCAATCTCACTAAAAGTCGTACGTATAATCACAATGAAAGAAAGCAAATTTTTGACACAACTTAAGAGTATTTGTCTTTCTCTGAAGGAATATGGTGAAGTTTTTCTCTAAGAAAATAAATTTTCTTCTATCAATTGCCTATTTCTCTCTTAACCGAACTGCACAGTTACCCTCACATGATTTTTTCCATCTTTTTTTTGTACTTACTAATTGCCCATGCAGTTAATTTCTCATGGGACATGATGCATCGTGGGAGGCAAGTGAATGTTACAAATATAAAGTTGTGCAACTGTTCTCTCCAATGTTAACGGTTTTAAGTTATATTTGAACAACAAATGGGCAGGTCGAGTCGCCCATTATGGGTGTCCAACTCGACCCAATATCCAACATCTTCCATTCGCACATGATAAGTTCGATATCGCCCAGCAGAGATAAAGAGAATCCTTAATACCAAATTTCCTTTCGAGAGGTTCATCTAGGCAATTGGGCCATGCGACTTACGAGTACACCTACACTTGGGAGCTCAATACCATGTACCTGTTAGGGATACATAGTGGCTTCAACCCTAAATGAGAAATATAAATAAAAAAGTGTCTCGTCGTGCCCTATACTTATTTTATTACATCAGTCTTAGCATACATAATCCCTTAAAGGCTATGCTAGACTTTATTTTCCTCACCATATATCCACAATTATGTCCAAGCTTCAACAAAGTGACATAATTGGTCAACTTGTGAATACATGTGGTGGATGTAAACAAAAAAATCTTTCTTTCGCACTCATATCTCTTCGTTTAGACTAACTGCTTTCCTAAACATGCCCTATAAGGCTAATTATTTCACCTTCGTCGAAAACATGCTAAAATAGCAAACATTAGTTTGCCCCTTTGAGAACATATTCAAAAGTCACGTAGGGCACTAGCTTAGGCTTTTAATTTACATAAGCCTTTGGATATCACACAATGAGGAGACGATTATTCACTCACTCACTTCCCTTTAAGGTCGTACTAAGCACATGTAGTATGAAATATATGCTAAATGGTTTACTCTTTTTTGATAGAGCATATGTCTTTTTTAAACTGTATACCACTATACAGATCGTAGCCTAGTCGTAATCTACACTTTCATGCTCTCATGCACCTACCTCGAGTTCTTTATTAGCTCGCTCCTTTGAATGTCTAATCAAGTAGTCACATTCGACTTCCATCCATGTTTCCATGATCGTGGGATGATCATGATCGGTCTATGTTTTAAGCTTTGGCTCAAGACCTCATCTTGACTCTAGTCAAGATGACTTTTAACAAGGTACACTGTTTATGAATTCACATTAACTATATACTTGTCTCACTTTCATTAGCGTCAAAATAGTATACCAAGTCTCATCTCAGCTCACTATCTTAACGCCTGAGGTGATCGTTCGTGTGAGAGAGCTTACCTTTTCCTGGTGACGTACTTCCATATTCATGTGTGCTTGTGCTAGCGTCAACATGTATAAAATACATGAATGAACACTAAGTTCAGTAATAAACCAATATATAGGTTTTTATTTAACCAATACACATACCTAAAGATGATTTTAATGTAAGGCAAAATCATACCTCTAGGGATAAATTTAACCCAATTATCTAATACGCAAATATGTACTGTTGGACCACATTCTTTTGATCTGCACTGTTTTTAATGCAAGTTATTCTTATAATTAATATATTTGGTCCCACCAAGATATTAAGGATCTCATATGTAAGAAATATCAACTTGACTATCAAAGTTGACTATCACTAGTTCCAAGACATTAGCAACAACTCCCAGGTTTCCAAAGAACCTCTTAAGCTATATTACCTTTTGCACTGTAGCAAAACAAGCTATGACCTCAGCCTCTATGGTTAGTCGTATGCAGTTCTCTTAGGTTTATGTTAATCCCTATTAACCATTATCTAATGCTTCTTTCCACTCACAACTATTCACTAGCTCCAAGGCTTAGCAAATATCAGATATAGCATGCTTCTAACATATAATAGGCTTTCACTAGCATTGAAGTAAGAAGCTCTTCCAATTACTTTATTCTTTTACGAAGTTTCAGATATAATTCAAGGTTTAGGCCTTCATTTTTTGATATAAGGGTGTCTTGATATTATATAAACTGAACTATTTTAAGAATCTTGTTAGTGTAAGACGCTTGTGACAGAGCTAAGAGATTTATGGAATGATCTCTATATATCTTCACATCAAGTACATAATTAACTTTTCCCAAATCCTCAATTTAAAAAAAATGAAAGAATAACCATTCTTAAATGGTGACAACCTCATTATCTTTTTAACCAATAAATCATCAACACAAAATGATAAATTTCAAAAATTTATCCTTGGACCTTTTGCATACATATAATGATCCTCATCGATCATGCAAACTCATAAGTTTTCATGGCTCGATGAAATCTCAAATATCACTGTTTGGATGAATACTTCAAGTCATATATGGAACATTGGAGATAGTATACTGTAACAACCCATCCCAGGTTGGCTACCCCCGAAACAGTGTTGTCAGATTTTGAAAATCCAAGCACAATACATATATGCAACAATAAAAAATATACCAACTGCAATTTATTTACATCAATCCTCAACCCTCAACAGGGGAGATACATCATTCAAATCTCAACTTAAACATTATATACAACATAATATGAATGAATATTTATAATTTTTTTTTATTTGTCTAAGGATGTGGACCACTTGGCTTACAGATAATAATTTAGTCTGAATCTCCACTCACAATTCTATCTGTTCTGCTCGCTACATGAAATCATTGAACAATAAAGAGTGAGCTTCATAAGTTTAGTAAATTAAACTTACTAGAAGTATTCAATTTGTATAATTAGTCTTCCAATATTAATTCATCTATATCTCACATATTTTGATAATAATTTTCTATTATCACTACTCATATCAAATCTCCATCCTTTATAAATATCTTTTTCTAATATAATTAATCATCATATTGAGATTGCCAATTCTATCTCATAATTACCTCATTATGAGGTTCATAACATATAATTAATCACCCAGATAATTCTCATCATTTCATATTTTCATTTTTCTTCTCAGCATAATTATCTCTCTGTGAGGCTCATTCATCTATCAGTAAATTTACAATCATTAATAGCACTTTAGCATCTCAATAATAAATTAATATTTAAAACAGATACAATGCATGAATTATTCATTGGGAATATCTTCCCACAGGTCGACATGTTTTAGCTTAGACCAGCTTCTAGTTTTTTATTTTATTTTATTTAGACCGGCTGCCTTCTTGGTTCTTTTATTTCCATCATATATCGGCTGCCACGGTTTTCATTTATTTCCAGCATATACCGGCTGTCACGGTTTTCATTTAGACCGGCCGCCTTCCCGGTTCTTTTATTTTCATTTAGACTAGCTGCCTTCCCGGTTCTTTTATTCCATGCATATGCATACGAATAATGATATGAAATATGCATATGAACAATAATATATAAACAAATATGTATTCAAACATTCAAATTAGCAATCCTGATTATTCTCAAATTATTATTTGAAAAATTCCACTAAATTCATCTCCTCATAAATCATATCAAATCATCAACCATAGCTCGTCAAGAATTTCACTTATCACTTTTATTATTAAATCGACTCATTATTCCAATAATATTATTTCTCATAAAATAATTCTCTACACATCCATTATTCCTATCATACCTATCAACCAACTTTAATCTATCACTAAATCATAAATTAATGATTTATTCAAATACTATCACTATATATTTCATATTTATCTTGAGTACTTCAAGTACATCTAACTCACCACGTAGCACTTAGAGCTACCCGTGGATCACCTCCTTATCTTTCCTGCTCCTTTCAGCAATTTCTCTCGGTTGCTGATCGTCAAAACATGATATAATATTTATATTAAATTTCTAATTTATTCTTAAATTCCTCCATAATTCACATCCTTTGAAAATTCTCACACTGAATTTCGGGAATTTCATGTATGCTAAATTTCAAAAATAAACTTCACATTATTACCTTATGTTTTTCTTAGAGCTTCCCGTGACTCTCTATAAAATTCTTCTATAAACCCCTTCAAAATTTTACTCTTTCAATATTTCTTTTGGTCCCCAAGTGTTTAAAGAAATATAGTAGTTTAGATTTGAGATTGAAAAAAACCAAACAGAATTTGGTAAAACTAATAAAACAATTCAATATAAATAATAAAATTTTATGGCGGCACCGTTGCACTGTTTTTTAACAATTGCACTCAGTGTCCACCAATTCTCATTTTGAGGATTAGTGTCACTGAAGGCAACACTTGTTGCCACTTTTTTTTTTTAAATCTTTTTTTTCTTCTTTTTCTTTTTCCTTTTTTTTTCTTTGTCTAGACGCTTCAAATTATTATTTTTTTCCTTTTCCTTTTTTTTTTCTTTACACCACGCGTCCGTTGTTTTTTCAAAAGAATTATTTTATTTAATAATAAATCTTTCACATATATATTATTTTAATTCCATGTCATAGTTATCAAATTACTTCTTTACCCTTACTTTACGAATATGGGTATTACAATTCTACCCACCTCACAAAAGTTTCGTCCTCGAAATTTCCTTACTTAATTCATGAAAGAGTTAAGGGGTATTCTTTCCTTATTCTTGCTTCATGCTCCCAAGTAATTTCTTTATCATCTCTGTTCCACCATAATATTTGAATCAAAGGAATGACTTTATTGCACAACACTTGTTCCTTTCTGTCTAGAATTCTGACCGGTACTTGTGTAAAAGTCAAATCTTTCTGAAACTCTATCACCTGATTCGAGATACTATAGAATTCATTGTGTAAGTACTTTATCAAAAGTGACACATGAAACACATCATGTAATTGCTTTAACTCTGGGGGCAAATCCAATCGATATGCTACTGGTCAAACTCTCTCAATCACCTCATATGGCCCCACAAATCTCGGGCTCAACTTTCCTTTTTTTTTTTAAACCTCAATACACCCTTCCACGGAGATATCTTCAAAAATACCCATTCATTAACTTGAAACTCGAGAGGTCATCTTGTATTATCAACATATCCCTTTTGTTTGTTCTGTGCTGCTCTAAGGTTCTCTTTAACCAGTTTGATCCTCTCAATAGTCAAATTTATCATTTCTGGACCAAATATTTTTCTCTCTCCAACTTCTTCCCAACATACTGGAGTTCTACACCTCCTACCATATAAAGCCTCAAATGGTGCCATCCCAATACTAGTTTGATACTGATTATTATATGCAAACTTGATCAAAGATAAATAAGTATCCTAGCTCATTGAGAAAATAAACTTGGCCTCATTATATATTCTAGTATTTTGATGATCCTCTCCGTCTACCCATCAGTTTGTGGATGAAAATCTGTACTAAACTGTAATTGCATACCCATAACTTCTTAAAAACCTCTCCAAAACCTAGAGGTAAATCTAGAATCTCTATCTGATACAATGCTCAAGGGTACTCCATGTAATCTTACAATATCCACTACATATCATTCAGCCAATTTTTTAAGACTCCAGGTAGTTTTAATGGGAAGAAAATGTGAAGACTTAGAAAGTCTATCTACTATAACCTATATAACGTCATGAGCCCTTTAGGTAGAAGAAAACTAGAGACAAAATCCATGCTCACATTCTCCCATGGCCACTTAGGTACTTGAAAAGGTTGCAATAAAATTGTTGGATGTCTATTCTCAGGCTTCACCTGTTGACAAGTCAAACATTTAGAAATATGTTCCGCTACATCCTTCTTTATCCTTGACTACAAATAATGCTGTCTCAATCCCCTGTACATCTTATTATTACCCGGGTGCATGGAATATACAGAGTCATGAGCCTCCCTTAGTATCTCATTTCTCATCTTCACATCATTGGGAACATAAACTCTCTGCCCCAATACCACCATATCATTTTCTCTAATTCTAAACTCAGTTGGCTTCCAACTCAATACTTCTTGTCTGATCTTATCTATCTCTCTATCTCTACCCTGCATCTGTAATAAACTATCAATAATAGAAGGTTGTACCACCATATTTGCTATCAATACTCCTCTATCATTGACTCTCAATCGCATCCTCATTTTTTTTAATTCTATCATCAAGCTAGTATTATGACTCCTAACAGCAGCTAATCGCCTTGTAGCATTTCTTCTCAATGCATCAGCTACTACATTAGCTTTTCCTGGATGATAATGAATTGTACAGTCATAATCACTAATCAACTCCATCCACTTTCTCTACCTCAAATTCAACTCTTTCTGGGTAGGTAAATGCGTCAAACTTTTATAATCAGTAAAAGTTTCATAATTGGCTCCATACAAAAGATGTCTCCAAATCTTCAAAGCAAAAACTATGGCAACCAATTCTAAATCATGGGTCGGGTAATTTCTCTCATGGTTCTTCAATTGCTTAGATGCATAAGCTATAACTCTCACATGTTGTATCAACACACATCCCAACCCCTGATTGTGACTCAGCACTATATACAACAAATCCTTCATCACCAGAAAGAATCACTAATACTGGGGCAGTAGTCAATTTTTCTTTCAATAGCTGGAAACTCCTCTCACATTCTTCTGACCACCTAAACTTCACTTGCTTCCTGGTCAATCTAGTCAATGGTCCAGCAATCATAGAAATTTTTTGGATAAATCTCCTATAATAACCAGCCAACCCCAAAAAGCTTCTAATTTCAGTTACACTAGTAGGTCTTTCTCAATTTAACACTGCTTCTACTTTCTGTGAGTCAATTGCTATTCCCTCTCTCGACACAACATGCCCCAAGAAAGATATTTCACTTAACCAAAAATCACACTTAGTGAGCTTTGCATATAATTTCTCTCTCCTCAGAATTTCCAACACTATATCTAAATGTTGCATATGCTCTTCTTCATTATTGGAATATACCAGAATATCATCAATAAACACAATCACAAATCTATCCAAGAATGGTTTAAACACCCGATAAATTAGATCTATAAATGCTGCAGCATCATTAGTCAACCCAAATGGCATGATCGGGAACTCATGATGCCCATAACTTGTCCTAAAAGCAGTCTTAGGCACGTCCCCCTCCTTTATCCTCAATTGATGATAACCTGATCTCAGGTCTATCTTAGAAAAAACCCTAGCTCCCTGTAACTGTTCGAACAAATCATCTATCCTTGGAAAATGATATCTATTCTTGATGGTGATCTTATTCAACTGTCTTTAATCAATACACAATCTCATTGTCCCATCATTCTTCCTGACAAACAACACAGGGGCTCCTTAAGGTGACATACTAGGTCGAATAAATTGTTTATCTAGAAACTCTTGAAGCTGAGCTTTTAACTCTCTTAATTCAACTAGAGCCATTTTATAAGGTGCTATAGATATGGGTTATGATCTTGGAATCACCTTAATAGAAAACTAAATCTCCCTATTGGGAGGCAAACCAGACAACTCTTTAGAGAATACATCAGAAAAATATTTTACTACCAAGATTTCTTCTAACTTCCTACTCTCATCGCTAGAATCCACCACAGATGCCAAATACCCTTCACAATCCTTCTTCAACCAGTTACTGGCAGTTAAGGCAGAAATAAGATAGTTAGCAAGTATCTTACATTCTCCCTGAAAATTAAACTCCTCTTGTTCGGGTATCTTAAACACTACATTTTTTCTAAAATAATCTACCCAAGCATGATATGCAGATAATCAATTCATCTCCAGAATTAAATCAAAATCTGTCATATCTAAAGGCAATAAATCGATTTTAAATTCTCTATTAGCCATATTAATCACATAACTTCGATAAATTGTCCTAATAATAACTCTATCCCCAGTAGGAACCTTAACAATAATAGCATGCATAAAATGACTAACACTAGCATCAATAGATTTCGTATAAACACTGGATGCAAAAGAATGAGTTGTACTAGGATTAATTAATAATCTAGTAGGACTATCAATGATATATACCATACCCATAACAACATCAGGAGTGGCTTGTGCTTCCTGTTGGGTCAATGTATAGACTCTACTGTCTCTGGACTGTAATTTGTTTCAACATCCTCTCTCAGCTATTGATCCTCGACCTCTGTCCCGCACACTCCCTGATACATCACCTCTCTCCATCGGTATTCTCTCAACACTTCCAACCCTTATATCAGCAGATTTTCTCACTGGACAATCTACAACAACATGTTCTCCCTCACCACATACAAAGCATATCTGCGCAGGGAAATTCCGAGATAGATGCCCCATCTGATAACATCTAAAGCAAACCCTTAGCTCTAGATCATACATCAGATTACCACCTCCCTTTGGTGTCATACTTACTCATTTACTATAACTCTCACTTCCTATAGCTTGTCTCCTGAATCTAGATGTCCTACCGGTATTACTCTAAGCTACAGAAGCAACATATCTTGTTTGCCTCTGACTCTATACTAGAGTTCCTTGTGACAAGGAACGCCTCCTCTGGGGTGGTCTCTCACCTTGTACACTCATACTACCACCACCTCTAGGTCCTTCAAATCTAGACCTCTTCAGCCACTCCCTCCTACCTCTAAACTCCATCAAATCCTTCTCAATTTGTAATACTTTATCCAGCAATATAGCATAATTTTCAATACCCATATAAGAGAGTTTAGTCTGAATGCCATAGTGTAATCTGTCTAAAATTCTATTACACTTCCTCTCCTCCTTATTCACTAATTCAGGTAAAAACCTTGACAGGGCTATGAATCTACTATCATATTCAGCCACCGATAAATTACCTTGCCTTAGATGAATAAAATCTCTTTCTTGTTGTGCTTGAAAGGTATCTGGAAAATACTTCACAAAGAACTCATCAATAAACATACTCCAAGTTAAAGGTTATTTTATCTATGTGCTTACCCTGGGAAAAATATCCTCCCACCATTGAGAAGCCTCACCTTCCAGCATAAATGAAGCAAAAGCAACCTTCTGTCTATCTGTCACTAGTAAGATCTCAAAATATTTTTCAACATATCTAATCCATTGCTTAGCTTCTACAGGATTGATAGATCCTCTAAAAAACTGGGGTTTGAAGTTAATAAATCTCACAAAACAATCACCTTACATCTCATGTGCAAACACACTTTCTCCCTCATGAATCTCTTGTCTCACCACATCAGATTCTATTCTACCCATCTCCTCTAATCTCCTCTGTAAATTATCAACCCTTTCTTTAGCTACATTAATACTGTCTATTACATGATCAAGAGCTTATCTCAATTCATCCCTCCTAACCTCAGATTCTCTCCCAACTCTACTAGTACCAGCTGCACTATCAATCTGTTCCCTTGTAGGAACCACATACTCAACTTCCCTCTCTGCTTCAGTTCTTCTAAATATTGGGGGTCTACCACATCCCTTCTGATTTAGAATTCTACCTCTAGCTTTAGCACGTCCATGTGTCATCCCCAAACTTTGCATTAAAATATAGTTTATTTAGATCTTCCACTTCTTTAAGTTCTTATGCAGTATACAAAATCATAAAACCTAATGCTCTGATACCAAAATTGTAACAACCCATCCTGAGTTGGCTACCCCCGAAACGGTGTTGTCACATTTTGAAAATCCTAGCACGACACATATATGCAACAATAAAAAATATACCAACTGCAATTTATTTACATCAATCCTCAACCCTCAACAGGGGAGATACATCAGTCAAATCTAAACTTAAACATTATATACAACATAATATGCATGAATATTTTAATTTTTTATTTATTTATCTGAGGATGTGGACCACGTGGCTTATAGATAATAATTTAGTCTGAATCTCCACTCACAATTCTATCTGTCCTGGTCGCTACCTAAAATCATTGAACAATGAGGAGTGAGCTTCACAAGCTCAGTAAATTAAACTTACTAGAAGTATTCAATTTATTTAATTAGTCTTCCAATATTCATTCATATATATCTCGTATATTTTGATAATAACTTTCTATTATCACTACTCATATCAAATCTCCATCCTTTATAAATCTCTTCTTCTCATATAATTAATCATCATCTAGAGACTGTCAATTCTATCTCATAGTTACCTCATTATGAAGTTCATAGCATATAATCAGTCACCTAGATAATTCTTATCATTTCATATTTTCATTTTTTTTCTCAACATAATTATCTCTCTGTGAGGCTCATTCATCTATCAATAAATTTACAATCTTGAATAGCACTTTAGCATCTCAATAATAAAATCAATATTTAAAACAGATGTAATGCATAAATTATTAATTGGGAACGTCTTCCCACATGCTGACATGTTTTAGCATAGACCAGCTTCCCTCCCGATATTTTTTTTATTTAGACCGATGGTCTTCCCGGTTCTTTTATTTTCAGCATATACTGGTTGTCATGGTTTTAATTTATTTTCAGCATATACTGGCTATCATGGTTTTCATTTAGACTGGCTGCTCTCTCGGTTATTTTATTTTCATTTCGACCGACTGCTTTCCCGGTTCTTTTATTTCATGTATATGCATATGAATAATGATATGAAATATGCATATGAACAGTAATATAGAAACAAGCATCTATTCAAACATTAAAATTAGCTATCTTGATTATTCTCAAATTATTTTTTGAAAAATTTCACTAAATTCCTCTCCTCATAAACATATCAAATCATTAACCATAGCTCGTTAAGAATTTCACTTATCACCTTTATTACTAAATCGACTCATTATTCTAATAATATTATTTCTCATAAAATAATTCTCTACACATCCATTATTCCTATCATACCTATCAACCAATTTTCATCTATCACCAAATCATAAATTAATAATTTATTCAAATACTATCACTATTTCATATCTATCTTGATTACTTAAAATAAATCTAACTCACCACGTAGCACTTAGAGCTACCCGTGGATCACCTTCTTGCCTTTCCTGCTCCTTTCAATAATTTCTCTTGGTTGTTGATCATCAACACATGACATAATATTTATATGAAATTTCTAATTTATTCTTCAATTCCTCCATAATTCACACCCTTTGAAAATTCCCACATTGAATTTAAGAAATTTCATGTATGCTAAATTTCAAAAATAAACTTCATGTTATTACCTTCTGTTTTTCTTAGAGCTTCCCGTGACTCTCTATAAAATTCTTCCATAACTTCAAAATTTTACTCTTTCAATCTTTCTTTCAGCCCCCAAGTGTTTAACTTTTCTACTCCTTTCAATAATTTCACTCGATTGTTGATCACCAACACCTAACATGAAATTTTTATTAGAATTTCTAATTTACTCTTCAATTCTTCCATAATTCATACTTTTAAATTTCTATATCAAATTTCAGGTAATTTTATGTCTGCATAATTTCAACTGTCTTTAAAATTTAATACTATCAACATAAATTAATTTCATTCTTTTAAAATCCAAATTCAAACTTCTTTTTAAGAAATATAGAGGAATAATTTATAAATATTCAATCTTTAAAATAAAATTCACACAATTACCTTTTTCAAAGTTTCTCTTGAATTTCTTTAAAATTCTTTCGTATACTTCAACAAAATTTCAATCTTTAAATCTTCAACTATCAAATCTTTTAATCTCAAGGTGTTTAAAAGTATTTTTCAGTATTTTCTAGAGAGATACAGAAATTTAGAGCGACAGGGTAACTTTTAAAGTGAGAAATGAATTTTTAAAACTCATTTTAACAAAACAATATGATTTTTATAGTAAAATTCGGTCTAACCGGTCGACTGTTCATGTTCCCTTGCAATTGTACCATGTGCCCACATGACTTTGGTCTTATGCCCATGCTCTTCTGTCTCCTGCTTACTCTGGAATGCTCAGGGAAATTGCTTTTTGTGCACAAGTGTGCGCCTGTCCACCACTACTAGCATGGGTTCTTTCAGTTTGCAACATCTTGTTTACAATTCTGCCACCATGCATCTTCATTTAAATTTTAATCTTTAGAAATCTTTCGTATGCTTCAAAAAAATTTCAATCTTTAAATCTTCAACTATCAAATCTTTCAATCCCAAGACGTTTAAAAGTATTTTTCAGTATTTTCTAAAGAGATACAGAAATTTAGAGAGACAGAGTAACTTTTAAAGTGAGAAATGAATTTGTAAAACTCATTTTAACAAAACAATATGATTTTTATAGTAAAATTTGGTCTAACCGGTCGATTGTGCATGTTCCCTTGCAATTGTGCCATGCGCCCACATGACTTTGGTCTTATGCCCATGCTCTTCTGTCTCCTACTTGCTCTGGAATGCTCAGGGAAATTGCTTTTTGTGCACAAATGTGCACTTGTCCACCACTACTAGCATGGGTTCTTTTAGTTTGCAACATCTTGTTTACAATTCTACCACCATGCATCTTCATTTAAATTTTATAACTTTACCACTACTTAATTATGGTTCTGTCACCGATCATATTCATTTAAAATTTATGATTCTACGACTACTTAATTAAGATTCTGCCACCGGTCCTTCAGCCTTTAAAATTTATGGTTCTACCACATCAATAATTATGATTATACCATTGATTAATTATGATTTTGCAATTTCTCCTCTAAAAATCAATTTTTCATCTTTTCTTTCTTAAAAAATTTCTAAAAAATTCTATAAAAATATAAAAAATTACATTTTCATCCACAAAATCTTCTAATTAATTTCTTCAACCTCATTCTACATTTTTATTCAAAATTCTTTCATTTGAAACTTCCAAACAAATTAAATTTTACGTTTTACTTCTTTAAAAATTACTAACTATTTCAAATAAAAACATTCACCATCTTTCAAATAAAATTCTAAATATCATCTTTCACAAATTATTCCAAATTTCATGTATGCATTATTTAATTCAATATAAAATTAAATTACCTTGTTACCCTCGTTTTAAGAGTATGGGTATTACAGTAAGACATTTGGTCTACATACACTAGTGGTTGCTCCTGTGTCTATAAGAGAATTCAAGTGATATAGTTTATATCCATTGAAATTAAATTGTGCTAGAACATAATTGTATCTCTTTTTATTTTGGTGATTAGAAAAAATGATTTCATCTTCACTGATTCCTATGTGAGATAAGATTTTTGTTTTTATTTCATTTTGATTTGAACTATTTCCTATTTTAGGAAAATTTCCAGGAAAAATTGGTAGTTTTTTATTTTTTAATTCATTAAGTTTTGATAGATTATTAAAACTTATTCTTGGTTATTCCAAGACAAATTTTCCTTTTCTTCTAGTATCTCAAAAATATAAATTACTTCCTAAGGCTTTAAATTCAATAGAGTGGATTAACTTATTTTAAATTTCTTTAGCTGTTTCTGTTAACAATCATTCATTTGACATTTCTAAATCTTTTCAATTCATTAATCTTAGTTGGATTTCTGAATCAAATGATCTTAGTTAATTTTTTTTTTATTATTTAATCTATCTTTTTAGTATAAGTAGTTGTTAGATTTGCTAATTCATGGATGACTTTCCATTCGACTAGCAAATAAAAACTATTTCCTTCCATATTTATATTTTTAGTTTGAATTCTTATTTTTGTAGAATTTTGTATATTAGGGTCTTCTATAGACACAAAATAGTATGGTTTACTCTCTTGATAAGGTTTTTAAGAGTTGTCATTGATTGAACTAAAAAACACTTCTTCTTCTTTTTCATAGTCTCCCCATGAGGTTTTCTCTCCACGCCACATATAAGGACTTTGGTGAGGTGTTTTCTCCTTTAACCAAATACTTGTTGTATATTTACACTCATTCATGAAAACGATTACCTTCCATAGGTTAGGTTGTGATTCTGTTTTACATGTGGTGATGTGAACCTGTGGGATGCAAATCCCTTGAACCCACAATCAAATTGAAACTTACCAAAGAAAGCCAAGAATCAAGTTAAGATAATCTAGACCCATTGAAATCTTGTTTCAAGAACCTAGATTCGGTGAGAACGCCACAAAAGAGTTGCCTTTGATAAGTTCTTAGTTCAATCAAGAACAAGTAAAGAAAACTGAACATTCTCTATGAAGAAAACTTCATTCACATTCAACTTACCCTCAAAATGTGGCTACAAGCGTTTTTGAACCCTTTCATGAAACCCTAGGGCTTAATAAGGCCGACATCAATTAAAAGACATAGGTTGAACATCTTCAAGCCCAAAATATCCTAAACTACATGCCTATAGCTAATAAAAGAAGTCCACTTAATGAATTAAATAGGCCCAAACGCCTACGACCATAAAAACATAAAATAGGCCCACACACCTATACTTAGTGAAATAAAAAGTCTACACAAAACCACTTGGCTATGCCACCCCCCTCTGTAGCTTGTATCACATGGATTAAATATGGTTATTCTTCTTTCAAGCCTATCTTGAATTTTGGGGTCTTGCTCGATAAATTTGCAAACTTGGGCCAAGTGGATTGCACCAATCCTTGCATTGCTTCCTTGATTTTCTTAGCTCTTGACCTTGTGATTGGCCCATCTGGACCTTGTAAGGGATCTTTAAGACTCGGTCCACCACGGCGCCTATCATTCCCCTTCTCCTCAAAAGGATTCAACCTCGAATCGTCACCTGCATCAAAGGAAGAAAGATAAAAAACATTGAAAGTAGTAGAGACATTATACTCACCTGGAAGATCCACTTTATAAGCATTTTCATTAATTTTCTTAAGGATTTGGAAATGTCCATCTCCTTGAGGATGAAATTTAGTCATTCTATGGGATGGGAATCTTTCTTTGTGCATCTGAACCCAAACCCAATCCCCTGGTTCAAAGATGACACGCCTTCGCCCTTTATTGGCTTGGGAAGCAAACTTTTCATTCTTCTGCGCAATTTGAAGCCGTACCCTATCATGAGTTGACTTCACCAATTTGGCCTTCCCTTGTCCATCCAAACTACTCCTTTCATCAATAGGTAAAGGCATCAAATCTAAAGGAGTAAGTGGATTAAAACCATAAACAATTTCAAAGGGAGAATAAGAGGTAGTAGTATGCATGGTCCTATTATATTCAAACTCTATAAATGGCAAACAATCATCCCAAGTTTTTAAATTCTTTTGAATGACAGTGTGTAACAGTTGAGTTAGAGTCCTGTTGACTGCTTCAGTCTGCCCGTCAGTTTGTGGATGACAAGTAATGAAAAATAAAAGTTTGTGATGAGAGTCATAAAATGCATCTTAACAGTACTTAATTGTTATCATTTTAGGGTTGATCTAGGTTTTAATTGCACTTTTATACGTTACCAACTCTAAAGTATCATTCTGGGATCATTGATCTATTTCAGTGCATTTTCAGGTACTTTAAGCTCAAAAGAGGAGGAAAAGTTATCATTGCTTGAAGCACAAAGACTCGAGGCATACTGGAGTGAAGGAATGCTTCCGAAAGGACAAGATTGAGGGCTTAAAAGAGCAACAGTTGCTGCCCGCACTGTAAAAGAGTTTCACTAAATTGCCAGAATTGCCCGTACAAATTAATCATTTTTGAAAATTAAACTGTATTGATACAAGAAGAACCAGGTGATGAGCCATATATGCTTAGAAAGATCCGGAAGTCTATTTTCTGGAGAATTTCATGGTTCGTCAAAAGGATTTTTCTAGAAAAAGTTATGGCAGTTTAAGTAGAAAAAGGCCAGGCTGTGCGGGCTGTACGAGATTTCAGTGTGATTTTGGGCTTAAATCCCACATCCCACATTGGTTGGAAAACACATTTCTATATCCCACATCCCACATTGGATTGAAAACACATTGCACTCGTGGTATTTCCCTATAAAAGGTCTACTCCACTTTAGCTTTGAGGCATCAATCGAAGCTCATCTGAAATCATTAGAGAGTGATTCCAGAGGGCCTTTAGGAGCAATCCAGAGGGCTTTTAGGAGGAATCCGAAAGTATAAATTTGGATGGAA